>CM077155.1:165925507-166326075 GCA_039583875.1 Platanthera guangdongensis
GAAACAAGAAAACTCTCTCATCATAAATACACAACTTCCTCACTACCAAATTAATCAACCTCTCTCATCTACCCATTTAAAACAATCATAAAGAATGCCAACTCCATGCTGGTGGGGCCCGGTCCACCATAATACTCCAGCAAACTCCCCCTCAAACTTGGCAGCACATGCGAGTTTGCCTTTGAGCTTCAGGAACGTGTCCACCTTCAATGCCTTGGTAAGATGTCCGCGACTTGCTCTCCGTCGGGCAATACTTCACTTCCACTGTCTTCAACTCTACCTGCTCCCTTAGGAAATGATACCTCGTCTCGATTTGCTTGCTTCTTCCATGTAGTACCGGGTTCTTCGCGAGCTGGATGGCCGACATGTTGTCCACCAACATAGTCGTTGGCCCATCCACTCCATGCTGCAAGCTCTCCAACGATTCCTTAACCAGATGGCTTGGCAGGTGCCAGCTGCTGCTGCAATATACTCTGCCTCGCAGGATGATAGAGCTATCGTTGCCTGCTTCTTTCGAGCTCCAAGAGAACACTCCCGTTCCCATGTTGAAAGCATATCCGGAAGTGCTCTTCCGATCGTTCACATCGCCTCCATAGTCACTGTCGGAGTATCCCACTAACTTCAGCTCCTCTCCAGTGGAGTACTTCAGCCCGTGACCTCTTGTCCTGTTGATGTACCTCAGGATCCTCTTCGCTGCCGTGAAGTGGTCTTCCTTTGGCTCCTCCATATGCCTGCTCACCACTCCGACTGCATACATGATGTCCGGTCGGGTGAAGGTCAAGTAGCGTAGACTCCCCACCAAACTTTTGAAAAACGTGGAGTCCACCGCTCCTTCCCTTGAATCCTTGCTCAACTTCAGTCCAGGGTCGGCAGGGGTGGAGATAGGTTTGCTGTTCTCCATCCTGAACTTCTTTAGGATCTCCTCAGCATACTTTTTCTGGGATATGAAGATCCCGTCTTCACTCTGCTGCACCTCTACTCCCAGAAAGTAGTTCAGCTCACCCAAGTCCGTCATTTCGAACTCTCTCTTCATCATACCCGGAACTCTTCATACATTCCAGCATTGTTCCCTGTGAAGATTATGTCATCCACGTATAAGCAGATAATCATCATGCCTCCATCCTTGTCTACCTTGGTGTACACAGCATACTCATAGGGGCACTTCTGATAGCCATGCTTCTGTAAGTAAGCATCTATCCTGCCGTTCCAAGCTCTAGCTCCCTGCTTCAGTCCGTAGAGTGCCTTGTCAAGCTTGCAGACCTTTCTCTCCTGCCCTTTCACCACGTACCCTGGAGGCTGCTCGATGTACACATCCTCCTCCAGGTAGCCATTCAAATAAGCAGAGACCACGTCCATCTGCATTATCTTCCACCCGTGATGTGCGGATAGCGCGATGATCAGCCGGATGGTATCTATCCGCGCTACCGGTGCGAAGACTTCATCATAGTTCACTCCCTGAACTTGGCGGTAGCCCTTCACGACTAGCCTCGCCTTGTGCTTCTCCACGCCCCCATCTTTATTTTTCTTCACCTTACACCCACTTCACTCCGAGGGGTTTGTGGCCTGCAGGTGCATCTACCAGCTTCCAGGTATCATTCTTCTTGATGGAGGCGATCTCCGCATCCATTGCCTTCCTCAGCTTTTCTCTTCGCAGCTTCATCGTAGGAGCACGGCTCAACATCTGCAAGCAAACAGTATAAAGAAAAGTTGTTATGGGTTGCAGCCGTCTCCTCATATATTTCATCCAGCCTCCGCATCCTGGGCTGAGGGCGGTAGTCCTTGCTCCCACTGGTGCTAGCTTCTCCAGGGCCGCTTCCACTCGTGCTTGCACCACTAGAGTAAGGGGTGAGAGCTCCCCTGGACCACCGCTTGGTGGTGATGGTGGCTCAGCTCCACTCATCTCCGCTTCAGCCTCTTCTCCACTTCTTCATCATCCTCGTAGAACATCCCTTGGTGTTCTTCACCTCCTCATTCCAGCTCCAGCAGCTTCCTTCTTCAAACACCACATCTCGTGAAATAATGGCCTTCTCCGTCTCCGGGTTGTACAACTTGTAAGCTTTGCTCGCAGGAGCGTAGTCCTACAAAAATGCACTTCTCACTTCTATCGTCCAGCTTCCTCCTCCTCTGGTCCGGGATGTGAGCATAAGCTACACACCCGAAGACTCTCAGGTGCTTCACACTGGGCTTCCTCCCACACCAAGCTTCGAATGGAGTCTTGAACTTCACACTCTTGGTTGGGCAACGGTTTAGCAAGTACACCGCTACCTGTACTGCTTCCGCCCAGTACTTCTTTGGCAACCCCTTGCCCTTCACCATGCTCCTCGCCATGTTCATAATGGTTAGGTTCTTCCTTTCCGCCACTCCGTTTTGTTGAGGCGAGTACGCCGCCGTCAGCTGGTGTGAGATCCCCCATTCTCTGCAGTAGTCATCAAACAGCTTAGAGGTGTACTCCCCTCCTCTATCTGTCCGGAGCACCTTCAGTGGTTGCCCAACTTCCTTCTCAGCCATCGCCTTGAACTCTTGGAACTTGTCCAGAGCTTCTGCCTTCTCCTTCAGAAAGTATACCCAACACTTCCTACTGAAGTCGTCGGTGAACGTGATGTAGTATCTGCTTCCACCTATTGAAGTAGTCTCAAACGGACCAGCGATGTCCGAGTGAACTAACTCCAATGGCCTTGTTGCTCTCCGGGACTTGCCACCCTCGAAAGTTTCTCTCCTATGCTTCCCCTTCGTACATGCCTCACAGACCTTTTGAGGAGGTGTGATCATAGGCAGCCCTTCCACCATCTTGGATCCAGACAACAGCTTCAGGCCTGTGAACCCCAGATGCCCCATCCGGTGGTGCCACAGCCAAGCTTCCTCCTCTTCTCCTGTCTTTGCAAGACATGCCGTCTCCTTGGCATCCAAACTTAGAGGGAAGAGGCGGTTCGTCGCCATCTTCACTCTTACCACCTCTCTTCCTTGGCTATCCTTCATCGCTAAGGTGCTATCCCTCAACAGAACGTGATAGCCCTTCTCCACCAGTTGTCCAAGACTTAGGATGTTACTCCTCAAGCCCGGTACATAGAAGACGTCGTTGATGAGCACCTCCTTCCCATTCATCGTCACCGCGATCACTCCTCTTCCTTCCACAGAGATCTTTGAAGCGTCGCCAAAACTGACATCTCCCCCATTCGCTCAAGGCTGGTGAATAGCTCCTTATTACCACACATGTGGTTACTAGCTCCAGTATCTAGGTACCACACCTCCATTCCTCCCTCCTGCAGCGCCTTGGATAGTAAGGAACATCATCGGGTCTCCACCCGTGTTGTTAGCCTCCGCATAGTGGTTGGCTTCACCACCTTTCCTGGGAGCCCAGCAGTCGTAACTCATATGTCCAAACTTGTTACAGTTGTAACATTGAGTTTGAGACATATCTCTTCCTCCTCTTTGACTTCTTCCCTGGTCTCTTCCCTGTCCTCTGCCTTGACCTCTGCCTTGGCCTCTTCCTCTACCTCCTGCATCTTGCCTCCAACCATGATGTTGCTCTACCGCTCCCTGGTTGAACTGATTTCTTCCAAAGTCTCTTCCACCTCTTCCTCCTCTACCTCTGCCTTGGTAGCCTCGACCACGCTGGCCTCCTCCTCTTCCTGAACTCTCTCCAAAATTGAGTTGAGTCTGAAGTGCTTTCCCCAAGCCACTCGACTCCTCCTCATCTTGCACCATCCGATACTCATGTGCTTGTAGCGAACCTATCAGTTCATCCGTCGTCATCACTGTGAGGTCCTTCAATTCTTCGATGGCCACCACCACGTGTCGGAACTTCTTAGACATAGAACGCAGGAGCTTCTCCATGAAGCTGACCTCGTCTATCGTCTCCCCGTTTCTCTTCATCTCATTTGTGATCGTCCGCAGACGGGTCACATAGTCCCCAACCTTCTCCGAGCTCTGCATCCGCACCATCTCATATTGTGCTCGAAGGGATTGCAACTTCACCTTCTTGGCCTTGTCTACTCCTTGCATGGAGCGCTGCAAAATCTCCCAAGCTTCCTTTGAAGTCTCGGCGTCCGAGATCTTCTCAAACGTAGCTTCGTCCACCCCTTGATACAAGATGAACAACGCCTTCTTGTCCTTCTTCTTGGTTTCTCTAACCGCCATCCTTTGAGCGTTAGTCAACGCAGCTTCTGCTTCGGCAGTAAGCACCTCGACACCGTCTTCCACAACATCCCATAGCTCTTTAGAGGCGAGCAACACTCGCATCTGTATACTCCAGTTTCCATAGTTTGTTTTGCTCAACTTGGGGACCTGCCCCGCCACGACACCTCCAAACTCCATCTCTCCCCTACTTCAAAACTCCCGAGGGTCCGAACCTGGCTCTGATACCACTTGTTGGAAACGTGTATGGGTTCCCGCTCGATCCCAAACCACAAATGACTTCACTTGGCACCACAAGTCAACACCAAAAACGAGCCCGCCAAGTCAAACCGCGCGACCTCCCCTAATAAGCGAGTACCAACTTGGCGAGTCCGCCAGGTCGCGCGATTACACCCCGGCGAGACCGCAACAAACCGCGCGGGCTCCTTCCCTCTATAGCGAGTGCCGCCTCTCGCGAGCGAGCTCCCGCCACCACTCTAAACTCCATCTCTCCACCCGTGTTGTTAGCCTCTGCATAGTGGTTGGCTTCACCACCTTTCCTGGGAGCCCAGCAGTCGTAACTCATATGTCCAAACTTGTTACAGTTGTAACATTGAGTTTGAGACATATCTCTTCCTCCTCTTTGACTTCTTCCCTGGTCTCTTCCCTGTCCTCTGCCTTGACCTCTGCCTTGGCCTCTTCCTCTACCTCCTGCATCTTGCCTCCAACCATGATGTTTGCTCTACCGCTCCCTGGTTGAACTGATTTCTTCCAAAGTCTCTTCCACCTCTTCCTCCTCTACCTCTGCCTTGGTAGCCTCGACCACGCTGGCCTCCTCCTCTTCCTGAACTCTCTCCAAAATTGAGTTGAGTCTGAAGTGCTTTCCCCAAGCCACTCGACTCCTCCTCATCTTGCACCATCCGATACTCATGTGCTTGTAGCGAACCTATCAGTTCATCCGCCGTCATCACTGTGAGGTCCTTCGATTCTTCGATGGCCACCACCACGTGTCGGAACTTCTTAGACATAGAACGCAGGAGCTTCTCCATGAAGCTGACCTCGTCTATCGTCTCCCCGTTTCTCTTCATCTCATTTGTGATCGTCCGCAGACGGGTCACATAGTCCCCAACCTTCTCCGAGCTCTGCATCCGCATCATCTCATATTGTGCTCGAAGGGATTGCAACTTCACCTTCTTGGCCTTGTCTACTCCTTGCATGGAGCGCTGCAAAATCTCCCAAGCTTCCTTTGAAGTCTCGGCGTCCGAGATCTTCTCAAACGTAGCTTCGTCCACCCCTTGATACAAGATGAACAACGCCTTCTTGTCCTTCTTCTTGGTTTCTCTAACCGCCATCCTTTGAGCGTTAGTCAACGCAGCTTCTGCTTCGGCAGTAAGCACCTCGACACCGTCTTCCACAACATCTCATAGCTCTTTAGAGGCGAGCAACACTCGCATCTGTATACTCCAGTTTCCATAGTTTGTTTTGCTCAACTTGGGGACCTGCCCCGCCACGACACCTCCAAACTCCATCTCTCCCCTACTTCAAAACTCCCGAGGGTCCGAACCTCCCTCTGATACCACTTGTTGGAAACGTGTATGGGTTCCCGCTCGATCCCAAACCACAAATGACTTCACTTGGCACCACAAGTCAACACCAAAAACGAGCCCACCAAGTCAAACCGCGCGACCTCCCCTAATAAGCGAGTACCAACTTGGCGAGTCCGCCAGGTCGCGCGATTACACCCCGGCGAGACCGCAACAAACCGCGCGGGCTCCTTCCCTCTATAGCGAGTGCCGCCTCTCGCGAGCGAGCTCCCGCCACCACTCGCGAGCTCAACCCAGCGAGATCTCCTTCACCACCTCGCGCCTAAAACACCAGGCGAGCCTGCACCCCACTCGCAGCTTGACCGCCCAACTTGCGACCTGCACCCGCGCGAGCTCCACCTGCGAGAACTCCACCCGCTCTGCGAGCTCCCCCTGCCGAGATCACTTGACACGCGAGTCACACAAAGCTCGCGGGCTCTCACTCGCTGCGCGCTCACCAGACCGCGCGGCTTCAACTTCAAGCCGCCCGGACAGAAACACCAGCGCTGCGGCGCTTCCTACTTTCTCTCTCTAAACGGGAACAAAGGTTTGGGAGTTTATCTCTCTATTCATCAAACTTCAAACATGTACAAGAGGGCCTTTATATAGGCAAAAGAAAACAAGAAAAAACTCTCTCATCATAAATACACAACTTCTCACCTACCAAATTAATGCAACCTCTCATCTACCCATTTAAAACAATCATAAAAGAAATGCCAACTCCAATGCTGGTGGGGCCCGGTCACCATAATAACTCCAGCATGGATGTGTTGATTTTGTTCATATTGAGGGACCTCATAAAGATAAGTTGAGCTCACAAGTGATAAAATGTGTCTTTGTGGGATATGCTGCCAACCAAAAGGGGTATAAGTGTTATTGTCCTACTCTCCGGAGAAGGTTTATATGAAAATATGTTACCTTTTTTGAAAAAACTCCCTATTACTCCGATGAAGGTAAAATTGACACATTTCAAGAGGAGAGCAAAGATGAGATGATACGTTGTCACCTCTACCTGTTCCGGTTGATGTGCTTGCTCTGGGAACTGTGGATATTCCTGTTAGAAAGGAAGCTCTAACCAATGATCTTCGTGTGTACAGAAAAAGGAAGGATCTTCAAGTTTATCAGAGAAGGCAACACATAAATATTGGTCAAGAATGTCACACTCATGCTCCACCACCCACCACCACTCCGCCATATCCAAGCAACAACACCACTCAGGAGACCACTATGAAAGGAGACCACTTCTGCGCTTCAAGTTCATATTGGTCGTACTAGATATCTTATTGATAAGTATGTTGGGTATCACTCTATCTCTCACTCTTTGCAAGCATATCTTGCTATATTTACAATAATTCTACTAAACATATATTCACAACTACACCACTACTATATTAATCCTGCTACATTCTCCTGTAAAGTAAAATCAGAGTTGGTTTCATGGGTAGTGCTTAAGACCTGTTCTCAGTCGACCAGGTTACCTCAATTTTGTCTTCGGTTGAATTGAGCCTTTAAAAAGCAAGGATTCAGATCATAACATGATGGCAATTTTCCTTGCCTATTGAATTACTCCTTTAGGTTAATGGGCATCCATCCAGTAAGAAATTCGGCTCAACTTAGGGTTCATTATACCACCAATCTAATTCACCCTCACCCCTACCCCAGAACCAGTGAACTTTTCATAATAGCTCTAGATATTAGGTTTTTTCTGTTATTCTTCGGAGGGAACAACTCGCTCAGTTGACCCACATGCCTGAGAAGAAACATTCGGAAACGTAAAACCCCTTTTACTCTCATTTCTAAGGCACTATAACAAGAACAGGCATCAAATAAATCCCGATAAACACGGGATATTAAAAATTGCTACTTAATCGTCTGAATTTTTTTATAGCACGAGCAATTACAGCATCATGGCTTCTTTAAAGTGGGGAAAAGTTAAAAATACAAGTGATAGGTCACAAACCCTAGAGCAGCTCCAGTATTTCTTGTCCCAGGGGCCAACGTAGAGGGAGCCGATGGAGGCGATCTCGAGATCATCTGGCTGATCGGCGTCGGGATTCTCCATCGGAGACGGCGAGGCTTCAGGGAGAGTATTTCGAGAGATGAGCAGCTGACCGAAAGAGAACTACAGTGGAAGCGAAAATGTGGGGGAGCCGCCTTTTGGGGCTTTCGCACAAAAATTATTTTTTTAATGTCTTCGGAAGTTCCCGCCAAAATGTGGCTGGCCAGTCTTTTTCATTTATAATTATTTCAATTTTAATCTTTAGGGTTATTTAATATTTATTAGGGTCTTCTTTCAAAATTTGTGTAATTATTGTACCTCTCTAATTTTTAAAATTACAATTATTTTTTGTCAATATTTACATTTTATAATATTCATGCACACAAAAAAAAAATTCTACAAGATTTACTTCAACATTTGTAATTTCAAAAATTAAAAGGGTGCAAGTCATAATTACGAAAACTTTGAGGGAAGGTCCATATAAATAACCATTAATTTTTGTACATTATTTTCTAAATTAATAATTGGGGCAAGATTGTGGCACCAAGATTGTACATTGATTAACTAATTTTATAATTTTATTATTTATATATACAAGAAAATTTACATCTTTAGATAAATAAAAAGAAAATTTTGACCACCAAATAGATACTATTTATTTGATCAAAATGCAGAGAATCTCAATTCATTATTGTGTTTTTCTTTTAAACTCATTTTAATGGTGCATAATTTTCCATATAGTATTTTGATTATCATGACTATACTCAATATGTAATTTAACATTTTTTTTTTGAAAATGCACATTTTTTCGTAAAACTTTTATATCATTTATTTAAATATTTAAATATTTTTAAATTTAATTTAGTAAATATTTATTTACTTTCTCACCACTATTTCTATTTTTATATTTATATTTTATTTTAATTTGTTATGTTGACCGAATGAGTCAGTTAAACTATTAAACTATTGTACATAAGTCTATTCTGCGTGGTGTTTTTGCTCGGATGAATTTGAACAAAATCGCCACATCATAAAACATGCATTTGATATATGACCAAGTTGTGACCACCATCAAGAAAGAAAACTAACTTCGAACATTGATGGGGATGAACCCCCTTCTATGAAGAAGTCGGACTGCACATAGCCACTTCCCTCTCATGATCTCCCCTATATTAGTGGGATTATGGGTTTGACCGCGCACGCGATCGCCACACCCGATCCCCTCACGCACCAATCCTACTACTCATAACGTCTGGACCACCAAGGATGTCGTCTTGTCCCGGCGTCAGGCGGCCGGCTTCATCTCCGGACGCCGGCCGCCCCCTCTTGCCGTCGTCGGCCACCCCCTCCTGACCGCCAGCACGCGCCAAATGTGGCGGCCGAATCGGTCGTCCCTCTTCGGTCGAGGTGACGGCCGGGCCGACGCCGCCCCCTTTTGCCGCCGCCGACCACCCCCTCCCGGCCGCCAGCACGCGCCAAAGGTGGCGGTCGAACCGGCCGTCCCTCTTCGGCCGAGGTGACGGCCGGGCCGGCCGCCCCTCTTCGGCCGCCGGCGCGCGGCTAAAGAGGCGGCCGAACTGACCGTGCCTCTTCGGCCGAGGTGGCGGCCGAGCCGGCCGCCCCTCTTCGGCCGTCGGCGTGCGGCCCAGGAGGCGGCTGAGTCAGCCTCCCCCAACCAACCGTCGGTCGCTCCCCCTTTCCGCCGCCAAAAAATATTAATTTGGGTTGTTATTGTGTGCGGATAGCCGCATAACCACCTCCTGGAGGCTATAAAAGGAGCCCAGATCTACTCATTCCGGACCTTTTTTTTCTCTGAGTCTTCTTCTTACTCAGCCAGAGCTCTGTCGGATTCCTCCTACGAGCAGAATTCAAGCCGTCTTTAAGCCACGTTCAAGCCATCCTCGAGCCACGTTCAAGCAATCCTTGAGCCACATTCAAGTCGTCTTCAAGCCACATTCAAGACATCTTCGAGCTGTTCAACGAAGCCTATTTCATAACTTCCTGGAAGTCCCTACCAGCGCGATTTCAAGTGCTCCACTCCGGCGTCCAGCGTCATCGCGACGCACAGAGACGCTCATCATCGCCAAGTGTAATTTGTAGAAAATACCGAGCGTGGCGGTTCGTCGTTCGCCAAGTACAAAGTGTTCTCTTATTTCAAAATTATAACTGGGAGCGGTCTGTTGCCCCCGATTCAGCAAACAGATTGTAACCACAAGCAAATTGTGGACTTTGACCTGCGCAGACCTAATCACGTGATTTTTTACCCAATTGAGAAATTTTTTTCACGTTAAAATCTCGTGTGTACGATTGATCAATCTCATTGACTATGTGCACGCTCGACCATTCTGAGAGCTAAGACGGTCCAGGTTATTCCGGTCCAGCCGGGACGTCGAATTTGACTGCAACAAACATAAAAAGTGAACGGAGCTCCCTAGGTGAGATCAATTTTCACGAACAACGTCTCTTGATTGCCACCATCATGTCAAATAGATCACAACCTTTGAAGATCTTTTTTCTATTCGAAGATCTCCTTTGAAGGCGACTCAAAGGTCTCTCTTTCTTCTGATCGAGAGGCCACTCACAAATCACGATTCTTTCTCTACCAAACATTTATTGTGACTAGCGGTAGTCTATCACCCTTGATCATTCTATCACCCGTAACACTCAGGAAAATAGTGTATCTTGGTCGGCACCGACTGACCTCGTGATTTTTTATTCTTTCCGAGTCTTCAACATTAAAAGTCTTTGTGCCTACCGCATCGTGTTAGTCTCTAATTTGTCTGCTTGGCCCGCTCTTGAGCCAATACTATTCTAATATATGGAATAGTTTTTGTTATATTTTGTGATCCCCCACCCCACCCCACACATTTATTTGTTATATACACTTTATATTAAAGTAATTTATTTCATTTTATAAAAGAACAAATTATTTCCTCGAGGGCATAAAATGACATCATCCACAGAAAATTACAATCCCCGGCTTCCTCTCTAGAGCGCCCTCCAATCCACATCTCTCACTCGCAGCAGTCTCCTCCGCCGGGCTTTCGCAGGATCGAGAAATAATAATTGTTAGCAACATGAGCTCCTCCTCCCCAGGGGATGTCTCCTCCGCGGTGAGTTCACTCTAATTTTGTTTCGTTTCCGCTGCACCTCAATCGAGAGAAGGCCCTTCTTCTTCATTTACACTTGTTTCTCAATTCCAGTCCTTACATATAATATATATAGAGAGTGTTGTTATTGGTACCTCATAAATGGATATTTGTAACCCATCGATAGTTGTACCCAAAAAATATAATTGTGCCCATAATTAATATTTATATTCATACATAAAATCTTAAGAAACTAAATTTTTGTTGTCATATTTTTATAAATGAACAACAAAGACATTCAACTCCCCAAAAAATCTAATGTTTCCATGCAATTTAAAAAACAAAAACTATGAAAACGAATATTGCATAAAACATGTTAATATCTTCATAAACAAAATTTGAAGTGACATCAAATATTCCTCGGCATCAAATTATCATTTTATGTCAAAATGAACTCCACCTACAAGAACAAATGATTTAAATTAGACTATTGTAAATTTAAAACAATAAATATATTTTGTGCAATGAGTTTATTTAAATTCACATACCTGACCATTTAAACTAGTCGTGTAACATACGGAATGTCTCATTCTTCTGCAACTTGTTCATGAAATATTCGCCACACTGAAAATATAGGAGGTAATGGGCATTCATCTTTCATCCTCAATAAAACGAAGTGGTTTTCATTTATAAATCTCATATGAATTGTCCTTCGAATCGTTAGTGGACTTGAATGCAGCGATAGAAAGATGAATGATTGTTTGCTTGAAAAATGAACCAGTTGTATGTTGTACCATGATGCAACAATTAAATCCATGTCGTGCATTGTCATTCATCTATCAAGCGGGGCCGAAAACACCCAACAGTCAAGCGATTGTAATAATTTCAATCTCCCCGAATCTCCAAAAAATTCAGTGTATGACACATTTTTTTCATGAAGCTCTCCCGCAAGATCATGTCTCACTTGCATTCAATTATCCCTCATATATAGAGCAATACTAATTACTCTATATCCGCAATGTTCATCGCTCATAACATCAACAACGTTAAGGAGATGTGATTGCGCACTAGGTGGCATTTGATTGCGCACATTATCAAGAAATCCAGTCCTTGTGTTTCTAAATTTCTTTGTCAAATTTGTACTTTTAATCTTCGATGTCTCTTGTTTTTCGCTCAAAACATGCTCGAAATGTGATGACTCTCTTTTGGTGGACTTGTAATCGTCCATGAACTTCTTCAAACTTCTCCTCAGACGGCCCCTTAATTTTGTAGGCAATTTAGGCTCCTTTGTCTGACTACCAACTGGGTTGACGATTTCACACAATTTCCTTTAAATTTTTTTTCTTTGGAGATCACTTATATATACTACTATATTTTTTTAATATCACATCCACGTCATTTTCTATGTCCACTGATTCTTTTTGTTCCTCCTTTATGTTAAATTCAGGATTCTCATTCAATCTTAATTGTCTCCATTGTTTGTGTACCATCCATAACGGTAATGAATTGCACCCTTCAATGTATGGAACAAGCTCATGAACACAAGGTAATCCAAGTGTGTATCTGTTCTTATGTGTGCATTGCCAAATTTTTGCGAGGCTTACATCCAGCATCGTACATCTCCTCGACAATCTTATGTCCATTCACATCTAGCCTACCGGCATATGAGTGTACTTCTAGGTGAACAAATTCATGATTGTATTTACCATGTGTAACTTTGATTTTCCATTCATTGTACTCATTTTTTGTCCTTTAAGTGCAAATTTTACACCCACAACACTTGAAACTTGATTTCAGGATATTTCTCTTAACGTATCTGATGCAGTAGCCCGAGCCGCCCCTCTCGGATCGGCCCTACTCGGCCTAGCCAGAGGACCACGTTCTGGCGACCACTGCCGGGCTGCAGCCCAAGCACCCCACCAATGACCGCACCTATTCTCAGCGCAGCGGGATGTTGAGGCGGGGTCTCGAACCCAGCCCCAGCTCAGTTGGTGATAGTCCCTGTTAGGAAAGGAATTTATCAAGGGGGCTGGGTTCGATACCCCGCCTCAACATCCCGCCGCGCTGAGAATAGGCGCGGTCATGGGTGGGGTGCTTGGGCTGCAGCCCGGCAGTGGTCGCTAGAACGTGGTCCTCTAGCTAGGCCGAGTAGGACCGACCGAGAGGGGCGGTTCGGGGCTACTGCATCAGTACCCCTTCTTATTTCGAGTATCTGGAGGTAACCCGCCGCTATCACTGTAACAACCCAAATTTCTCAAACAGGAAAATTTTGGGTGACACGGCCTGGGACACGGGCGTGTCCCAGGGCGTGTCAAGCTGGGGTCGACGATATGGCCGCGTAGTCGACGAAATTTGGAGTCGACGGTCGTTGAGTAGCGGACACGGCCTGCGACACAGGCGTGTCGTAGGGCGTGTCGCGGCCGTGTCGACTATCGGCTTTAGTGTCGACGATTTTTCGCTCGACGATGTGTCGAGAGGGGGCACACGGCCCAAGACACAGGCGTGTCCAAGGCCGTGTCGTGTGCTCGACGACTTTTGCTCGACGATTGTCGAGTGTCGAGTGTCGAGTGTTGAATGTCGAGAGGTTGAACACGACCTGTGACACGGGCGTGTCACAGGGCGTGTCAAATCAGGTCGACGAACTCAGCCCGACGAAGGATTTCGACAGGGCGTGTCTTCGTGCCGTGTCTGGGCACACGGCCTGGGACACGGGCGTGTCACAGGCCGTGTGAAGTCTCGGGATGTTTTGAGATTTTTTTCGCCCAGGCACACGGCCTCAGACATGGGCGTATTCGAAGGCGTGTTGGGTGACACGACCCATGACACGGGCGTGTTCCATGGGCGTGTCACTGGTCAGGATAGGTCGGTTGACCACCGCTTGAGGCACACGGCCTGGGACAAGGGCGTGTCACAGGCCGTGTCAGGTCAAAATCAGTATTTTTGGCAAAATCGTGGCCGTCCATTCCTTCAGTCTGGATCCAAAGGCTGAGCTTCTTTCCTCTTTTCCTAAAGGCCGAAATCTGAGAAGTTATTCTCATTTTACTTGGCCTTGATCTTTCTTCAAGTAAGAGAGAAAGGAGAGGAAGAAGAAGGAGGAGGAGGAAAGGGGGCTGCTGGTGGTGGTGCTGCGGTTTACCGACAAGAAATCCGAAGCCGACGTTGCGGAGGAAACGCTCTTGCGAGTCTTTCAAGCAAGCATTGAGTTCATGGCACCGAAGCGGTCGTCAAGGGTAACGACTTTTCTTCCAAGCCATGTGAAGGCTTCTTTTAGCATATCTTTGTGATTCCCCCACCAAGAAGTGACTGATTTTGGGAGTCGTTTGGATGATTCATGAAATCCCCTTTGTTGGCATATAGATCCGGAAATGGAGTACGGAATAGGCATGCTGTGTGAAGCCCATCTGGACAGGTTGGTCTGGATTGGTGATGTTGCATACGAACCGGAGAAGACTCCATGCGAAACGTGTAGTTTACGGGGTCAACGGGTTATGCCTGTAACAAAAAAAAGAGTAGCAGGAAGTACTGGAGTGGTAGCCCAGGAAAATAGCTGTGGTATGTTTTTGGGTCCAACCTGTGAATGAGGCACAGGAAGTACTGGTGTGACCAGAAAAGACCCTTTGTGATTCTTGATGTCGTAGGGTGTCCACCTGTGAAACGAGTAATAGGAAGTACTAGCATGGTAGCCAGAAAAGACCCCTGATATTTGTGATTGTGCGGTGTCCACCTGTGAAGAGAGTCACAGGAAGTACTGGGAGGCCCATGAAAGACCCGCTGTTGTGCTACGAAGTGGGTATCAAGAAATACTCAGGCTTGAATGCCAAGAACAGGATTGGTGAGACCGACCCACGCCTTTGATATAGCCATGAGTACGCTGTACTCGGAGAAGGCAAGGCGATTTGAGCAACGGGGGGTGGAGGATCCGACCTGCGCTATGTCCGTCCGACGTGAGACCAAAAGGTGCGGTCTATTGGAGCGCATAACAGGAGTCTTCGGCCTGCGCGCCATGACACAAATGGGGGGCTACGGGCCATCCCGGTGTAGGAAGACTATAAAACTCCGGCTGCACGCCATGGAGGAAATGCTCAAGAGATTTACCGTGGGGTGATGACCCTGATACGGTGGTGGGCAAGAACTTTGCCAGAACACCAAGAATGTGCCCTGAGTGCACGGACCGTTGGGCCGAGTGGCGAACGGTTGTGATGGCTTGTGTGCGTGAAAGCACATTTTAATGAGATATATTGTCATAATGTGTTCTAATATGCCTGCATGGAAGATTACCGCTGCCCCGAGAAAAGGGGTAGGGTCGTTATAATTTGGTCAGCTGAACGCTGACCGTTGCTTTTGTTTATCACCGTTGGGTGGATTGTCCCTGTACAAGTGCTGGAGAGCCAAGCGGGATGCGTAAAGGCTGATGTTCATGCTGCTGTTGCTGTTACCACTGCTAGCCCTCGAAAGCTATATGTGTTGCTTTTGTGTATTTTCTTTTCATGTGGCCGGCCTGTGCGCCACTTGCTTTAGGCCACTGTTTGATAGCCATGTAAGGCCATAAGGCCAACTCTTTGTACTTGTTGTAAGACATTCCTATATCATATAAATGTGGAGTTTTATGTTTGGACATTCATGAGGAGTTCAAGTTGTAGGATCGGCTTCCGCTAGAATGCTTGTGATAGGTGCGATGCGCTACTCTGGTATCATCCTGTACCTTCACCGTCTGTTTTGTGATATATACTGTGGGGCCCCGACCGGACCTTCTAGAATATACCATATGAACGGATGAGGTTGTTACATTTTTGGTATCAGTTGTTTTGGTCTTTCCCTCTCGAAGTCGTGGTCGACTTCTTTTGTGGGGTGGCGAGCACGTCTTTGTGCAAACCAACGTCTACGAATGAACTCCTGAATGTACATGATATGAATGCAAACTTGATGTGTTTAAGGAACCTGCGTGTTCTTATTTTGTGTTGTTTGCTTGGGTACGACCGCTAATGTGTGTGTCTTGTCCACCTTTAGGTGACACGAAGTGGAGCTAGGCTGTCTGAGCCTCAGCATTCTGATGAAAGTACGGCACCAGCCGCGGTGCCTACACCTCCACCGTCTGCGGAACATGTGCGTTTAGTTGCGGAGGCTTTATTTACCATGATCCAAGGTCATCCAATTAGGCAGGAACAAGCGGCTGTGAGGCCAGAACAGGTGGCGGCAAGGGCGGAACCTGTAGTGGATGTGGCTCCTCGAGCAGCTGAGAAGCAGCTAACGCGGTTTATGAGTTTCCATCCGCCTACGTTCTCGGGAGCGGGAACTCCGACGCAGGCTGAGGATTGGCTATCGCGCGTCAAGCGAGTGATGACGGCGATTGGAACGGCGGAGCATCAGAAAGTTACTTTAGTTACCTTCTTGCTTGAAGGAGAAGCTCGATTGTGGTGGGATGAGATGGAGTTGCATCACTGGGCGGGTCGTTCGTTAACCCAAGTATCGATGGAAGAATTCTCCCGGCTCTTTCTAGCGAAGCACCTTCCTGCGGCTCAACGGATAGCCATGGAAAATGAATTCCAAAGGTTAACACAAGGCGATGGCAGTGTTGACGCATACCTGCATGAATTTACTCGCTTGGGGCGGTATGCGGGTTCTATATTTGCTGATGAACAGAGGAAGACCAATCGGTTCTATGAAGGACTGAGTGACAAGCTGAGGTTCCTTGTGTCAAGTTCGGTAAACCAAGGTTTTCAAGCGTTGGTTGACACTGCGAGCGCATTGGAAAAGGATATGAAAAGGGTGCAAGGGAAGAGAGCTTTGGCAGTGACGCAACCGGAGTGGAAGGCGCCCCGATCGGGAAAACCATTTTATAAGAAGAGATGGGGTAGGAAGTCCAAGCCTAGTGGACAAGTTCCTTCATCAGTTGTAACGGGAGCAACGTCAGAGGCTACCTCCAAGCCAGACACTCGTATCTGCTTCAATTGTGGCCGGATGGGGCATATTGCGCGAGATTGTCGGATGTCGCCAAAGAGTGAAAAGAAGGCAGGCGCATCTTATGCTGAAAAAGGAAAGACAGTGGTGGATTCCTCTGCCTCGCAGGCGCAACCCCGAGTCTACAATCTTGGCCTACAGGAGGCCATCAAGCAAAGTGACGTGGTCACAGGTATGAGTTTAGTTTTGCATATGCTACTGTTTGTATGCTTTGCTTAGTCTATCTATGTTTGCGGTTTGTGTGTGACATGTTTGTCACAGGCTTTGTGCTGATTCGGGACACGCTGGCGCGAGCACTGTTTGATACGGGTGCATCACATTCTTTTCTGTCTAGTGACTTTTTAACGCGGCTTGGGATACCCAGTCGTGCAAAGACAGATAGCGTCAGAGTGGTGTTGCTGAATGGCTGTTAGATGCTTGCGGATCAAGCTTGCGATGTGGCGGTTCAACTGGGAAGTCGGGATTTCAGTTTAACTGCATTTGTTTTGCCCATATCGGAATTCAATGTGATTTTTGGGATGGATTGGCTTGTAGAGCAGCATGCCATGATTGATTCCCAGTCCAAAGAAATCACGTTGGGCCAAAATACCGAACATGAGACAAAGTTTGCGGGTATGCGAGGAGTAGACGGGACGTTGATGTCTGCACTCCAGGTCGTCAAGGCTGTTCGGAAGGGTGCGGAATGTTACTTTGCACTAATTCAGTCTGTTGAGCCTAAGACCAGTGTGTGCGAGGTTCCGATTATGGCGGACTTTACAGATGTGTTTCCCATGGATCTCCCTGGGCTACCACCCCAACGGGAGATTGACTTCACAATCGAGTTGGTGTCAGGTGCAAAACCTGCGGCCCGCTCGCCATATCGCGTTGCGCCAAAAGAAATGGCTGAATTGAAGATTCAACTGCAAGAAATGTTGGAGCAAGGTTATATACGCCCAAGTATGTCACCTTGGAGCGCGCCTGTGTTTTTTGTAAAGAAGAAAGATGGTGGGTTGCGGTTGTGTATCGATTACCGTGAACTGAATAAGCTGACAGAGAAGAATAAGTATCCGATACCCCGGATTGATGAGTTATTCGATCAGCTGGTGGGCTCAACCGTCTATTCGAAGTTGGATCTGAAGTCTGGTTATTACCAGTTGAGAATTCAGGAAGGTGACATTCCCAAAACCGCATTTGGAACGCGTTACGGGCACTATGAATTCACCGTCATACCATTTGGACTGTGCAATGCGCCCTCGGTGTTTATGGATTTGATGCACCGTATTTTTCGTGAGTACCTGGATTTGTTTGTGATCGTGTTCTTTGATGACATCCTGGTGTACTCGAAGTCGAAAGCTGAGTATGAGATTCACTTGCGGTTGGTGTTGAACACGTTGAGGCAAAATCAGCTCTATGCCAAGTTCTCGAAGTGCGAGTTTTGGCTATCGTCGGTGGCATTTCTAGGCCATGTGGTGAGTGGAGCGGGCATTGCAGTGGATCCAGCGAAGATAAGGGTCATACAGGAGTGGCCAATCTTGTCTTTCATGGCCGAAGTCAGGAGTTTTCTTGAACTTGCGGGCTACTATAGACGATTTGTGGAAAACTTCTCGCGGATCGCTTTGCCGCTCACCACATTGACGCGAAAAGATCAGAAGTTCGTTTGGACGCCAGAGTGCGCACGAGCTTTTGAAGAGCTGAAGGTTCGGTTGACCACGGCGCCGGTGTTGTCTTCGCCCAGTGGAACCGACGGCTTTGTGATTTATAGTGATGCCTCGGGGAGCGGCTTAGACTGCGTTCTTCAGCAGAATGGAAAGGTTATTGCTTATGGCTCACGCCAGCTGAAGGTGCACATGCGAAATTATCTCGTCCATGATTTGTAACTAGCGGTGGTGATTTTTGCACTCAAGTTGTGGCGACACTACCTTTATGGAGTGAAGGTGGAGATTTATACAGATCACGAGCCTAAAGTACCTCTTGGAGCAGAAAGACTTGAATATGCGACAACGAAGGTGGTTGGAGTTCCTTGGGGACTACACTTTCGAGATTCACTATACGCCCGGGAAGGGGAATGTTGTCGCAGATGCGTTGAGTCGGAGGGTTCCAGCTAGAGTAAATTGGTTACAAAGGCATGATGAACGTCTTATCCAGGAGCTAGAGGCGTTGGAGATTTATTGTGTTGACAAGAATTCCACTGCCACTGCATGTTTGAACTGGACTGAGGTGCAATGTGACCTTGCAGACCAAGTTCGACGGGCAACGGAGTTGGATGACGATCTCTTACGCTATGTGAATGAAGGGCCAGAGGGCAAATTCACCTGGAATGACGGTCTTTTGCGTAAAGAAGGCCGTTTGTGTATCCCGAATGTGGGGAAATTGAGGGAAGAACTGATGTATGAAGCACATTATACAAAATATTCCATTCACCCCGGGAGCACGAAGATGTTCAACGATATGAAGAAGCTATTCTGGTGGCCAGGGCTCAAGAAAGATGTTGCCATTTATGTCTCTAAATGCCAAACATGTGCGATGGTGAAGGCGGAATGCCAAAAGTCGGGCGGTTATTTGAAGTCACTGCCGATCCCAGAGTAGAAATTTGATGATATTTCCATGGATTTTGTGCACGGGTTGTCAAGATCGCAGCGAGGAAATGATTCCATTTGGGTGATTGTTGACCGGCTAACGAAAGTGACACATTTTCTCCCGAACAGGCGGGATGATTCAGTTGAAAGTTTGGCAAAGTTATATGTTGACCAGATTGTACGGCTTCACGGTGTTCCTCGGAGCATCGTAAGTGATCGAGATGAGCGCTTTACGTCAAATGATTGGCGGCTAGTTCACCGACTGTTGGGCACGAAATTGACTTTCAGTACGACATTTCATCCCCAAACGGATGGCCAAACTGAACGTACCAACAGAACAATGGAGGACATGCTCCGAATGTGCGCCCTTGACTTCGGAAAGAGATGGGAAGATCATCTCTACATGGTAGAGTTTGCATATAATAACAGCTACCAGACGAGTATTGGGATGACACCCTATGAAGCTCTCTATGGAAGTAAGTGCCGTACTCCCTTGGCTTGGGCAGAAGCGGGCGAAGCTCGGATTTTTAAACCAAATGAGGTTGATGAAACAAACTCAACCATACGGACGATTCGAGAGCGAGTGCTGATTGCTCAAGATCGACAAGCGAAGTACTACAATGCCAAACACCGGAACGTGGAATTTGCGGTTGGCGATTGGGTCTACTTGAAGATCAAGGCATTCAAAGGTGTCTCCAGGATTCGACGATTGAAAAAGTTGAGTCCAAGATATTTGGGTCTTTTTCAAGTGGTTGAGCGAGTTGGCGAAGCGGCTTATCGGCTAGCTCTGTCGGCAGACTTGGGTGGATTACATGATGTATTTCACATCTCGGTGCTTCGGAAGGCTGTGAAAGATCCAACTCAAGTGCTCGCGGATGATCGTGTGCCGGTGGAATATGGGCTAACAACGAAAGTTAGACCCATTCAGATTGACGATCGAGCCGAGAAATAGTTGCAGAACAAGACAGTCGGCATGGTGAAAGTACGATGGGACAACTGCGGCCGTGAAGAACTGACATGGGAGCGAGAGCAAACCATGCGAGAAGAGTTCCCTGAGCTGTTTTTGTAATCTATAAAGAGGATGTTGTAACATTTTTCTTGTTGGTTACTATTACCTTCCTGTGTCTGAATTTCGAGGACGAAATTTCTTGTAGGAGGGGAGGATTGTAACAGCCCAAATTTCTCAAACAGGAAAATTTTGGGTGACACGGCCTGGGACACGGGCGTGTCCCAGGGCGTGTCAAGCTGGGGTCGACGATATGGTCGCGTAGTCGACGAAATTTGGAGTCGACGGTCGTTGAGTAGCGGACACGGCCTGCGACACGGGCGTGTCGCATGGCGTATCGCGGCCGTGTCGACTATCGGCTTTAGTGTTGACGATTTTTTGCTCGACGATGTGTCGAGAGGGGGCACACGGCCCGGGACACGGGCGTGTCCAAGGCCGTGTCGTGTGCTCGACGACTTTTGCTCGACGATTGTCGAGTGTCGAGTGTCGAGTGTCGAGTGTTGAATGTCGAGAGGTTGAACACGGCCTGTGATACGGGCGTGTCACAGGGCGTGTCAAATCAGGTCGACGAACTCAGCCAGACGAAGGATTTCGACAGGGCGTGTCTTCGTGCCGTGTCTGGGCACACGGCCTGGGACACGGGCGTGTCACAGGCCGTGTGAAGTCTCGGGATGTTTTGGGATTTTTTTCGCCCAGGCACACGGCCTCAGCCACGGGCGTGTTCGAAGGCGTGTTGGGTGACACGGCCCATGACACGGGCGTGTTCCATGAGCGTGTCACTGGTCTGGATAGGTCGGTTGACCACCGCTTGAGGCACATGGCCTGGGACACGGGCGTGTCACAGACCGTGTCAGGTCAAAATCAGTGTTTTTGGCAAAATCGTGGTCGTCCATTCCTTCAGTCTGGATCCAAAGGCAGAGCTTCTTTCCTCTTTTCCTAAAGGCCGAAATCTGAGAAGTTATTCTCATTTTACTTGGCTTTAATCTTTCTTCAAGTAAGAGAGAAAGGAGAGGAAGAAGAAGGAGGAGGAGGAAAGGGGGCTGCTGCTGGTGGTGCTGCGGTTTACCGACAAGAAATCTGAAGCCGGCGTTGCGGTGGAAACGCTCTTGCGAGTCTTTCAAGCAAGCTTTGAGTTCATGGCACCGAAGCGGTCGTCAAGGGTAACGACTTTTCTTCCTAGCCATGTGAAGGCTTCTTTTAGCATATCTTTGTGATTCCCCCACCTAGAGGTGACTGATTTTGGGAGTCGTTTGGGTGATTCATGAAATCCCCTTTGTTGGCATATAGATCCGGAAATGGAGTACAGAATAGGCATGCTGTGTGAAGCCCATCTGGACAGGTTGGTCTGGATTGGTGATGTTGCATACGAACCGGAGAAGACTCCGTGCGAAACGTGTAGTTTACGGGGTCAACAGGTTATGCCTGTAACAAAAAAAAGAGTAGCAGGAAGTACTGGAGTGGTAGCCCAGGAAAATAGCCGTGATATGTTTTTGGGTCCAACCTGTGAATGAGGCACAGGAAGTACTGGTGTGACCAGGAAAGACCCTTTGTGATGCTTGATATCGTAGGGTGTCCACCTGTGAAACGAGTAACAGGAAGTACTGGCATGGTAGCCAGAAAAGACCCCTGACATTTGTGATTGTGCGGTGTCCACCTGTGAAGAGAGTCACAGGAAGTACTGGGAGGCCCAGGAAAGACCCGCTGTTGTGCTACGAAGTGGGTATCGAGAAATACCCAGGCTTGAATGTCAAGAACAGGATTGGTGAGACCGACCCGCGCCTTTGATATAGCCATGAGTACGCTGTACTTGGAGAAGGCAAGGCGATTTGAGCAACGGGGGGTGGAGGATCCGACCTGCGCTATGTCCGTTCGACGTGAGACCAAAAGGTGCGGTCTGTTGGAGCGCATAACAAGAGTCTTCGGCATGCGCGCCATGACACAAATGGGGGGGCTACGGGCCATCCTGGTGTAGGAAGACTATAAAACTCCGGCTGCACGCCATGGAGGAAATGCTCAAGAGATTTACTGCGGGGTGATGACCCTGATACGGTGGTGGGCAAGAGCTTTGCCAGAACACCAAGAATGTGCCTGAGTGCACGGACCGTTGGGCCGAGTGGCGAACGGTTGTGATGTCTTGTGTGCGTGAAAGCACATTTTAATGAGATATATTGTCATACTGTGTTCTAATATGCCTGCAGGGAAGATTACCGCTGCCCCGAGAAAAGGGGTAGGGTCGTTATAATTTGGTCAGCTGAACGCTGACCGTTGCTTTTGTTTACCACCGTTGGGTGGATTGTCCCTGTACAGATGCTGGAGAGCCAAGCGGGATGCGTAAAGGCTGATGTTCATGCTGCTGTTGCTGCTACCACTGCTAGCCCTCGAAGGCTATATGTGTTGCTTTTGTTTATTTTCTTTTCATGTGGCCGGCCTGTGCGCCACTTGCTTTAGGCCACTGTTTGATAGCCATGTAAGGCCATAAGGCCAACTCTTTGTACTTGTTGTAAGACATTCCTATATCATATAAATGTGGAGTTTTATGTTTGGACATTCATGAGGAGTTCAAGTTGTAGGATCGGCTTCCGCTAGAATGCTTGTGATAGGTGCGATGCGCTACTCTGGTATCATCCCGTACCTTCACCGTCTGTTTTGTGATATATACTGTGGGGCCCCGGCCGGACCTTCTAGAATATACCATATGAACGGATGAGGTTGTTACAATCACAACCCCAAATAACTATGGGTGTAGCTCTATCACTGGCTTATCTGCCCTTATTATTATAATGACAAATTCCAACTGTTTGACGACATTCCTAGCCCACTCAATTAACTCTTCTTTGCTTTCAAAACAAATGGATGTGCAAAAGTGCATTCCAACATTTTGGGAAGATTGAACTTTCTCAAACAAAATCAATTCTTGTGAGCTCATGATTACGTCGCCCTTAAACACAATCATAAAAAACATGAGAAAGCGTACAAACGACTGTTCCGGCGGAACATCCTATCAACACAGAACCGTAACACGATACGGTCATGTCGCATCAGTCGGACCACACACTTGCTACAGTCATCTCGCCAATCCACACGCTTGCTACGACGGAACATCCTATCAAGCGATCCGGATCCGTCAACTATAGCTTGGCTTCCACAACGCACGTTAGGGCGTGGGCACCACTCGAAGATATCTAAAGTGAATCCTTACGTGAAAACATGCACTAATTAACCAACATGAAAACAAAGCACAAAGGTCACCTGATAAGGAAAATCTGCTCTATCTATTTCCAACTTCAACACTCTGCCATAGCGGAAAATCTGTCAAAAAAATAACAAATCAGGACTATAGTGGTAGGCAGGCCGGAGGCGGGGAGCATGGGATTTTCGGCTGGTGGTAGGGAAGATGAAATGAAAACGAAAAAAAAGACATAAACCACCATTTACCGGCCGATTAGGGCTGGAATGCGGCTATTTGCGAAACGGGATTTCCGGTCGATTAGGGCTGCGGGGCCATCGTCGGACACTGAGAGAAGAAGCAGTTGCTGGGTGTTGGAGCGCGTGGGGGATTGCGGCCGCCAGGATGTCGTCGGTGGGCAAGGGCTGGATTGCGGCTATTTGCGAAACCGAACAGAGTGGGGAAGAAGGGGTTTTCGGGTGCGGGGATTAGGGTTGCGGGGTTCAAGGTTTTGGGTTCAAATATCAGGTAGGGGGATGAAAAAAATACGCAAAAAAATAGAAGGATTTGGGTATGAATATCCAAATATGGGGTATGAATAACAATACCCTATATATATTGTATTACTGTTAACATAGAGAAATGATGAATATGATGCCTCCTTGCTTTGAGTCCGGGCTCGGGCCCCAGTTCCGTGAAATTTGTACAGTTAGCTGACTCCATGGTTGTACTCCATGGAGAGCTTGCTTTGAGTTGAGCTTCTTCTGAGTCTGAAAGTAGATTGCGTCGAATTAGATATTCTTGTTGACAACATGGGTTAATTGACAAAGTCCACCTTGAAAATATCGACCTTTTGGCAAAATGCATCCCGAAAGTTTAAAATTGACAAAATGTATCCCCAAGGTGGTTTTTTTTGGCAATGTGCACCCTCAGTAGCTAAAAAATAAAATGATCAAAATGTACACTCTATGGTGCACATTGCCAAGAAAAACCACCTTGGAGGGTGCATTTTGCCAATTTTAAACTTTCGGTGTGCATTTTGCCAAAAGCCGATATTTTCAGGGCGCACTTTGCCAATTACCCTATCAACATGTGCGTAGGTATTGATTGTGCTTTGGGCGTCATCTCTTTTTGAAGTATTGTTGTTCTTCCTAAAGGAGGATATATTAATGGCATATGCCTCTTTGTTTTGATCCCCTTACTGATCTTAAGACCTTAAAGACGAGCTTTTTTATAGTAATTTGTTAGTCTGAAGAAGGAAGGTAGTGTTGTTACTTCAGTTCGAGGATGTCAATCCTCTCTCATTTTCTTCCCATAATGTGATCAACTAAGAGGTTTCATGTTATGTGCATTCTTCCAAGTTCGAGGGTACAATTCACGACCGCGCTTCGGCGTCGGGCCCTCTATCTCTCACTCAGAGTCTTCTCCGATGTGTTTCTACATGACCAAGAAATGGGTGACACGAGCTCCTACCCATGAGCGTCGCTCCAGTCTCCTCTTGGAGGAAGAGGTTTCTCTCCTTTCTGGATTGCTTTGATGAGGGATAAACTATGTTATTAAAGGCGAGCCTAAGGCTCCAGGCTCACCAGATTCAGAGGTTTGCGCCTCTGTGCGTCTTTAGAATATAAAAGACGCGTGTGAGTGAAATCTTTGTTGTAAATTTATTTTTCAAAAATTAAGAAAAAAATAATGCAATAACTCAATAATTTTTTATTGATTTAGTGTTTGTGAAAGATAATTGTGCGTTGAGATTTAGATATGATATAAGTGACCACATTTATTCTATTTTTTAAGAGATATAAATGATAGTAATGAATGACTAATTAGTAGATTAGATGAAAAGTTTGATTGAGAAGCTGAAATAATGTTTGATGCTGATTATTTAAAATGGATGTGATTGCGCCTTGCCTTCGTCAGGCGCGCGCCTGTGCCCTGAGCCTTGCGCCTAGGCTCCAAGATCCATTTGCGTCTTGATGCGTCATGCTCCTTTAATAACTAAGGGGATAAGGGGGTTGTTGTTTAAAGAGAGAAACAATGAACCTGTGGGGAGTGGGAGAGAAATTTTCAGTACCAGGATCCTCTTCATACTCTCCATTTCAAATGAAATGGATGATATTCATTTCACGGTTCAGATCTTTTTGAGGTTGATCTGACGAGTTCACTAATCTCATCCTTTTATATTTTTGTTTATTCAAAAACTCTACATCAGTAGATCAAGTGAGAATGCATCTAAATCATGAAATGAACCTCCATTTGATGTCTCAAATGGAGAGGATCTCAGTCCAATTTTTATGACTATCTGGAATGAAATACATCATCGTGATAGTGTGAAACTGTGGTAGACTGATCGTAAACATAATAGCGACGATTTATCCACGTTTGAAACTTTTGTGACAACTTTGTTCTCTTAAATTTCACTTTCTGGGGTCGGGCGCTCGACCACATCTGCATGCTTGCGATGACGTTTTGACATAAAACATCGTTTTCGAAAAACTTCATTCGTGATCACACATAATCTAACACTACCTGCATTTTTCATAATTGCGCTCACAATTACCACCCCGCGACAAGCGTCCTACTAGCTCTCAATCTACAAGGTGATTCAACAAATTGAATAGAAAATGAGAGCACTTCAGATTGAAAATGATAACTATAGAAGTTTGTAGGCAGATTAGACAATGGCTTTGTTTGTTTGAGTGTTTTTGCTCAATCTTCATTGTGGGGAAAATATCATTACTAAAAAAATCTGTTTAATAACCCTCCTATTCCCACTTCAAAACGTCATATTTTAGCCTTTTTTGAGACCATAATCACCTCCTTCCATTCCCCGCCGCTCCCAAAACAAACAAACCATGGATTTAAGGGATTTTATTTGTATTCAAAATCATCCAAATACGACAATTTAAATTCCACTAGAGTTTTGAGTCCAGCCTGCCCATAAGTAACCCAAAAGAGTTTTACTAGGTTGTAAATAATTCTGAATTCGTATTGAACCAACACTTTTTCACAGGCAAAACTCAAGCAATTCTCCATCAGTCACACGAGTTGCAGGCGAACTCCATCAACTGTGAGATCTTTTAGCGACAAAAACGTTCTCTGCTCTCCAGCATTGTTATCTTACGGATCGAGGGAGTCGAATAATGAGGTTAAGGCTCTGTTTGGTTGAGCTTTTCGGAAAGGAAAATGAGTGGTAGCAAAAGGAAGGTGAAAAAATGAGCTTTTGGAAAATGTATATTGCAAAAGGAGATCCGTTTGAGTGAAATTTTTTTGCAGAGATTTTCAGAAATGATCATTTTATAAACTTTTGGCAAATCACGGTTGCAGTGACTTTTTTATTGAAATTGTGCACATTTTCCGCCCGAGCTTGAATTTTCCGGACAGACGAGAATTTTCCGCCCGTGACCGAATATTTCGCTCGGACGCGCATTTTACGACCGAGCGTAAATTATTCGCTCGAGCACGAACTTTCGGCCCGTGCATGAATTTTCCATCGGGGCGCGAAAAAAACGCGTTTGGACAAAAAAAACGCTACCGGGAAAAAAAATGCGCGCCCAGGCAAAATATTCGCGCTCGGGCAAAATATTCGTGTCGGGGCAAAATATTCGGGATCCGGCGAAAATTTTGCGCCCGGACGAAAATTTTGCGCCCGGGCAAAAATTTGGCGCCGAGGCGAAAGCATCGCGCACGGGTAAAAAAATTGTGATCGATCGAAAAAACTGTGCTCGGGCGAAAAAACTGTGTCCGTGCGAAAAAACTGCGCCCGGGGGAAAAAATCGCTCCCGGGAGAAAAAAATAGGGGTGTGCATGAAAACCCGAAAACCGACCAAACCGCCCCAAACCGCCCAAACCGAACCGATTTTACACTGAACCGAACGACTCGGTTCGGTTTTGGTTTTACTCTCTGAAAAACCGAACCGCACCGACTAATAATGCATGTAAAAATATTACCAATAATGATCTTTTAACTATTTTTATTAACTAAATAATGTACACAAATTATATCAACTTAATAATTTTAATATCATTTGAACCAAAATAAATTTTTGTAATGCATATTTTATGCATCAAGACGAATTAAACATTTTGTTGAACTGATTTTTTTTATATCTTTTTTATATTTATTATTCGATTTCACAATAAAAATATTTAATCATTTTTTTAATGTAATATGAGTTATTAGCTATAATATATTATATGTAAATAAATCTTGATGATATTAATTTTTTAATTGTCATACCTTTTTTTAAATTTTCTTGAGATATTTAAGTACACAATTATTTTAAATAGTATAACTGAAAAACCGAAAACCGAACCGAGCAAACCGACCAAAAAACCGAACCGAACCGATAAACATCGGTTCAGTTTCGGTTTGGGTCCAAACCGACCCAAACCGAACCGCTTACACCCCTAGAAAAAAACGAAGGGGAAAAAACTGCTCCCAGACGAAAAATGCACTATCGTGCAAAAAAACAGCTCCTAGGCGAAAAATTCGCTCCCGGGCGAAAAATTCTCGTCCGGGCGAAAATTTCGCGCCGGGGCGAAAAATTTCGCGCCCGGGCGAAAATTTCGCGCCGGGGAGAAAAAATTTGCGCCCAGGCAAAAAATTCGTTCCCGGGCGAAAAATTCGCGTCTGGGCGAAAACTTCGCGTAGGGGCGAAAAAATTCGCGCTCGGGCAGAAAATTCCGCGCCAGTTTAAAAAATTCGCGCCGGGGCGAAAAATTCGCGCCCGGGCGAAAAATTCGCGCCGGGGCCAAAAATTCGCGCCGGGGGAAAAAATTCGCGCCCGGGTGAAAAATTCGCTCCGGGGCGAAAAATTCACGCACGGGCGAAAAATCCGCCCCCGGGCAAAAAATCCGCGCCCGGGCGATAAAAGCACGCCCGGGCGAAAAATTCGCGCCCGGGCGAAAAATTCCGCGCCCGGGGAAAAATTCTCTGCGCTCGTGCGAAAAATGCGCTGCCGGGCGAAAAATGCGCGCTCGGGCGAAAAATTCACTCCCAGGCGAAAAAATCGACCCAGGCGAAAAAAGCGCACCCGAGCAAAAAAATCGCGCCCGAGCAAAATATTCGTCTAGAGAAAGGCTAGTGTTTTTGTAGTGTTGTCGAACTCGATTCAGAGGAGTAAAATATTTTCGTAGCATCAACTGTGTATCGAGATGAGAAAATACTTTTCGAAAAGTTGAAAAGTAGTAGGCTCGTGACTTTTCAAATAGAGGAGAAAAAGGAGTTTTGGGTGGTAGCTTTTCCCGACGGTAGACATTCCAAACGGTTTATTAGTTGCGGTAACGTTTTCTAGAAAACGGAAAGGAGCTAGAAAGCCCTCCCAAACAGACCCTAAATGGTGGAGAATTGCCGCTGCAAATGACACCATGAACACTGCTTCTGAAGCAAGCAGCTCAGAATCTGTTCCTACTGAAAAAACAACTAACCAGCTTCAAGTGAAAGGCATGGAAGTAAAACCAGTGCTAAAAAGATCACCTCTCACAGCAAGTGAGAAGCTGAGAGCAGCCAGGGTTCTCTCGAAATATGCTGAATCGAAGCGAGCAAAATTGGTGATGGGATGTTAGATTGTGACACCTCTTCGCGCCCGGATCGTTAGGATTGTGTCATGTCACCAATCCGAGGGAATCCCATTTTCCTAATCCAGGCCAAATCCTTTTTAGGAAGTTCATCAAGGGAGATTATTCTCCAGGCTGCCTTTCCCCCTTTGTGCTCGTCAAACATGGAATGACCGGCCCTCCCTTGTGCTATAAAATGGAGGGGAGGCTGTGATTCATATCATCCCAACAACAACAGCGATCCGAAGGAGTCCTTAGCCACCCTCCATTCTCATCCCAGCGGAATTCAGGCGGCGTCAGCGGCAGCAGGTGCGCAAGGGGGCGACTCCAGGCGGACGACTTCAGGCGGAGCTATCGGAGCGGCATCCGGTCGAATCCAGTCGGATCGACATCAGGCCGGTCTCCCGCGGTGGTTCCAGGCAGCGGAGGTGATCCCAAGCGGCGCGACGACATCAGACGGCCGAATCCAGGCGAGGTCGGCTTCAGGCGTGCAGTCCAGGCGGCGATTCCGCAAAGGAGGTGAACAGTACCACTATCGCCCGGCGACATCACTATCGCAGGTGATAGTCCGGTTTCACCTTTTTCGGTTTTCTCTTCATTGCTCGACCTTACGGTCTCTATTGTAATTTGTACCTCCATACCTTATAGTGGATCTTCTCCGGCGCGCTCTCCCCGTGGATGTAGGAGCTTCTCTTCGAACCACGTAAATTTTCTGTGTCGTCTGTGTGCTTGGATATCTCGTTCTGTGGTTTTTTATTTTGCGCGATTGTTTTTTGCTCGATTTAATTCCGTTGCGCTACCGCGGTACTCGGTCCGATTGCATAACAATTGGTATCAGAGCCAGGTTCGCGGGGGTGATCGGTCGTCTGGGCGTTCTGGTTCTAGATCTGGGTCAACGGTAGGTGACGACAAGGTCCACTCCCTACCTTCTCAAGATCTGATCCGAGAACATTTTTCTGATCACTCAGTAGCACTGCGAGCAAAACAATGGCGGCAAAATTCGAGATTTCCAAGTACGACGCCAAGATCGATTTCGGCTTATGGCAGAAGCGGATCAAGGCGGTTCTCATTCAGCAAGGACTCCACAAGGCGCTACTCGGCAAGGAGAAGTCCGGCGTGAAGAAAGACGAGGAATGGGAGGAACTGGATCTGAAGGCCATCAGCACAATCCAGTTGAGTCTCACCGACGAGGTCATGTACAACGTGGTCGACGCTGACACCACCGTAGACCTATGGAAGAAATTGGAGGAGCTGTATATGTCGAAATCTCTCACAAACAAGCTCTATGTGAAGAGACAGTTATACAACTTAAGAATGTCTGAGAGCAACAAGCTGCTAGAACACATGAATGCGTTCAACAAGTTGATCTCCCAGCTGCGGAGCATGGACGTAAAAGTCGAAGAGAAAGACCAGGTGCTTCTACTACTGTCTTCTCTACCGAAGTCCTATGACTATCTGGTCACCACGATCCTCTACGGGAAGGATACGCTCAAAATGGAGGAGGTGATGACGACGCTGCTATCGAACGAAACGCGGAGCAAACCCGGCCCCAGCACCAGCGAAGGTTTGTTCGTGAAGAACAAAGAACCGGTCAGAGGGAGATCGAGAGACAGAGGGAAGAAATTCAATCGGGCTAGGTCTAAGTCTCGGGACAAGAAGAACCAGTGCCACTACTGCCAGGAAGAAGGGCACTGGAAAAACAACTGTCCGAAGAAAAAGGCGAAAGAAAGGAATCAGGAACAGGCGGCTGTGGCGTCTGACCCCGAGAGCGATGCTGACGTACTCCTGTACACTCCACCCTCGATACCACCGACACGTGGATCATGGATATGGGATGCTCGTATCACATGTGCCCGAACATAGAATGGTTCACTAGCTTCAGGCAATGTGACGGCGGTCGCGTTCTGATGGGAAACGACTCGGAGTGCAAGACGCTCGGGATCGGCAGTATCAGAATTAAGATGTTCGACGGAACAATCAGGACCCTTACTGATGTAAGATACGTGCCCGATCTGAGGAAGAGTCTAATTTCCCTAGGCACTCTAGAGGCGGCTGGGTGCTCATACACCGGCGAGGGAGGATATCTGAAGGTCAAGAAAGGCGCTCTGGTGGTCATGAAAGGAGAGCGCTCTGGTACTCTCTACAAACTGATCGGCACTACCATCGCCGGCGACGCGACGGTTTCTGAGACGACAGATGAGGACTCCTCTCTGCTGTGGCATGCTAGACTTGGCCATATGAGCGAGAGAGGACTGCTGGAGCTTCACAAGAAGGGCCTACTGAAAGGAGTCAAGACATGCAAGTTAGACTTCTGCGAGACCTGCGTTCTCGGGAAGCAGCACAGAGTGAAGTTCGTGACATCTACGCAGCAGAGTAAGCAGGCACTGGAATATATACACTCAGACGTTTGGGGGCCTGCCCCAGAGCCGTCTCTTGGTGGGGCCAGATACTTCGTGACTTTCATCGATGATTTTTCGAGAAAAGTCTGGATCCACTTTCTGAAGCACAAGTCCGAAGTATTCGAGAAATTCAAAGTCTGGAAGACGACAGTGGAAAAGCAGACCGGAAAAAGAGTCAAATATCTGAGATCTGATAACGGTGGCGAGTACACCTCAGCGGAGTTCCAGGAATACTGCAATCAGGAGGGCATCACTCGACACCTTACTATTCCTGGTACACCGTAGCAGAACGGCGTGACAGAAAGGATGAACCGAACGTTGCTAGAGAGAGCTCGGTGCATGCGGTTATTTGCAGACCTACCAAGGTCCTTCTGGGCCGAGGCCATTAATACGGCATGCTATCTAGTGAATCGATCCCCATCGATGTCACTGAATCTGAAATCTCCACAGGAAGTTTGGTTAGGCAGGCCGGTTGACTACTCTGACATCCACATCTTTGGTTGTCCTGTGTACACCCTTGTACAGGACTCTGAGAAGACGAAGCTGGATGCTAAGTCCAAACGGTGAATCTATTTGGGACGAAAGACCTGCACGAAGGGGTTCAAACTGTGGAACCCGGACACAAAGAAGGTGGAGGTCAGGCGCGATGTGATCTTCGATGAGGCCTCTATGCTCAAGAAATCTGAGGCTCAGTCTAAAGAGGTGGAGGAGACTCCAATCACACCCCTAGAAGTGGAGCTGGAAGGGAGCGACCAAGCTGATGACCACGGTGATTCCTCTGACCCAGAAAATGCTGATGCTGTGCAACCTACGGAAGCAGAGCCATACTCTATTGCTAGAGAAAGGGCAAGGAGAGAGGTCAGACTGCCTCTCAGGCTATAGGACACGGTAGCGTACGCTTTCCAGGTGATCTCCACAGATCCTGGATCTTATAAAGAAGCTGTAGAGAGTAGAGAGAGTTCTCAGTGGAAAGCAACTATGGAAGAAGAGATGGAGTCCCTTCGTAAAAACCAGACTTGGGACTTGGTTCGTCTACCCAAAGGGGCGAAGGCAATCAGTTCCAAATGGATATTCAGGAAGAAGGAATCTACATCCGGCAAAGACCAGTGGAGATACAAGGCCAGATTCGTTGCCAAGGGGTTCGTGCAGAAGAAGGGTGTCGATTTTGATGAAATATTCTCACCCGTGGTAAAACACTGCTCTATACGGGTGCTTCTTGCGATGGTGGCAATGTACGATATGAAGCTAGAGCAGATGGACGTGAAAACGGCGTTTCTTCACGGCAACTTGGAAGAGGAGATCTACATCTTGCAGCCTGAAGGGTTTGTACAACCCGGTGACGAGAAGAAGGTGTGTAAACTAAGAAGGTCCCTCTACGGTCTGAAGCAGGCTCCAAGAATGTGGAACAAGAGATTTGATACGTTCATGGTTTCACAAGGATTCAGCAGGAGCCAGTACGACAGCTGCACCTACTACAAGTTTCTGGCAAACAACGACGTTCTGATTCTGATGCTATACGTCGACGACATGCTGATTGCGTGCAAGTCAGCTCAGGAGATCCAGTCTTTGAAGCAGAAACTGCAAGCTGAGTTTGAAATGAAGGATCTGGGTCAAGTACAGAAGATCTTTGGCATGGAAATCAAGCGAGATAGGAAGCGGGGCATGCTTTGGCTTTCTCAGATAGGGTACATTCAGAAGGTTCTGGAAAAGTTCAATATGACTGAATCTAGGCCCGTTTCAACCCCTCTCGGGCAACAGTTTAGATTATCGTCACAGCAGTGTCCAGACACAGAGGGAGAACGACAAAAGATGCTCGGGGTGCCGTACGCTAGTGCGGTAGGATGCTTGATGTACGCCATGATCTATACCAAACCAGATATCGCTCAGGCTGTGAGCATAGTCAGCAGATATATGGGGAATCTGGGGCGACAACACTGGGAAGCAGTCAAGTGTATTCTAAGATATCTGAACGGAACGAAAAACGTCGGTTTGCTGTTTAAGAAGAGCGGAGTTTCTAAAGTCCTAGAGGGCTACGTTGATTCCGACTATGCGGGCGACCTCGACCGAAGAAGATCTACCTCCGGGTACATCTTCCTTTGTGGTGAGGGTCCCATCAGTTGGAAAGCCACTCTGCAGGACATTGTGGCTTTATCTACGACAGAGGCTGAGTACATTGCTGCAGTGGAAGCTGCGAAGGAAGCTATCTGGCTCAAAGGTCTCGCCAAAGAACTCAGGATCTCTCAGGAAGCGGTGAAGCTGAACTGTGACAGTCAGAGTGCGATTTGTCTGGCCAAAGACCCGGTCTATCATGCCAAGACAAAACACATCGATGTACGGTACCATAAGTTGAGAGAGTTCGTTGCTATCGGAGATATTCACTTACTAAAGGTGCACACTGAGGATAACATTGCAGACATGTTGACCAAGCCGTTGACCGGAGTCAAGTTCAAGCACTGCCTTGACTTGGCTCATATCTGTGCGTGCTGATCGTGGAAACCCCAGGGAGAGGGGGTAGTTTGCCGGAGGGAGGAGATCCAAGTTTCAGGTGGAGTCTGTCGCGTGAGGCGTCAAGGTGGAGATTGTTAGATTGTGACACCTCTTCGCGCCCGGATCGTTAGGATTGTGCCATGTCACCAATCCGAGGGAATCCCATTTTCCTAATCCAGGCCAAATCCTTTTTAGGAAGTTCATCAAGGGAGATTATTCTCCAGGCTGCCTTTCCCCCTTTGTGCTCGCCAAACATGGAATGACCGGCCCTCCCTTGTGCTATAAAATGGAGGGGAGGCTGTGATTCATATCATCCCAACACCAACAACGATCCGAAGGCGTCCTTAGACACCCTCCGTTCTCATCCCAGCGGAATTCAGGCGGCGTCGGCGGCAGCAGGTGCGCAAGGGGGCGACTCCAGGCGGACGACTTCAGGCGGAGCTATCGGAGCGGCATCCGGTCGAATCCAGTCAGATCGACATCAGGCCGGTCTCCCGCGGTGGTTCCAGGCAGCGAAGGTGATCCCAGGCGGCGCGGCGACATCAGGCGGCCGAATCCAGGCGAGGTCGGCTTCAGGCGTGCAGTCCAGGCGGCGATTCCGCAAAGGAGGTGAACAGTACCACTATCGCCCGTCGACATCACTATCGCAGGCGATAGTCCGGTTTCACCTTTTTCGGTTTTCTCTTCATTGCTCGACCTTACGGTCTCTATTGTAATCTGTACCTCCATACCTTATAGTGGATCTTCTCCGGCGCGCTCTCCCCGTGGATGTAGGAGCTTCTCTCCGAAGCACGTAAATTTTTTGTGTCGTCTGTGTGCTTGGATATCTCGTTCTGTGGTTTTTTTTTTTGCGCGATTGTTTTTTGCTCGATTTAATTCCGTTGCGCTACCGCGGTACTCGGTCCGATTGCATAACAATGGGAAGCTCGGTTCTGGACGCTCTGAGGGAGACGGATATAGGCAAGAGGCGCCCCATCCTCCCAGAAGCTCCTACGAACATGTTTGACGACAGAAAACGCAGATTGCCGAAGGAGGGCTGAACATTTCAGCTTCCAGGGGGGAATGATCTCTTCTTCATAGCCTTCTCCTTTGTCTTCATCAGCACAGCAGGCACGATACATTTTAATGAATTCTAAGGAAGCAAGTACTCTGTAAAAGTGTTAGGAATTTGGGGGACCTGCGACCTGCACGGAGGCGGCACTGGTCCAGTTGGTGCCTAAAGTGTATTTTGGATATTTACTATTATCAGCTGGTGTTTATCTCCTGTATAAGAGGGAAGTGTGATCTAAAACTTGTAGGAAAAATATGAAAATTGTGTTTTTATGTGAATGTTCTTCCCAACTTTTTGTATGTTCTTTGATATTTTTTAATAGATGTTATTGTTCCTTTCTCAACTACTTGGGCACAAAAGAATGCTTTTGGCTCCGTTTGGGGGAACTTATTTTCATCAGTCAAGCGGTTACGATAATTAAGGTCCGGTTCATGCGATCGTAACAGCTTGACCAGTGAAAATAAGTTCCCCCAAACGGAGCCTTTGTATGCTCAACATGACTGTGCGTTAAGATTCATGGAATTGACTTTCAAGAACTGAAATTGGGCATAAGTAAATCAATTCGGTTGGAGTAAATTCCAACTCCAATCAGTTCCAAAAGCATCTGGAAACCTGTCTCAATTCTTACCTCAGCCGCTTGTTTTTGCCCTTTTCGCCCGAGCGCCCAACCCCCGTTTTAGGGTGTTTGAAGGGCAAAACTATTGTATATGGGACCGTCTCCATATTTAGGGACGGTGCCATTGCGATGATGTGTGACAATTTGTAAAGGGCTTTTAAAAGCATATATGACGTCTACTTTCTGAGGAGATTATTTATTTCTGCTCGTCCTAGATATCATTTTTGTTGCCAGTGATATCATTTTTGCTTGCTTGGGATATCATTTCTTCTCATGCGGGATATCAATTTTGCTCCCCCGGGGATCTTTTCCTTTCAGCTCTTCCGAAAGATCAATTTTGCTCGTTCAACGTGCAGAAATGATATTCCGGACAAGCAAAAATCATCTCTCAAAAATGATATCCCGGGGAGCAGAAATGATCTCCTTGCGAGTATAAATGATACCTCGGGAGGATCTTCAGCAATGATCTCCCCGTAAACAGAAATGATGCCTTGGGCAAGCAAAAATCATGCCCGCGAAAGTCGATAACATATCTGCCTTTTAAAAATACATTTTATGGAGAGACCCTGTCCCAAAGAAAATCGCATTTGGAGGACATGTATATTCATTTATTTTTTCCCCACACTCGAACAATGTTTAGTGCATGAGATACGGTCCACTTTCGAGGAATTCGCACGGAGGACGTATATGTATTGACTATAATGTAACTAACAATGTTTCATTCCTTTCCTTACCACCTCCATTGTATGAGATGCTTATTTTATGATTCGATGAAGATTGAGATTTCTTAGGCTTCATTTGATAGAGCGGCTGCGGTTGTAAAAAGAGCGGTTGTAAAGACAAGTTTATAAATGAAGTTGTTGGAAACTTGCTGCTGGAAATAGAGATCTGCTTGAATAGTCAGTGTTTGCAGAGCTGTTCAAAACAGAGAAACGTTTGACGAAACAGCGACGACGTTTACGAAATTTTTAAAACAAATTGATGAAAATAATATTTATATTTTATTATTATTTTTATTAATTATTTTTAATACTAAAAATTCTATTTTCATTTATATAATTTTTTAATTATATATATATATACATATATATATATATATATATATATATATATATATATATAATATATATATATATATATATATTAAAAATACTGTTTAAACTATAGAACAATTTTTTTTGTAATTTTTATATTGTTTATGTAAACATTTCCTTCCTCCGCCGCCCTGCGCCACCAATCTGTCGCCCCGCTTCTACCACTGTCGCATGACTCCACCACCGGCGGCCTCATGGAGGAGGAGTAGGCAGAGGCGGAGGATGGAGCGCTGGAGCTTGGTGGAGGAGCTGGAGCTTCGCGAGGCGCGGGAGGGCGATCGACGGGGTAGCAACGGGATTCCAAAAAAATCCAGGAGCAAAAATTCAAATCTTAATAGGAATTCCTGCTACGGGAGGGCGGTTCCTGCGCGGAGCAGGGCGGGAGGTGGAATTCCAAAAAAATTGAAAACGCTCCTTACCGGAGGTCGGGGCCGCCGTTTGCAGAGCAAGCTTTTCATTAACGACGGAAAAGCCGGCATTTAGAACTTACAACGGAAAAATAAATGTAAAAACGAGTGAGCGGTGCGTTTTTTGGAAACGAAACGGAGGAAAACGGATTACCAAATGAACCCTTAATGTAATGTTAGTTTCATTGACGCATTTTAATCCCCATTTCATTTCACAAATTGACCAAAAGAATTTCAAAATTGAATTTCCCAACAAATCTAGAACCCAAAAGAATCATTGACAAACTTAGGCTCCGTTTGGCGCGGTGTTTTTGCTCCGTTGAGTTTCAGCAAAAACACCACCGTCATAGAATATACCTATGGCAATATATGTTTGACATGACAACGGTTATGACCGTCACCATGAAAAAAAACCCAAGTTTTGAACATAAAAGTGGATGAAGCTCCTTAGGCGAGTTTGGGCGTTCATGAACGACGGTTCATAATGACCGCAAATTCCGTGCCAAAGAGACGGGTAATTGGCAAGATGCACCTTTGAATTAGAGAGTCTTGGCAGAATGCAACATAAGTTGTTAAATATTGCAAAATGCATCCTCCAATTTGAAAAAACGGGCAAAATGCACTTGCCACCAAGGTGCAAAGTGCCAATTTTTTTCTATTTGAAGAGTGCACATACGCTTGACTCCAACCACGAACTTCCAGTTGAAACCCTCTTTCATAGATGACGGGCTTTACCTTAAGCAATTCGTAGCGAGCCATGGCTTCGTCGTTGATGAATCTTGAGTGCTTGTGCGCCGCCACCGCCTTCTCTCTACCTTTCTTGGGGGCCATGATACTTCAACTCCAACGGTAAGTGATGACTTCGTGATAGGACCCCGGCAACGGCGCCAAAAACTTGATACGCGCAAAATAGAGCTTGAAAACGCAAGTATACGTGCCGTACAAGTAATACAGAGTGAGTGAGATCGTTCCCATGGAGAAGTGATGGGTTTAGCGCTTACAATTACTAGCTACACCGTTTCTATGAATCCAAGTAAAACGATTAATTGATTTTCTGAAAATAGGTTAAAACTTTTAGGTAAATATTAAAACTAATTTAACTAGATCTTTAAGTAATTTCTTAGCAATTAGAGAAAATAGCCTTGCATTTCTGATTTCATATGTGTAACATGATGGTGATAAAATAAATATTTCATTTGGTTGAACTTTGGATTATCTTGCGATGATTTTTAAAGAAGAAACCTTTATCTCTCGATACAAGGAGTCTTAATATCTACGCAACCCTAGTTATCTCTAACTTAGGAAAAACGAAAATATTATGAAGTGCAAGAATCAAATTCGCAAGCATAAAAAGGAAATCTCTTTCACTTTTCAAAACTCAATAGATCTTGTGTTGCACGCACGTTTCTCCTCTCTCGACTCTTGAAACGCCGTAAAAATAAAGAAATGTTGGTTAATGATTCACATTGCTAATCTCTCGATTCTCGCACTGCGATAAACTAGCCCTTAAATTAACGTTACGCCGCTCTTCTCTCGATTCTCGCGGCGCAATATAATAAAAAGACATGATCCAACAATTTCACCATAAAAATCACAAGATCTATAAAGATAATCACAAAACAAACCCAAAATCAAAGATGTTCATCATCAAAATACACATACTACTCTCATCATGCAAGACTAGAGAGTTTTAGTTCATGACTGCGGGAAAATAACACAAAACTGAAGAGATCTTACTAAACATTTCGAAAGAAATGTGAATCTTCCCTTTTCCAGTGATGTGGAAGCGTTTCCTTCAGCCCGAATGCCAAGACTGGACTGGTTCTTGCTTGGCCGAAATCCTCTCCCTGCAGTTTTTTCTCCTCCTCCAATGGCTGTCCAAGAATAGAAATGAATCCCCCCCTTTATGGCTGAAATTTTCCTCTTTTAAACTTTCCCTCTTTTTCTCCTAGTGGGCCCCACATCCAGTCATTTTAAAATGCTGAATGGATGCTTTGAAATAGGTTGTAACTGTCCAAAACTTGGCATTTTCGGATTTGAATTTCCTATAACTGCCAAAAAATGTTGTGAATATGTTGCAACATTTCTGGTTCTGTTTTTTTCTTCTGCACAGTTTGACCTGCCAGCATTTGTTGAGAATATGTTGCAACATTTTTCCCAGATTTTTCACAATACTTAGTCTTCAATCCTTGACTTAAATTCTCCCCGAATCCTATCATAAAAACATAAAAACAATGAGAGTACAAACATTTTGACTCCAAAACATGCGGCAATTGGATTTTATCTACTTTTCATGTATAAATATCACATAACATGGCTAAAAATGGTTAAAATAGAGATGAAGATAACTTCTTTTTGCGAAGTTATCACACCCCCATGCTTAGTTCTTTGCTAGTCCCTAGCAAAGGTAAATCATTGTAAATCATGATATGACAAAGGTTTATGACAGTATAATTTCATTTCCGTCTACTCTTCATTATAAGTTAACCAAAGTAGCTTCAAGTAATTCTCATTAACTGATGCTAGACTTGCTAGTACATAAGAATTCAAACTTTCATAATTCTATCAGATAGATATAAGATAAGGCTCAATTAAGAATTCAAGTGTTATATGTGATGCCCTTAACAAATTGTCTACATCCCTTACAATTCATTTTCGATAAACTTCGTCACCAATAGGATAGATCAAGAGTAGTCTAAGGCTTTGATATGACCTCTACATGAGTTTGGTAGAAACCGATGCCAAATACAAACGACTTGATGAATTTTGGAGAGGTGGGTAGCCAATGATTCTAATTAATTAACTTAGTAGCTTGCCAACTTATGGGGTTTAACTTTCAACAATTTTTTTTTTCTTTTCTTTTGATATTTGCACAGTTGGGATCATTCCAAGTAAGCCGGAGCTAACTTAGGCCGCATATCACTATGCTATATATATATCCTTTTTTTTTCGATCATAGTTGAGATCATTCCAAGTAAGCCGGAGCTAACTTAGGCCACATGTCACTATGATATACACAAATTTTTTTGTTTTAACACCCATAAGTGGTCAGTCTACTAGCTAAGGAACATAGAGAAATGAATAATCAAGTCTTTAGGCTCAAAAGTAATATGTGATGGTCACAAATGTAAGGATTTACGTGGAAGCAAGGTTAACTACGTACACTCAATATATTGGCGACTATCATTGAATTAGAACATACTCGATCTAATCCCATTAGGATCCGAAGTTAATTAAATAAGTTAAAAGGGGGTAAACATTTGTAAGAACTATAGTGCATGAATGTGAGATAGATTTCTTAATCGAGCTTTAACCAATCAGTCTAATTACAATTTAATAGTCTGACTCATAGGACTGACTCGTCTAACCTTACAATTAATTTGAAAAACTTGAATAGATTTTTTTATAATAAAAAAAATGAAGAGCAAGCAGTTCTAAAATATACCCCATAAAAGCTTTGTCAAGCAAGGTATAGAAGGACATGCCCCCATACTTTAACCTTTACTAGTCCCTAGTAAAGCAGTTTTAGCAAATATAATAGCCTTGTATGCGATTGTGAACTTCATAAATCATAAGAGTGGAATAAAAAGAAAGTTTTACATGTGAGTCGCCAGCATATAAATATGGGTGAAGTGGAACATAAAAGTATAAGAGATGAACGGAATATCCCACGAAGTAGCAGATTATAATAAAGAGTTTGCATTAAAACAGTGAAGGTATTGAGTAACAGGTATAGCTTCACGGCATGAAAACATATAGCAATAATTCATGAAAACAACATTTCAGGAAACGGAAAAATGCAGCTAGGGAAGTGATCAACTATAGTGCAGCAAGTAACAGTTACAAAGATTAGTGCTAGAAAATAAATAACCAAGTAATACGTCAACGGTACTTAGCACTCAGTGATTTGCATGCAGTGCAACAAGTTCAGCAGTAATAGAACAAAGTAGTCATGTAGGAAAACTGATAACGAGCGTCCAAGGAGTCAATTAATGTCCACAATTTTGACAAGAGCAATATGTAAATGAAATAAAGTACTGCACTAACACTGAAATGTTTCACCATAGAGATTTCCCAAAAAAAAAACAAAACAATCATATCGCAGTAATAGTGCAAAGTAAATTTCCCAGATTCTGAGTAGTGGAGTGTCAACCATCCTCCTCATCATCGTCAGCGTCATCGACCTCGTCCGAGTCGTCATCGTCCAAAAATTCCTTCATTTCGTCGTCTTCGCCGGATGCAAAGGCTGCATCCTCCTCGACCGCTTCTGTTTCATCATGTGGATTTGTTGAGGATGCCGCCTCCTTTCCCTTAGAAGTAGAGGGTTTGTTGTCATACCAAGCAGGATTCACATCGTGGACTGCTATCTTGTCCTCAGGTACATTCAAATGGCGGAGAATGACTACTTGATTGTGATGTAAAATGTTTAAATGCGAGGCTATATCACGATGTTGTTGGCGCTGATATTTGGCGGTGCCTTGCAAATATTTAAGGATGATCGGCCAATCCGGGGGATTTGGGGAAAGTGGTGGTGGAATTGGAGGTTGGGTGGTTTTGCTCGAAGATACGGTAGGGCGTTGTTTCGGAGCGGATTTGGGAGGTGGCTCCTCGGAAGATACTTTAATATAGGAGGAAATCACAGAAAACGTGATTGGCCGGCCTACAATGGTAGTAGTGTCCGTGTCGGCGAGAGATACCCCGGCGTAACGGCACAACGATGTGATGAGCGTGGGAAACCACAGCTGAGTACCCCCCTCCGTTTTGACCTTTTTTTGGATTTGACTGGAAATAATATGTCCTACATTAATGGGAATCCCTTTTATAATGCTATGTATAATGCAAGCCCTATCGAAGGAGACATGGTTGGAGTGTTTCGTCGGCATAATACTTGAGTTTACGAAAAGCAGCCAAACTTTAGCTTCACGAGTAAAAAGGGCCGAATGCAGGACATGCGAAGATTCATTAACCCACGTGATGTTTCTAGTGAGGCTCAATGTGGTGGCGATATCGTATGGGTTAGAAGCTCTAACAGACTGGAAGACATCACAATCCAGAGTTGCTAAATCGAAGTAGGAGTTTATACCTTCTGCGGAAAAATCGACTTCCTTCCCCCGTATGTGGATTTTTCCGTCCGTGTAGAACTTGGCGTTGGCGTAAAATTCATACACCCACGGTAGGACAGCATCAGTGCGTGGATGGCAGAAGGAGGTCCAACCGAACTTGTCTATTTGCCGCACATACGCTTGACTCCAACCACGAACTTCCAGTTGAAACCCTCTTTCATAGATGACGGGCTTTACCTTAAGCAATTCGTAGCGAGCCATGGCTTCGTCGTTGATGAATCTTGAGTGCTTGTGCGCCGCCACCGCCTTCTCTCTACCTTTCTTGGGGGCCATGATACTTCAACTCCAACGGTAAGTGATGACTTCGTGATAGGACCCCGGCAACGGCGCCAAAAACTTGATACGCGCAAAATAGAGCTTGAAAACGCAAGTATACGTGCCGTACAAGTAATACAGAGTGAGTGAGATCGTTCCCACGGAGAAGTGATGGGTTTAGCGCTTACAATTACTAGCTACACCGTTTCTATGAATCCAAGTAAAACGATTAATTGATTTTCTGAAAATAGGTTAAAACTTTTAGGTAAATATTAAAACTAATTTAACTAGATCTTTAAGTAATTTCTTAGCAATTAGAGAAAATAGCCTTGCATTTCTGATTTCATATGTGTAACATGATGGTGATAAAATAAATATTTCATTTGGTTGAACTTTGGATTATCTTGCGATGATTTTTAAAGAAGAAACCTTTATCTCTCGATACAAGGAGTCTTAATATCTACGCAACCCTAGTTATCTCTAACTTAGGAAAAACGAAAATATTATGAAGTGCAAGAATCAAATTTGCAAGCATAAAAAGGAAATCTCTTTCACTTTTCAAAACTCAATAGATCTTGTGTTGCACGCACGTTTCTCCTCTCTCGACTCTTGAAACGCCGTAAAAATAAAGAAATGTTGGTTAATGATTCACATTGCTCATCTCTCGATTCTCGCACTGCGATAAACTAGCCCTTAAATTAACGTTACGCCGCTCTTCTCTCGATTCTCGCGGCGCAATATAATAAAAAGACATGATCCAACAATTTCACCATAAAAATCACAAGATCTATAAAGATAATCACAAAACAAACCCAAAATCAAAGATGTTCATCATCAAAATACACATACTACTCTCATCATGCAAGACTAGAGAGTTTTAGTTCATGACTGCGGGAAAATAACACAAAACTGAAGAGATCTTACTAAACATTTCGAAAGAAATGTGAATCTTCCCTTTTCCAGTGATGTGGAAGCGTTTCCTTCAGCCCGAATGCCAAGACTGGACTGGTTCTTGCTTGGCCGAAATCCTCTCCCTGTAGTTTTTTCTCCTCCAATGGCTGTCCAAGAATAGAAATGAATCCCCCCCCTTTATGGCTGAAATTTTCCTCTTTTAAACTTTCCCTCTTTTTCTCCTAGTGGGCCCCACATCCAGTCATTTTAAAATGCTGAATGGATGCTTTGAAATAGGTTGTAACTGTCCAAAACTTGGCATTTTCGGATTTGAATTTCCTATAACTGCCAAAAAATGTTGTGAATATGTTGCAACATTTCTGGTTCTGTTTTTTTCTTCTGCACAGTTTGACCTGCCAGCATTTGTTGAGAATATGTTGCAACATTTTTCCCAGATTTTTCACAATACTTAGTCTTCAATCCTTGACTTAAATTCTCCCCGAATCTTATCATAAAAACATAAAAACAATGAGAGTACAAACATTTTGACTCCAAAACATGCGGCAATTGGATTTTATCTACTTTTCATGTATAAATATCACATAACATGACTAAAAATGGTTAAAATAGAGATGAAGATAACTTCTTTTTGCGAAGTTATCAATCCTCCATAGTACGGTTCGTTCTTTCAGTTTGCCCATCAGTTTGGGGATGGAACGTCGTACTGAACTTTAGCTTCGTGCCCAAACTCTTTTGAACTAGTCTCTAGTCCTTGGACGTAAACCGTCCATCTCGATCGCTGACTATACTCTTGGGAATCTCATGCAGTCGCACAATGTTGCGAACATACAACTCCATCAGCTTCTCCACGCTGTCCTCTTTCCGATTTGGGATGAAGTGGGACACCCTGGTTAAGCGGTCCACGATCACCCAAATAACATCATTACCCTGCTGTGATCTAGGCAAACCATGTACAAAGTCCATGGAGATGTCATCAAATTTCCATTCAGGGATTGGAAGGGGCTTCAGGAACCCGCCCGTCTTCTGACACTCGGCCTTCACCAAGGCGCAAGTCTGGCAACGATTCACATACAAAGCTACGTCCCGCTTCAGCCCCGACCACAAAAAGAATTTCTTCATATCCAAGTACATCTTTGTACTGCCCGGGTGAATGGAGTACTTTGTGAAGTGAGCCTCAGACATCAACTCCTCACGGAGTTTGCCGAACTGCGGTATACAAACCCTTCCGTCCTTCCTCAGAATCCCATCAATCATCTCCCAGGCGCTGCTCTCGCCCGTTTGAGCCTCCAACACAAATGGTTGAAACTCCACATCCAACCGAGTCGCTTCCCGAATGCGATCGGTCAAGTTGTTCTGCACTTCAATCCAGTTCAACCGAGCCACGCTGGACTCGCCTCTCGCAACACATTCCAAACCAAGGGACTCCCATTCCCGTACCAACCGCTCATCATGAGCTTCGATCCAATTCCCTTGCCCCGAGTATTTCCTACTCAAGGCATCTGACACCACATTGGCTTTACCTGGCGTATACTGAATCGCCACTTCGTAGTCTCCAAGAAACTCAATCCACCTGCGTTGTCGCATGTTCAAGTCCTTTTGATGCAAGAGATACTTCAGGCTTTTATGATCCGTGAAGATCTCCACATTTGCACCGTACACATAATGTCGCCATATTTTCAACGCAAAAATTACCGCAGCCAACTCCAAGTCATGGACGGGGTAATTCCTCTCATGAGGCTTCAGCTGTCTAGACCCAAAAGCTATCACCTTGCCATGTTGCACCAAAACGCAACTCATACCGCATCTCGATGCGTCACTGAAGATCTGAAATCCCTCGGTCCCTTGCGGTAGACTTAGGATTGGAGCCATCATCAGTCTCTCCTTCAGTGCTTCAAATGCTTGACTGCACTCTTGAGTCCACACAAACTTATGATCTTTACGAGTGAGTGAGGTGAGGGGTAGAGCTATCCGCGAAAAATTCTCCACGAATCTCCTATAATACCCGGCTAGTCCAAGAAAACTTCGGACTTCCGCCACAGTCCTCAAGACTGGCCAATCTCTGATGGCCTCCACTTTTGTTGGATCCACTGCCACCCCATCCCCACTAATCACGTGGCCCAAAAATGCCACCTTCTCCAACCAGAACTCGCACTTTGAGAACTTTGCATACAATTGATTCTCCCTCAACACTTGCAAGACCACTCTCAAGTGGATCTCATGCTCTGCTTCCGATTTGGAATACACCAAGATGTCATCAATGAAGACAACCACAAAAGAATCCAAGTATTCCCGAAATACTCGATTCATAAGATCCATGAACACAGATGGTGCGTTCGTCAACCCGAACGGCATCACCGTAAACTCAAAGTGTCCATACCTTGTACCAAAGGCAGTCTTGGGTATGTCCTCATCCCGAATTCGCAGCTGATAATAGCCTGACTTCAAGTCCAATTTTGAATACACCACTGACCCCACCAATTGGTCGAATAAGTCATTTATCCGAGGAATCAGATACTTATTCTTGACGGTCAATTTATTCAGCTCTCGGTAGTCTATGCATAGCCGCATGCTACCGTCTTTCTTCTTTACAAACAACACCGGCGCGCTCCACAGTGAAGAACTGGGTCTAATATACCCTTGCTCCAACAGTTCCTGTAGTTGTACTTTGAGTTCGGCTAATTCCTTTGGTGTCATTCTAAACGGAGGACGTGACACCGGCCTAGCCTCCGGCACCAACTCGATCGTGAAGTCGATCTCCCGCCGAGGAGGCGCTCCAGGAAGTTCGTCCGGAAACACATCCTTGAACTCTGCCACTACAGGCACTTCCTCAATAGACAACTGGGAGAGACGAACCTCCAATAACGCTACAAGCGCTACACCACCCTGGTTAACCGCCCACATCAACTGCATGGCCGAAATCAGGGAACAGGCCACTCCACAAAGGCCCTCAAATTTGACCTCCGCCTGCCCTTTGCTCTTTAGGGTCACTACCTTAGATAGGCAATCAATACTGGCGCGCTGCTCTGCAAGCCAGTCCATGCCCAGAATGACATCAAACTCAACCAAAGGCAAAATCGCTGCTACCAAAACGAAGTCAACTCCGTCCAGCTCCCAACAGATGCGCCCTTTGGCCCCGGTGGTCATGGATGACCCATTGGGCATGCGCACTTTCAGCTCTGCGTCCGCCGAGAAAGACTCAACTCCTATTCTCCGGATGAAGCTCTCCGCGAGAAAGGAGTGCGATGCTCATGTATCGAACAATACCCTAGCGGGGTATCCAGAAACTAATACGAAGCCTACAACAGGGACATCACACAAAAGGTCTAAAAGTATGAAGCACAAAGTTTAAACTTAATTTTTCTTCATACCTGTCACCACATCGGTTTGGCAGATCGCTTCCTGTTGTCCAAGGTTGTAGGCCCTTGGTTGCACCGGTTGGAACCGGGAAGCGCTCGACTCCGCCATCTTCCCTTTCTCTGCAGCACTGGGGCCGGAGCGCACAGTCTGCTCCTGCCTTGCCTCTTGCCCCGCTCCTCCTTGGGGACAAACACGAGTTATGTGCCCCACCTTACCGCAGTTGTAGCACATCGGCGGTCCCCTAGAGTGTGAACCTCCAGGCGTCCACTTGCTCTTCTCACCGGACCTGAATGTGTGAGGCTTATTCCTCCACCTACTCCCTTCAGACTTTCCATGGGATTGGGAAGGCTTCCCTTCCCCCTGCTTGGGAGTGAAACCCTTACGACGTTGGGTTCGCTCCAGATCACTTTCCAATATCCTGGCAGCCTCAACTAATTCATTGAATCCCGCTCGCTTCATGGAGATGAGGGGTTGCCTCAGATTCTCCCTCAGCCCCTGGTAGAAGAGGTTATCCCTCTCTACATCGTCTGCCATTGTCATTTCCGCGTAACGACCCAAACGGGTGAACTCCTGCACATACTCGTCCACCGTCCTGTCCCGCTGCATTAAGTGCAGAAACTGCCTCTGAAGTGTCAATCGTGTAGAAACGGGAATGTACCTCTTCAGAAACGCATCCCCAAATTCCTCCATCGACGGGGTGCGTCCAGGGAACTGGCGGCCGCTATGGCTCACCCACCACAACTTGGCGTCTCCTTCCAACATGAACGCCGCATACTCAGATTTCTTTTCTTCTGACGTCTCTGCCGCCCTCAAAAGCTCTTGAATGCGAACCCACCAATCCTCCGCATCCGTTGGCGTACCAACTCCCTTGAAAGACGGGGGATGGAAGCTCAGGAAGTACTTCAAGTGCCGGTCTCCATGTCCGACAACTACCCTTTCCGCCAAAGGCTCCACTCGCCTGGCTTCTCCGCCTGGAACGACCGTCGCCGTATCCGGTGTAGCAGGGGTTGCTACTTGAGCTGCCGCTGCAGCTTGGGCCGCCACCATCGCTTCTGCAAGCATGCGGCAGAAATCGGCCGGGTTAACACTCGTGCCCAAAAGACCTGGAGCAGTAGCACTGCTCGCCGAAAGCTCTTCTCTTGCTCTCGACGTACCCACCTCGTTGCTTGCACTCTTCAAGAAAACAAGAAACAAGGAATCAGTCTCTAAACTCAAGACTTAAACATAAGGACACACATGGTCCCGCGTTACTCTTATGTGGATAACTTCTCTACGCATTGACCTTAAATCTAACCTCCATCTGATACCAAATTGTAACACCTCCTCTGTAATGACCGTATAATATGGGTCCGGGCTGGGGCCCACAACATACGGACGCCACAACTTTAGTATTATAAGTTGATATAGCTACCCACACTCAAAACACTTTGCACAACACAGCGGAAACATAAGCAAGACTAGAAGTTATCCACTACTACAAGAGTACTAAAAGATGGTCTTATGGCCTTACAACATAAGAGAGTCCAAACTCACACAATGCAACATTCATGAAAGTGCATAGCACTCCTTGTCTACCTCGGCATGCAAGCCGGACATCATGAGTCTCAAACATACAACAACATATAAGTAGAGCTACAAAAGAGAAGAAATACTTCATGAGGCTTAGGCCATTCTGGCCGGCGAGCTAGCTCCTGCGTGCGATCCTTGCCCTGTAAAAATTATTAGTAACGTGGGTCAGCAAAGGCTGACCTCAAACTGTGTAACAAACACATCTTCTCCAGGCCGCCCCTAACGGACCCCGGGGTACTCCAACCTGCAAGTTAGCACTTCGTATGCAATATTCATAAGCAAGAAAAGAAACTACAGAAACAGGCTTGGATGTCACACACATCATACATGTTCTCTACTGGTTGAACATATAATAAAAAGGGCCTACTTATGCAACATGTATGCAACAACCCGGGCTTCACCCAAGGCACCCTATCTCGTATGCATCTAGCACATCATCACATCACATGGGTACTCATCGTTTCCCCATTGGCAAAAAGCCACAAACAAAGGGGGCTAACTCAATTTCCCCCAACGGCACACAGGCCGTCACATGGAACTCTTGCAAAGGCCCCACCCGCTCAAGGTCTTAGACTCGGGCTTGCCTACAAGCTCTGACGTCTCATGTCAGGATTCCAACAAACACAAACTGACCGATTCTAAGAAGCCTTGCCGGACCCCACCCGCTCATGGCCTCATTGCCCGGGCTTGCCCCCATGCTTGGCATTCTCGTCAGTCTCACAGAAGGGGACTAGTCTCGCCGGGATACTCTCCACACATGACGTGAACGTCACGGGATAGCCAGCCGACCACGGAGACACAGCCACGCCTTGGCACATCACAAACCAAGACAATTCCACCCTAGGCCCTCATTTGTACTGCAGCGTTCCCGCACACCAAGGAAACCATCTACCAACAATGCGGAGCTAACCTTGTCCACCAAGGAAACCATCTACCGCCATTGAGGAGCTAACCTTGTCCGGTTCCGACTACACGTACTCACTTGAGAAAAAGGGGAAAACATCACCATATCACAAACGACATCGTGCCGCAACAGAATCTCTACGAATCCTTAAAGTTCGTATGCAACATCACCGAGTCGGATTAACGGTCGCAACTACGACTTCACCCACCATGCATAATCCACTAACGGAGCGGATCTCTAATGCAAAACATGTCGGGGACGGACTCAATCAACCCGGAGGTTCCTCTTGAACCTTGGCAACCCAAAACCCCTCTCATTTGAGAGTTTGGTGCCCAAAAACTAGAAAGAAAAGATGCTAAAGACATGCATCCTAAGACCGAGAGGAGAAGTGTCGTTACCTTCTGACTCCTCTTCCTAGCCATGGCAAAATAGCCGGATGAAAACCTTCGCAACGGTCTAGCCTCTACGGATCTGGACTCGGCTCGCAATTTGGAGCACCGAAACCTCTCCTACAGCCCAAACCCTCCTTCTCCTTCTTCCTTGCTCTCACTTCTCTCTAGAACTTTAGTAAGAGAAAGCTTGGAGAAGAATGAGGGTTTCCAACCCTATTGTCCGACTTAACTCCCCAAGAGCAGTCCTGGACCATCAGATCCCAAAATAAGGGAAAGAATGGCCACGATCCGTCTGAAAAATAAAACACCTGGGCCGAACACGGCCTGGCACATGTCCGTGTCCAGGGCCTTGTCCCCCATTCGCCGTCACAAATCGACGCGCCTGGAACAGCACACGGGCATCCGACACGCCCGTGTTCGACCCGACACGCCCGTGTCCCGACTGACACGGCCGTGTGGGCGGCTGTGTGCCTCCATCGACACAGCCCCGAAAACAACCCGAGAAGGACACGGCCTGGGACACGCACGTGTCCCATGCCGTGTGCGAAGTCTCGACACTCGTCGACTGCCTTTGTGTCGACACCGCAGAAAAACGTCGAGCGAAGATCGTAGACCAAGCGGGACACGCCCCGTGACAGTCCGACAGTAGACCAAGCGGGACACGCCCCGTGCCTTTGGTCGGTAAGTTGGTGATAGTCCCTGTTAGGAAAGGGATTTATCAAGGGGGCTGGGTTTGAGACCCCGCCTCAACATCCCCCCGCGCTGAGAATAGACGCGGTCATGGGTGGGGTGCTTGGGTTGCAGTCCGACAGTGGTCGCCAGAACATGGTCTTCTGGCTAGGCCGACTAGGGCCGACCGAGAGGGGTGGCTCGGGGATACTGCATCAAAAAAGTGCACTTTTTTGATGCAGTAGCCCCGAGCCTCCCCTCTCGGCCGGCTGCACTCTTTTGATGCAGTATCCCCGAGCCGCCCCTCTCGGTCGGCCCTACTCGGCCTAGCCAGAGGACCACGTTCTGGCGACCACTACCGGGCTGCAGCTCAGTTGGTGATAGTCCCTGTTAGGAAAGGGATTTATCAAGGGGCTGGGTTCGAGACCCCGCCTCAACATCCCACCGCGCTGAGAATAGGCGCGGTCATGGGTGGTGTGCTTGGGCTGCAGCCCGACAGTGGTCACCAGAACGTGGTCCACTGGCTAGGCCGAGTAGGGCCGACCGAGAGGGGCGGCTCGGTGCTATTGCATCACGCTCTCACGCGCGCTTCTTCCTCGCACGCTCCCGCGTGCGCTCTCCTCCAACAAGCGCCTCTGCGCCCTCCACCTTCAAGACCATCCAAGCGCGCCTCCGCGCGCTATACCGTCAAGACCATCCCAGTGCGCCTCTGCGCGCTCCGCCATCAACATCATCCCAGCGCGTTTATGCGCGCAACACCATCAAGATGATCAAAGCGCGCCTCTGCGCACTCCGCCATCAAGACCATTCAAGCGCGCCTCCACACGCTATGTCGTCAACACCATCCAAGCGCGCCTCCACACGCTTCGTCGTCAAGACCATCCAAGCGCGCTTTCGCACGCTTGTCGTCAAGACCGTCCAAGCGCGCCTCCATGTGCCCGGCTGTCAAGACCGTCCAAGTATGCCTTTGTGCGTTCTGCCGTCAAGACAATCTAAGCCCGCCTTCGTGCGTTCCACTGTCAAGACCATCACAACGCCTCTGCGTGCTCCGCCGTCAAGACTGTCTGATCGCGCCTCTGTGCGCTCTGCCCTCAAGACCGTCCAAGCGGGCCTCCGCGCGCTCCTCCCTCAAGACCGTCCAAGCGCGCCTCCGCGCGCTCTGCCCTCAAGACCGTCCTAGCGCGTTTCTGCACGCTTCGTTGTCAGAACTGCCCAAGCGCACCTCTGCATGCTCTGCCGTCAAGACCGTCCAAGCGCACCTTTGCATGCTTCGCCATCAAGACTATCCAAGCACCTTCGCACGCTCTATCGTCAAGACCATCCAAGTGTTCCTTCGCGCGCTCCGCCCTCAAGGTCGTCCAAGCTCGCCTCTGCACGACCCGCCGACAAGACTGTCCAAGTGTGCCTCCGCGCACCCCGCCGGGACAACCGAGTCACCTCAGTGTTTGCAGACCAAGCCTGTCAGAGCGCCCAAAGTTCGTGTGTCCTACACCGCCACTAGTTTACAAGAGCAACTTCAGAGCCCGCCAAGGACTGCCAACTGCAGCCTGTTGCGCAGAACACTCAACATCCCTAGCACCCTCGACTCAGCAGCAAGCTCGTCGTGCTGCAGCAAGTCAGCCATTTCATACTACTCTAAGCACAACATGAGACAAACCACAGAAGACAAGATGCAAGAAGTGAGCCACATGAGCATCTAAGCCCTGGACGTTTAAACACAATAAGCTGCTCCCGCTTCCAAGCTAACGTCAAAGACTCCAAAGCCTCCTCAACGTAAAGCTCCCAATTGTAGCAGAAGTCAAAATAGCTCCGTGAGAGGGGTCTGTCGAGGTGGTATGTCACCCTCCGAGCACAGCTCTCTCCCTCAAATTGCAATGAGAGGCGACTTGTCGCCCTCAAGTTTTTTAAGAAAGTCATGTACAACAACAATCAAATAGTGGAGGTTTGGCCGACACAGATCCGAGCACGTGATTTTTTACACAGTTGATGAGTTTTCTATGTTTAAAAAATTCTTTTCACAACTTTTTTACTTACTGTGTCTGTTTGCGCGCTCAACCGCTCCCGGGCTAAGGCAGTTCAATTTAGTCCAGTCTATCGGAGTCTCGAGCGATCCCCAATAGTTTGGCACCATCTGTGGGAACACAGTTTCCACCATTCCTAGAAGACCTAGAAGTCAACACCCTCCGCATAACGATACTCGTGACTAGAAAACGTAGAAGGAAGAGCCGCCCGCACAACTGAAAGATCGATCCTTAGGGGGCATGTTGATCCAACTCTCCCTCCACTCGCATGCCTGCAGAATTAGAGGAACGCGGGCGCCGAGTAGAAGAAAATCATAAACAAGCAACATATTGCTTTGACCCGACATCCCGTACACTATCAGTCGTCGTTGGCAGCGAAAGCACGTCAACAACAAATTAAAAGCAATCAAAAGAGAAATAGGGGACACAACCCACCAGAGATCCCCAAGAAAAGTGTCGGACTTCACAACGAACCCCACCAAACCAGAGGAAAATATTGTTGTCAGGTCTTCACTGCCCTCAACACCTCCAAAGCAAACATGCTCTCCACAATCCAGGGAACTGAGGCACTCTGTAAGCCCCGACCACTCAATAAAGGTGCAGGAGATCAGTCAAAGTATAGCAAGTTCCACCGCGAACAAGTGCATGATGCAGACAGTTGTCCCAAACTCAAGAAGAAAGTCGTGCGTCTCATCAGACAAGGGCTATTAGGAAGGTTCTTGCAGGATAAAGCGCCAAATCCACCAGAGGGGAGGGATGGGGGGCAACCCCTAGCACAACTGTCTAAAGAGAAAGCTTCCCACCAATTAGCAGGGCCCTATCTATGTCTTCATTAACTTTGTTCTCATTGTGAATCCTTAATGTAAATTACCACGAGCTCAGTTCGTGGCTACGGTTTTAATGTATTTTTAAATTTGCTCATTTTAGGCCTATGGAAGTCAAACATCGCATGCGCTGATGGAACTACGTACTCAATTCGCTCCAACAGAAGGACGCTCACAATAACTGCCTCCGAGCAGCGCGCCCAACATCTCTCCGGGACCACGTCCATGCGGCCTCCCACTGTCGACGATCGAAGGTCTGCCCTTCTCTCCGCAGTAGGTCGCGACATCGCCAGGGGCTCTCCTCCCTCGCATTCGCCACCGGTTTGAAGGTCTGACCTTCACCGCCTCCTCGGGACCACGTTCCTGCGGCCTCCCACTGCCAACAATCGAAGGTCTGTCATTCTCTCCACGGTAGGTCGCGACGTCGTCAGGGTGTTCCCCCGTCGCTCGCCACCGGTTGGAAGATCTACTCTTCACCGCCACATCGGGACCACATCCCTGCATCCTCCCACTATCGACGATCGAAGGTCTGCCCTTCTCTCCACAGTAGGTCGCAGCGTCACAAGGGCGTGCCCCCTCGCTCGCCACTGATTCGAAGATCTGCTCTTCACCGTCGGTGGTTAGCGGGCGGTCGGCGCCTTGTCGACGGGTAGTGGTCAGCGCGGGAGCCGGCCACCTCCCTCGCCTGTGAGGAGCGACTCTCCCGTTGGTCGCGGTGACGCGCCCTTCCTCCGCCGTCCGATCGACTCGCCGCAGTCGCAACCGTTCGTTCCGGGGAAAAACCGTCTGCATAACTTCTACTGTTAATGGGGGGCATCATGGTCACAATGACGGTTTGTATTTAATAAATATCGCGTGATATATATATGCCCAAACCTTGCTTAATATAATAGTGTTGGTGGTTACGGTGTGTGGATAACCTCATAACCACCGTAACCACCTCCTGGAGGTTATAAAAAGACCCTTAAGTCTCCTCATTTCTCACATTTCTCATTCGTGACTTCTTCTTTTTTAAGCCAGAGCTCTGCTAGAACTCTCCTACGTAGGGGTGCAACTCGGTTCGGTTCGGTTCCACCAAAAACCAAGAACCGACCCATGTAGGTTCGGTTCCAAAATTTGGGAACCAGAACCGACCCGCGGTTCTAAATCATGGAACCGGATCCGCCCAATACAGTTCGGTTCGATTCCGGTTCGGTTCTCGGTTCTACTCATATTATGTAATGTCACATTTTTCTTCTCAGATCTTCAAATATTTTGATAAATATTTATTAGTCCAAATTCTGATGTATTATCTATCTCAATGTACACAAATACTCATTTATTATCTATGAGGCTACGATTGAATCTCTAATTCGGTAAGCAAAATAATATCTGAACGTCTGAACCTTTCTCGTTGAACCGTTCCTAAATGAAGTAATTGTCTAATTTAGATAATAATATATTATTTTAAATTTTAAATTAATAATTCGGGTCGGTTCTCGGGTACCCGAGTATGGGAACCGAGAACCGACCTGAACCGCCGGTTCTCTAATTTCAAGGAACCAGACCCGAACCGAATAAAACTGGAACCGACCCGAACCGCCTAAATCAGTTCTGTTTCGGTCCGGTTCTCGGTTCTTCGGTTCCTTTTGCACACCCCTACTCCTACAAGCCATCGCCCCTCCACCAGAATCCTCCCGGGAGCCATCACCGCTCCACTAGAAACTCGGTAAAGTCCACAACATCACCACGAAGAAGACGCTCTGCCCATTGTAGGAACTAGGGGTGCAAACGAGTCGAGCTCGAGTCGAGCTTGACAAAATTTCCAAGCTCGAGCTTGGCAAAATTTCCAAGCTCGAGCTCGAGCTTTTCATTTCAAGCTCGAGCTCAAGCTCGAGCTCAACGAGCTCATTTTTCTCAGCTCGAGCTCGAGCTCAAGGCCAATTTTTCGAGCTCGAGCTCGAGTTTCGAGCTCGAGCTACTCGCGAGCTTTTTAGCTCATGAGCTTTATTTTCTTTTTTTTTTCTTATTTTTTTTTTAAAAATGTATAAATAAAAAGCTCGCGAGCCGGATCGCGAGCTCATGAACAACATTAGATGAACTCGAGCTCGAGCTCGAGCTCGACAGGCTTGAGCTCGAGTCGAGCTTTTTTCGAGCCGGCTCATCGAGCCTTCGAGCCGGCTCAACTCAACTTGCACCCCTAGTAGGAAGAAAGCTTCTTTCTTGCTTAGCCTCCAGAAAGCCCGCTCCAACCTCATTCCACGTGTTCCACCCCCGTCAACGCACCAAGATTGTGGAAGCTAAATCTCGCGCGGAGGAGCCTGTTGCCCGCCTAGTGCCTAAAATTCTCTCTCATCTCCCAAGTGTAATGATTAGCGACATGTCTCCCTCGATTTTAGAAACAAGTTGTAACATGAGCTGATAGTGGAGTTTGACCGGCATAAATCTAGTCACGAGGTTTTTTACCCGATTGAGAGGTTTTTCCACGTAAAAATCGTCTTGTACACTTACTTCTTACTCTGTAACTGATTTCACGCTCGACCGTTCCCGGGGTAAGACGGCCACGTCCAGAACGATTTAGGCGCGCCGAGTTAACCGCAACAAAATTAATCCTATATGATGCGGGTGAATTAGATCACGACCCTCTCCCTAAATCCTAAAAAAAATAAAATAAAACCAACTTATATTAATTCCGTAGATTTTTAATTAGCTTTCCAGTTTTGCCCCCGTCGAGCGTGAGGCGTGAGCTTCCATCAGATACATCTCATGTAGGGGTGCAAGCGGTTTGATTGGGTTGATTTGTACTCAAATGAAAACAAACCGAAAAGAGTTGGTTATATATTTTCCCAAACCGAACCAAACCTAACCCGATCGGTGCGGTTCAATTATCGGGGCGGTCTTGTGGGGGCTACATTTAGTGTTTTTTAAGAGTTAAAAAATTATATTAAAATTTGATTTTAAGAAATACAAATAATCATATTGAGTCTATCGTTATCAACACCCTTAAATATTAAAAAGAAGACGAACATAACAAGTCGCGGGCAAGAGAACGTGTAAAACCTTCAAATCTGATTGAAAACGTCCCATCCACTATCCTTGAACAATAATATAATAGTGCCTAAAATTTAAAAATAATAAATAAATTAGGGATTTAAAACCTCTTTGACTTTTTCTCACGGAGCTTATTTACCGTTTCTGTTTGGAGCAAATGCTGTCAGACGGCGGGTAAATAAACAGATGACGGTGGTGCTTGCTCCATTTGAACCCGCAGCAAGGAGAAAATCGTCCCGATCCGTTCCGTTTCGACCCCCACCTCCCTGTCCTTCAGTTCCAAAGTGATGTTTCGACCCACCAGATGCACCCACTACCGCCGAACCAAATATAGCCAAAATGTTATTTGTAAACGTGATTTTCTACCTACGATTGCAAAAACGTGTGTTTTTTATCAAATAAAATAAAATGTGTGAAGTTCTTTATAAACTCATAAACTTTAGTAGAGGCCGCTGAGATCGGCTCGGGAAATTGAGAGTAGAAGAAGAAGAGGGAAATGTTAGAAAGGGGGCCGACCCAATCATGTATCCCGGGCTGCCCCAGCTGGATGCAGTCCACCGGCCCCAACCCGCTCTCCACAATCGTCCGCGGCCTAGCTCATTCCGGGCACTCAGGACCCGACTTAATAAGGTGGACCTCCTTTCGATGAGAAGTGATTCAGTTAAGCTCCCATGCGAGAACTTCCCAGGAGATCACAATCTCAGGACTAGTCTCGCTCATGCACGCTTAACTATAAAATTCTTTCACTTTTTAACACCAATTGAGCTACAACTGAATTAGTGATGAGAAGTGGAAAAACTCCATAGTTAAGCATGCTCGGGCTGGAGTCACGGGATGGGTGACCTCTTAGGAAGTCCCCATGGTGTGCGCTTGACTATCAAGTTTCGCTCATCTAAGGGAGGGTGAGGCCTCCAACAACCCGCCTGTGGGCATGGAAATGGGTTGGGTCGGTTGGGATGCATCCCTCTAAGGGAGCTAAAGGAAGGCAACCAGGATACCTTGCGAGGTGGGTTGAATTGACGCACACCCCCTTTAAAAAAACTATTTTTGTTAGGGGAGGACTGACCACCCCGCTTATACACTCAGGACCAAGGAGCACGCTAGACAGTGTGGGACTAAATCATCCCTTTTAACGAGTCGCGACACATGCTTGGACATCACTGTCCATGCCACGTGACGCACTCAACAGGAGAGAGAGTTGCATGAGCTTTTATCTGGTTCTATTTTGGTGCTTATAGCAGCATGGATGGTCGGGAAGCTGGTGGAGATGTACTAGTGGAAGCTGAGGAAGATTCATAAGATTTTCATGGATCAGGAGACTAGCGGCCCGGCGTATACGCCTTTCATTGAAGCCTGAGAGAGTTGGCCAAGATTTATGCTAAAGCCGGAGCTGCAGAATCTTCTTTCACAACGACGAGCGAATCGGCCCCCGGATGACCAGCTTCGTTCATCTTCCCAATCCCCACCTTCCAATTTGGAGGAAAAAATATGGTATATATTGTACAACCCCGTAGTCGCTGAGTAGGGTCCCCTCGGCAAGTGCGAGGTGGGAGCAGCAAGACCGGCCGGGAGGCCGAGTTCTCGCCCCTGCCTCCTCCTGCTCCGTGGCCTGGCGGGGCAAGACCGGTCGGGAGGTCGGGGTCTCGCCCCTGCCCCCTCCTGATGTAATGCCCCGAAACTCAAAAGAGCGACGGGAGGCGTTTTGAGCCAAGTTTGGAATTTGGCAGGGGTCACACGGCCTGGGACACGGGCGTGTCATAGGCCGTGTCCTTGGCGGGTTGTGGCGTGTTTGACACAGGGCCTGCTGTGTCGACACAGGGCCTGCTGTGTCGACACAGGGCCTGCTGTGTCGACACAGGGCCTGCTGTGTCGACACAGGGCCTGCTGTGTCGACACAGGGCCTGCTGTGTCGACACAGGGCCTGCAGAGTGTCGACACAGAGTGTCGACACAGAGTGTCGACACAGAGTGTCGACACAGAGTGTCGACACAGAGTGTCGACACAGAGTGTCGACACAAAGTGACGACACAGGGGTCTTCGCAGGGTCTCGACTAAATGTCCCGACACAGTTTGAGTTTGTCGCGGATGTGTCCTGCTCCGGTTTGTGAACCGTGCGTTGTTTGGCCCAATTTTTCCATGTCAGACCTGGATCGTAGCCGTACATTTCTTTATGTTGGGATCTGACGGCTGGAGGTTATTCCTATTGGGATATACCCGAGTGTAGGGTTTCAAAACCCTCATCTTCTGTTTGTTGGTTCTCTGTCTAAGTTCTAGAGAGAGGGGAGAGCAACGAGGAAGAAGAAGTCTAGATCCGGTCGTCCGCGGAGCTTCGGAGCTCCAAATCGCGAACCGACTTCGGATCTACGGAGACAAGGAGAGGGCGGTGCTTTTCATACGCATACTTTTCCATGGCGCCAAGGAAGAATGCTAGAGTAACGATCCTCTACTTGAGCATGTGAAGCTCTTCTTTTCCTTTGCATAGGAAGCCCGCTCTCGCGAGTTTGCGGAGAGTTGAGGCGTTCCTTCGGGTAGACATGAATAGTCCCCGCTGTGTACACGTAGAGTCCGTAATCGAGAACGGATATATGCATGATGTGTGAAGCCTACCCGAACAAGTTGGTATGGATCGGTGATGTTGCATTGCATAAATGGCCGGAGAAGACTCCGTGCGAATGTTTGTTTTTCGGGTTTTCTACGGGGTAGATTGCAACAGGGAGCCTTCGGGATTAACTCCAAGGTGCACCCGAAAAACTGGGCAGGTGCATGGTTCTGCCAACTTGGTGGCCTGGGAGCCAACTTGAACATAACCGGGTTATGTGAAGTGTGTAACAAAAACGAGACTCGGGAGAAGTTTGACCCGCGCATATGACTTAAATTGTCGTTGCAATGTGAGCACGAGTTGGACAGAACCGTACCCGTTCTATGTCGTTCGGTGTGAGTCATTATCATAGATGAGGGTCTTCGGCGGTCTATGACTTAAATTGACGTGACACATGCCGAGAAGACAAAATGCTCATAAGATTGGCCGTCAAAGTGGCGGTGGTGGGACCGGGGTGTCTATGACTTAAATTGACGTGACATTGACCGGTTCACCGAGAATGTGCCCTGAGTGCATGGGGTGTGTGGCCGTGTGTGCCTACACCTGTGATGTAGTGTTGTTACATTACTGCTTGATTATGCTAATAAAGTGCAGGGAAGGAGCATCGCCGCCCCGAGTTTGGGGGCGGAATCGTTATAATTTGGTCAGCATAGCTGACCGTTGCTTTTGTTTGCCATCGTGCGATGGATTGTTGCTTGCAGGTGCTGCAGGACCGAGCGGTAAATAGCGGGCTAAAGCCCAAGTTGCTGAGCCGACCCTCGAAGGCCTAATTTTTGAATGTTTTCTTTTATTCATGTATGGCCGGCCTGCGTGCCGAGGTTTGAAATAAAACATGTAATTTGAGGAAAACAATTGTATGACCATAAGGCTAGTACTTGTGTATTTGTACTTCATTCCTTTTGTCTTTATAGTGGACATTCATGCTAGTGTTGGGTTCTTTATTAATGCAACTTTTAATTGCTTCTGCTAGAATGCTCTGTGTAGGACGTTGATATTAGTTGGATGGCTTCCATTGAGTAACCGCCCGGTCTGTCTGTGGTATATGGCGTCGGTCCCCGGCCGGACCTACTGCTATATGCTATGTGATGGATAGGGGGTGTTACAATTTGGTATCCGACTACTGGTTTCGGTCAGGCTTAAACTGAATTCGTGGCCGAATTCTTTTTAAGGGGTGGTGAGCACATGTGTGTACGTCATCGTTATAACAGCAAAAGAACCCATGAATGTCCACTTAGGAATGAAAATACACGTGTTTGAGGAACCTGCGTGTTCCTATATTTGTTTTTTGCAATTTTGTTTGGTCGCTTAACGGTATTTTGTACAACTATAGGTGACCAGAAGCGGTGCTGGGCCGTCAGAACGCCGAGTTTTTGAGGCTAGTAGTGCACCAAATAATGCTCCTGCAACACCTCCATCCGCTGAAACCATACGATTGGTTGTCGAAGCAGTGTTTGCCATGATCAATGCGCAGCCTGCAAGGCAAATGCAACAGCCCGCTCCTGCGATGGACCAGGTACCTCTTCCAGAGGTTGAGCCGAGAAGAGTGGAGCAGGTAGTAGTGGAACCGTTGGTGCCGAGGAGGGCAACCGAGAGACAGCTCAAACATGTCATGAGCTTTAATCCTCCGGTATTCTCGGGGCTGGGAACCACATCTCAAGCTGAAGACTGGCTCTCCCGTGTGAAGAGAGTCTTGACAACAACTGAGACGGAGGAGTGGCAGATGACCACTATAGCTATGTTCCTGTTGGATGGAGACGTTGGGCTGTGGTGGGAGGGTTTGGAGTTGCATCTATTGAGAGGAAGACAACTTGTGGACGTCTCGATGGAGGAGTTCTCGAGATTGTTCTTGGCTAGGTACTTCCCTTCGACGCAAAGGATAACATTGGAGAATGAGTTCTAGAGGTTGGTACAAGGAGAGAGTAGCGTGGATGAGTATCTCCACGAGTTTACTCGTTTGGGTCGGTACGCTAGCTCCACCATCGCGGATGAGGAGCGTAAGACCAACTATTTCTACGAAGGTCTAAGAGATGACTTAAGGCTACTACTCTCGGGGCCGATGACGCAGGGTTTCTTGACACTGGTCAACACGGCTCGGTCTTTGGAGAAGGACATGAAGAATGTTCAAGCGAAGAAAAGCTTGGGTGATAAAAAGTCGGAGTTCAAGGTGCCGACTACCTCAAAGTCTGGGTACCGTAAGTTCTTTAAGAAGGCTAGGACTTCGGGTCCAGCTCCTTCTTCCGGTGCTTCTGGGGCGACTACGGGTCGGACCTCGGGTGCATGTTTTACTTGTGGGAAGCCGGGGCACTTTGCCCGTGACTGCTGGAGCGGACGTCCCAAGTCCGAAAGGAAGTCAGGAGCAACTTATGAAGAGAAGGGCAAGGCGGTGGAGTCAACCGCGTCCCATTATGCTCCGGCTCAACCAAGGGTTTATAATCTTGGCCAACATGAGGTCATCAAACAAGCGGATGTGGTGACAGGTATGGTTGAAATTTATAGCAAGTCAAATTGTTTTACACTTGTTATGTGCGTATTACCTTACCATTGCTTGTTTAGGATTTGTTTTGATTTGTGAGAATCCGGCAAGAGCACTCTTTGATACAGGAGCTTCACACTCCTTCTTGTCCGAAGGATTCATATCGCGCATCAGAGTACCTTCTTCGATGACGAAGGATAAGTTGGATGTGTTATTAACGAATGGGTGTTCGATGCGCGCAGATAAAATCTGCGGTGTTAAGATTCGTATTAGGAGTCAGAAGTTCCATTGCTAGCATTATTACTGCTGCTGGTGGAGTTCGACGTAATATTTGACATGGACTGGCTCTCAGAGCAGCAAGCCTATATTGATTGCGGTCGCAAGGAAGTCAAGTTGGGAGCAGGTCGTGAGACGACTTTTACGGACTTGAAAGGGTTGAGCAAGACGTTGATGTCTGCTCTTCAGGTGGTGAAGGCGGTTCGTGCTGGTGCAGAGCTGTTCTTTACACTAGTGGAGGATGCAAAGCCGAAGCCTACGTTGGATAGTATTTCAGTGGTAGCTGAGTACCCTGATGTGTTCCCCGCCGATCTTCCTGGAGCCCCGTCTCAACGAGAGATAGATTTCACTATTGAGCTAGTGCCAGGTGCAAAACCTGTATCACGATCCCGGTATCGGTTAACGCCTAAAGAAATGGCGGAGCTGAATGTGCAACTTCAAGAATTGTTGGAGCAAGGATTTGTGCGTCCAAGTTCGTCTCCTTAGAGCGCATCGGTCCTCTTTGTAAAGAAGAAGGACGAGAGCTTGAGACTTTGTATTGATTATCGGGAGTTAAACAAGCTAATGGAAAAGAATAAGTACCCAATCCCAAGGATCGATGATCTTTTTGATCAGTTGGTCGGGTCGACGGTGTACTCTAAGTTGGATCTTAAGTCCGGTTACTATCAGCTGAGAATAAGGGAGAGTGATATCCCTAAGACAGCATTCAGTACGAGATAAGGGCATTACGAGTTTACGGTCATGCCGTTTGGGCTGACCAATGCGCCATCGGCGTTCATGGATTTGATGAACAGGACTTTCAGGGAGTACTTGGACCATTTTGTGATCGTCTTCATCGACGATATTTTGGTGTACTCGCAGAGTGAGGAAGATCACTTCAGGAATCTTCATTTGGTTTTGGAGACGATAAAGAGGAGTCAATTGTACGCCAAGTTCTCGAAATGTGAGTTTTGGTTGTCCTCAGTGGCATTCCTCGGTCATATAGTGATTGGAGAGGGTATTGTAGTGGATACAACGAAGATTGTTGCGATACGAGAGTGGCATGAGCTTTCTACGGTAACGGAAGTCCGGAGCTTTCTGGGGCTTGCCGGCTATTATAGGCGCTTCGTGGAGAACTTCTCGCGGATAGCGTTACCTCTCACTACTTTGACGAAGAAAGAGCAGAAGTTCGTTTGGACGCCGGAGTGCGCGCGAGCTTTTGAGGAGTTGAAGTGTCGGTTGACCACGACGCCCGTTCTTAGTTCGTCGTGTGGGACCGAAAGTTTTGAGATTTATAGCGATGCTTCGGGCAGTGGTTTGGGTTGTGTGTTGTTATAACATGGAAGCGTTATAGCATATGACTCGAGACAGCTGAAGGTGCATGAGAGGAACTATCCGGTCCATGACTTGGAGTTAGCGGCCGTGATTTTTGCCTTAAAGCTGTGGAGACATTATTTGTACGGTTTGAAGATTGATATCTACACCGATCACAAGAGCCTGAAATATTTGCTGGATCAGAAAGATCTGAACATGCGGCAGAGTAGATGGATGGAGTTCCTGGGGGACTATACGTTTAAGATCCACTACGTGCCTGGTAAGGGCAATGCGATTGCGGACGCGTTGAGTCGCCGGGCCCCAGCTCAAGCCAATTGGTTGTCGGTCCATGACGAGCGGTTGGTTCGGGAGTTATAGGCGTTGGAGATCTCTTGCGTAAACAAGCAATCAAGTGCTGAAGCATTATTGAATTGGACTGCAGTCCAATATGACCTGACTAATCGGATTCGGCAGGGTTTGGATATGGATGTCCACATGAAGCAACTCATGATAGAGGCTCTGGATGAGTCAAATTCCCAAGTCGTTGTGGAGGACGGATTACTTTGGAAAGACGGTCGTCTATGCGTCCCAAACGTGGGCAATTTGCGGGTGGAATTGTTGTACGAGGCGCATCATACCAAGTACTCGATTCACCCGGGGAGCACGAAGATGTACCGCGATGTTAAGAAATTGTTCTGGTGGCCAGGACTGAAAAAAGATGTGACGCTCTACGTGGCGAAGTGTCAAACTTGCGCCTTGGTGAAAGTGGAGTGCCAAAAGCCGGGAGGATTCTTGAAATCCTTGCCTATTCCGGAGTGGAAGTTCGACGACATTACTATGGACTTTGTGCACGAGTTTCCAAGGTCACAAAAGGGGAATGACGCCATTTGGGTGGTCGTAGATCGTCTAACGAAGGTGTCACACTTCATTCAGCATAGGAAGGATGATCCAGTTTAGAAATTGGCAAAGCTGTATGTGGATAATATTGTGCGGCTTCATGGTGTGCCCCACAGCATCGTGAGTGACCGGGATGGGCGGTTCACGTCCAATGATTGGAGGCTAGTGTAACAGATGTTGGGAACAATGCTGAGTTTTAGCACAGCTTTTCATCCGCAAACGGATGGGCAGACCGAGAGGGTAAATAGGACAATGGAAGACATGCTTCGCATGTGTGTCCTGGACTTTGGAAAGCAGTGGGAAGACCACCTATACTTGGTGGAGTTTGTGTACAACAATAGCTACTAGGCAAACATACAAATGACGCCCTTCGAGGCCCTTTGTGGTAGAAGATGTCGTACGTCGTTGTACTTGGTTGGAAAAGGGCGAGTCAAAATTGTACAAGCGACAAGAGGTGGAGGATGCTACTTCTTTGGTGAGAACCATTCGGGAGAGGTTGCTAATCGCTCAGGACCTCCAGGCTAAGTACTATAATGCCAAGCACAGAAACGTGAAGTTCGCTGTTGGCGATTGGGTGTACTTGAAGATCAAGCCGTTCAAGGGTGTCTCGCGGGTGCGGCGCTTGAAGAAGCTAAGCCCGAGGTACCTTGGACCGTTTGAGGTTCTGGAGCGGATTGGTGAAGCAGCGTACCGGTTGAAGCTGTTAGTGGAGCTTAGTTGTCTACATGATGTATTCCATATATCGGTGCTACGGAAGGCAGTGCAAGAGCCTACGCAAGTGATCGCGGTCGATCAAGTGTCGGTCGATAGTGGGTTGATGATGAAGGTCAAGCCTGTACGTATTGAGGACTCACAAGTCAAGCGGCTACGCAATAAAGAGATCAGGATGATCAAGGTCCGTTGGGACAATTGCGGTCGGGAGGAGCTCTCTTAGGAGCGAGAGCAGACTATGCTTGAGGAGTACCCGGAGTTGTTTTGCTCAGGTACCGTTTAAGTTTTATGCTTATCTTTCCTTTATGTAATTTCGAGGACGAAATTCTTTTAAGAGGGGGAGAGTTGTAACGCCCCAAAACTCAAAAGAGCGACGGGAGGCATTTTGAGCCAAGTTTGGAATTTGGCAGGGGTCACACGGCCTGGGACATGGGCGTGTCATAGTCCATGTCCTTAGCGGGTTGTGGTGTGTTGGACACAGGGCCTGCTGTGTCGACACAGGGCCTGCTGTGTCGACACAGGGCCTGCTGTGTCGACACAGGGCCTGCTGTGTCGACACAGGGCCTGCTGTGTCGACACAGGGCCTGCTGTGTCGACACACTGCCTGCTGTGTCGACACAGGGCCTGCTGTGTCGACACAGGGCCTGCTGTGTCGACACAGGGCCTGCGTGTCGACACAGGGCCTGCCGTGTCGACACAGGGCCTGCCGTGTCGACACAGGGCCTGCCGTGTCGACACAGGGCCTGCCGTGTCGACACAGGGCCTGCCGTGTCGACACAGGGCCTGCTGTGTCGACACAGGGCCTGCTGTGTCGACACAGGGCCTGCTGTGTCGACACAGGGCCTGCTGTGTCGACAGAGGGCCTGCTGTGTCGACACAGCCCCTGCTGTGTCGACACAGGGCCTGCTGTGTCGACACAGGGCCTGCTGTGTCGACATAGCCCCTGCTGTGTCGACACAGGGCCTGCTGTGTCGACACAGAGTGTCGACACAGTGTGTCGTCACAGAGTGTCGACACAGAGTGTTGACATAGGGGTGTTGGCAGGGTCTCGACTAAATGTCCCGACACAGTTTGAGTTTGTCGCGGACGTGTCCTGCTACGGTTTGTGAACTATGTGGTGTTTGGCCCAATTTTTCCATGTCAGACCTGAATCGTAGCCGTACATTTCTTTATGTTGGGATCCGACGGCTGGAGGTTATTCCTATTGGGATATACCCGAGTGTAGGGTTTCAAAACTGTCATCTTTTGTTCGTTGGTTCTCTATCTATTTTCTAGAGAGATTGGAGAGCAACGGGGAAGAAGAAGTCTAGATCCGGTCGCCGGCGGAGCTTCGGAGCTCCAAATCGCGAACCGACTTTGGATCTATGGAGGCAAGGAGAGGGCGGTGCTTTTCATCTGCATACTTTTCCATGACGGCAAGGAAGAACGCTAGGGTAACGATCCTCTACTTGAGCATGTGAAGCTCTTCTTTTCCCTTGCATAGGAAGCCCGCTCTCGCGAGTTTGCGAAGAGTTGAGGCGTTCCTTCGGGTAGACATGAATAGTCCCCGTTGTGTACATGTAGAGTCCGTAATCGAGAACAGATATAGGCATGATGTATGAAGCCTACCCGGACAAGTTGGTCTGGATCGGTGATGTTGCATTGCATAAATGGCCGGAGAAGACTCCGTGCGAATGTTTGTTTTTCGGGTTTTCTACGGGGTAGATTGCAACAAGGAGCCTTGGGGATTAACTCCAAGGTGCACCCAGAAAACTGGGCAGGTGCGTGGTTCTGCAACCTTGGTGGCCTGGGAGCCAACTTGAACATAACAAGGTTATGTGAAGTGTGTAACGAAAACGGGACTCGGGAGAAGTTTGACCCGCGCATATGGCTTAAATTGTCGTTGCAATGTGAGCACGGGTTAGACGGAACCGTACCCGTTCTATGTCGTTCGGTGTGAGTCGTTGGCATAGATGAGGGTCTTCGGCGGTCTATGGCTTAAATTGACGTGACCCATGCCGGGAAGATAAAATGCTCATAAGATTGGCCGTCAAAGTGGCGGTGGTGAGACTGGGGTGTCTATGGCTTAAATTGACGTGACATTGATCGGTTTACCAAGAATGTGCCCTGAGTGCACGGGGTGTGTGGCCGTGTGTGCCTACGCCTGTAATGTAGTGTTGTTACATTACTGCTTGATTATGCTAATAAAGTGTAGGGAAGGAGCATCGTCGCCCCGAGTTGGGGGCGAGATCGTTATAATTTGGTCAGCATAGCTGACCGTTGCTTTTGTTTGCCACCGTGCGGTGGATTGTTGCTTGCAGGTGCTGCAGGACCGAGCGGTAAATAGCGGGCTAAAGCCCAAGTTGCTGAGCCGACCCTCGAAGGCCTAATATTTGAGTGTTTTCTTTTATTCATGTATGACCGGCGTGCGTGCCGAGGTTTGAAATAAAACATTTAATTTGAGGAAAATAATTGTATGGCTATAAGGCCAGTACTTGTGTATTTGTACTTCATTCCTTTTGGCTTTGTAGTGGACATTCATACTAGTGTTGGGTTCTTTATTAATGCAACTTTTAATTGCTTCCGCTAGAATGCTCTGTGTAGGACGTTGATATTAGTTGGATGGTTTCCATTGAGTAACCGCCCGGTCTGTCTGTGGTATATGGCGTCGGGCCCCGGCTGGACCTACTGCTATATGTTATGTGACGGATAGGGGGTGTTACCCCTGCTCTGCGTCCTGGCGGGGCGAGACCGGCCGGGAGGCCGGGGTCTCGCCCTTGCCACCTCCTGCTCCGCGGCCTGGCGGGGCGAGACCGGCCGGGAGGCCGAGGTCTCGCCCCTGCCTCCTCCTTCTCCGCGGCCTGACGGGGCGAGATCGGTGATAACTTCTCAAATGAAGTTATCCTTGCCTAATATTTCTACTTTGCAATTAATAAAAAGGAGCTTAAATGATGATAAAATATGATTAATTAGTATTTTAATGTTTATGGTACTAAGTTGATCTTATTCCATGGTTTTCTATGCAAGATTCGCCGGAGAAATTAACTTGGAAGTGAATGAAGAATTATTATTTTCGGCCTGAACCAGTTACTGCAACATCCAATTCTGAAACTGCAACATGTGTCTGTCCGAAATTTAAATTTTAAATTCGAATTCCCGCTATTTTTAATTATGGAAGGATGCGTCCTTTCAGGAGTATGGACGTTTTTAATGCTAAAAACTGACCAAATGGAGATTATTTATGACTAATTCAGATCTAAGGAGGGGGGCATCATCTAGGGTTGGCTTGGGAAGAAAAAAACTCCATTGGAGTGCGACGGCAAGAGGAAGAGGAAGGAGATCTTCGTACGGATCAAAGAAGCGACTCGAGGAAGAAATTCCTGCAGCGATTAAGCGTGAACCGCAATGTTTTGTAAGATCTATTTCAACATTTTGAGTGTTTCCTCCAACGCCATGAACTAATCCTTCCTTAATCTTGTATTATGAGAGTACTAGGTTGTGTTTGATGGATAATTTCTAGTTTATTTTGTTGAGAAGACTTGGTGAATGTTCTTTATCAATTTTATGATTTTTATTTCTGAAATGTTTGGCCAATGTTTCATTTTTATGCTACACTTCATAAATCGAGAGAGGAGTTGCGGTAGCATATCATAATTTTGATATAGCATTTGAAGAGAGAAAGAGACTTCCTCTTGGTGTTAGCAACTTAGGTCTTTGTTCTTTGAGCGGTTCTTATTTCACCCGAAGGGAAATATAGAACTAGGGATTGCCGATATCGAGAGATACGGTTATCTATTTTAAGATCGTTGCAAGGCACGCTCACCACGCATCTTCACAACGATTCATTCACTCATCCGTCATACTAAACCTAGGAAATCATAATATAAGATTATATCTCCACCTTGATAAGAAAAGCTTTGTTTCTCATATTCGTAGTAGTTTTATTTAGAAATCTGCATTCTTAATTTTAGTAGTTAAAAGAAAATCATAAATTTTGTCTCACTTGGATTTAAGGAAAAGGCCTAGCTGGTATTTGCAAACACTGAATTCACCACCTCCCTGTGGAGACGATTCATACTCACTTATTATTACTTGACACGGCATGTGCACTTGCGTTTAAATACGTAGATCATTTCGGGCGTATCAAGTTTTTGGCGCCGTTGCCGGAGAGGTGCGAGAAGTTTAGTGTTATTTTCTTGTAATATTGGTGAATCACTAGTAATTAGAGATCAAGTTTTTGTTTTTATCATTATTAGTTTTGATTATTATTGATGCTTTGTTTTGTTTTTGTTTTATTTGTTTTGTTTAATAGCAATTATTAATTGTTGGTGTGATATTTTATGTCCAGATATCGATCACCTGAATTACTACCGTTAAACCTAGAGATCGAAAGGACGTGTAGATAGAATAGGAGAACGTTACGATTATGGAACAATAACGTGATAACAATGAATCCTGATAATCATAACGCTCCTAATGAAGTTGACCAGGAAGGCTTAGGTCAAGAAGGTCAGGTAGAACAGAATGGACGACCTGCTGAAATTAGGCGAACCTGTCGCGAGTACAATATGCCTTATAGGGGAGGACTGCAATATAGCATTATCAAGCCTGCCATTGAAGCCAATAACTTCAAAATTGACTCCATGGCTATGAACCTAGTGCAGCAGAAACAATTTAGTGGACTGAATCATGAGGACCCAAACTCCCATTTACGAACTTTCATGGATGTGTGCGACACATTCAAGATTAATGGTGCGTCGGACGAAGCGATTAAACTTCGTCTATTTCCATTCTCTCTGTCAGGTAGAGCGAAGGAGTGACTTGATTCCCAACATGGTCTCACCACTTGGATGCAAGTGGTTGACTTATTCTTAGCCAAGTACTTCCCACCTGCAAAAATAGCGAAACTAATGCGAGACATTAGTACATTTATGCAAGGGAATGGGGAAACGTTGTATGACGCATGAGAGCGATTCAAAGAACTCTTACGAAAGTGTCCTCATCATGGTTTGCAGATGCACCAACAGGTGTGGACATTTTATAACGACCTCCAGACATCTACGATGATTCAAGTAGATGGAGCTGCAGGAGGTTCCCTCATGAACAAGTACCCCGAGGACGCTTACGCTATTCTTGAAGATTTATCTTCAAATAATTATCAGTCGTTTGATCGACAGGCTCCTTCTTCTTCGGTAGGTGGTCTTTACCAAGTGGACCAGTTGACCTCATTCGCCGTACAAATGTCGGCGCAGTTCAATGCTATGAATAAGAGATTAGATGCCTTGACCTTAAATCAAGCACAAACACACCCTCAGGTTAATAGCATAGTTGCCTCTTCGATTCCCATGAACCCATCTCTTACGGTAGAACAACTTGTTGGTCATAACGAGGAGATTAACTATGTAGGGGGACAACCGAGGTATAACAATCATCATCACAATTATAATAACAACAACACATTTCCTAATTATTATAATCCCGAAGTGCGAAACCACCCAAACTTCTCGTGGAAGAACAACACCGGTTTGGCACACCCACCCGGATTTAGTTCAAACCCACACCCGAATCCACCTAATAATAACAATTATTATCAACAAGGTGCTTCAAGAAAATACTCCGAAGAGGTGATAGTAGAATCAATCCAAAAGAATGACGCTCGCATTCTTAGTTTAGAGGGTTCTTTGAGGGTAATCAAAACGCAGTTAGGACAAATCGCGAGTGCTTTAAACCTGAGACCCCAAGGAACACTCCCATCGGACACCGTTACAAATCCAAAGAGAGATAATCCACATTGTAAGGCAGTCACTTTAAGGAGTGGAAAGGAGTTGGTGGGAGCACCGGAGAGAGAAAAATCTGAGATGAATAATGAAGGAAATGAGTTGGAGGAGATTAGTTCCGCGATACCTAGGGAGGAGTCGATAGAAGAAGAGAATGTTAGTGAAGGAGTGGAGGTGTTAGGAGAAAAGACACGTGAGTCGACCGTTGAAAGTTCTAAAAAGAAGAGTGGTGCGATAGTCTATCCACCACCACCATTCCCTCAACGATTAAGGAAAAGTAAATTAGACCACCAATTCCAAAAGTTTATGGAGATATTTAAGAAATTGCAAATCAATATCTCTTTCGCGGAAACGTTGGAACAGATGCCAAGCTACGCGAAATTCATGAAGGATATCCTATCAAAGAAAAGAAGATTTGGAACGAATGAGACGGTGACACTTACTCAAGAGTGCAGCGCCATTCTCCAAAAAAGACTCCCACCCAAGTTGAAAGATCCGGGGAGCTTCACTATTCCCTGTTCCATAGGATATAAATTCGAGGGTAAAGCATTATGTGACCTAGGGGTGAGCATTAATTTAATGCCATTATCGATATATAGAAAGTTGGGTTTGTGAGAAATCTCCAAGACTTCCATAACCTTGCAGTTGGCCGATAGGACCCTAGCGTTTCCAATGGGGATAGTGGAGGACGTGTTGGTGAAGGTGAATAAATTTATATTTCCGGCGGACTTTGTGGTTCTCGACATGGAAGAGGATAGAGAAGTTCCGATTATTGTAGGAAGACCTTTCCTAGCGACGGGTAGAACCTTGATTGATGTGCATAAAGGAGAGTTAACGATGCGGGTGAATGACGAACAAGTCACTTTTAACGTACTCAAAGCGTTAAAGTTCCCCCACCGGGAGGAAGATAATATGGAGGTGGTCAATCACGTTTCTATAGGCGATTACATGCCTAGTTCACTTTCCGATGAACATGATATTTTATTGAATCAATTATTGATGGATGATGACCAGTCTGGGGATGATGAAGTGATTCAAGAATGCTTACAAGCATTCGAGAAGCAAATGGCTTGGTTTCGTAAGCCGGAACCATTAGAGATGCCCAAGAAATCCTTGTCAGTTAAACCGTTCATCGTTGAGCCACCATCACTCGAGTTAAAACCTCTTCCCGAGCATCTTACTTATGTATATTTAGGGGATGGCGAGACACTGCCGGTCATCATAAATTCAAACTTAACACCGGATCAACGAAAACGACTAATTGAACTACTTAAGTATTTTAAAACTGTCATAGGATGAACCATCGCTGATATCCGGGGGATAAGCCCTTCATTATGTATGCACAAGATTCTTTTGGAGGAGTCATTTCATGGGTCGATTGAGCCTCAACGCCGCTTAAGCCCGCCAATGAAAGAGGTAGTTAAAAAGGAGATTATTAAGTGGCTAGATGCGGGTATAATATATCCCATCTCGGATAGTCCGTGGGTCTCGCCTGTTCAGTGTGTACCCAAAAAAGGGGGGATGACGGTTATAAGGAACGAGAAGGAAGAGATGGTCGCCACTAGGACGATCACGAGGTGGAGGATTTGCATGGATTATAGAAAGTTAAACAAAGCCACCCAAAAAGATCATTTCCCTCTTCCCTTCCTCGACCAAGTCCTAGATAAAATGGCGGGGAATGATTTTTACTGTTTTCTTGATGGGTATTCCGGGTATAATCAAATTACTATCGACCCCGCTGATCAAGAAAAGACCACATTTACTTGCCCCTATGAGACTTTCGCGTTTAGGAGAATGCCCTTTGGTCTATGCAACGCACCGACTACCTTCCAGCGTTGCATGATTGCCATTTTCTCTGATATTATGGACCAGGGTATTGAGATTTTTATGGATGATTTTTCCATCTTCGGAAAATCATTTGACGAATGTCTAGAGTGTTTGGAGAAGGTACTCACACGTTGTGTAGAGACAAACCTAGTATTGAATTGGGAGAAATGCCATTTCATGGTTCGTGAAGGCATCGTGTTAGGTCATCATGTTTCCAGGACTGGGTTGGGGGTAGACAAAGCAAAAATAGATGTGATAGAAAAATTACCCCCACCCAAAAATGTGAAAATGCTAAGAAGCTTCCTTGGACACGCGGGCTTCTATAGAAGATTCATCAAAGACTTCGCGAAAATAGCTAAACCCTTGAGTGGACTTCTAGAGAAGGATGCAAAATTTTCTTTTAATGACGATTGCTTGAGAGCGTTCGATGAGCTCAAATATCGGTTAACCACCGCTCCTATTGTAGTAACACCTGATTGGGAAGAGCCATTTATCTTGATGTGTGACGCGAGCGACTACGCGGTAGGAGTTGTTTTGGGACAAGTGCGTGAGAAGATATTTCATACTATTGCGTATGCTAGCAAGACCCTAATCGAGGCCCAAACCAACTACACTACCACCGAGAAGGAGCTATTGGCGGTGGTATTCGCATTCGAAAAATTTCGATCGTATCTCTTATGTATGAAGGTTATAGTGTACACCGATCATGCAGCGATCTGTTATCTTATGGAGAAGAGAGACTCAAAACCACGTTTGATTCGATGGGTCCTTCTCTTATAGGAGTTTGATGTAGAAATTAAGGATAGGAAAGGAACAGACAACCCGGTTGCAGATCACTTATCTAGGATTGAGAGTACACAGTCGACACTATATTCTGAAGTGGAAGAGAGATTTCCTGATGAGCAGTTACTAGAGATTTCGGAGAGTATTACGCTTTGGTATGCTGACTTAGTAAACTATTTAGCAAGCAATATTTTGCCACCTGAAATATCCTACTAACAAAAGAAACGATTTTTACATCAGGTACGGTCTTACATGTGGGATGATCCTTTGTTGTTCAAGGTTGGTGCCAACGGAATCGTACGGAGATGCATCCCCAAGGAGGAGATGAGAGCGATATTGGAGAAATGTCATGGCTCCCCCTACGGAGGTCATTTCAAGGGAACGAGAATGGCAATGAAGGTGTTAAAAGCTGGCTTCTATTGGCCTAATTTATTCAGGGATGCAAATGCATTTGTGAAGCAATGCGATAGATGCCAACGGAGCGAGAATATACACAAGAACGATGGGATGCCCATGAATATAATGCTTGAGGTCGAACTATTTGATGTATGGGGTATAGACTTCATGGGACCGTTCGTGAACTCGAATGGTAATCTATTCATATTGTTGGCTGTGGACTACGTATCTAAATGGGTGGAAGCAATCGCGACGCCCAGGAATGATGCGAAGGTAGTCCTTAACTTCTTAAGGCACCATATATTTAGTCGATTTGGAATCCCGAGGGCAATCCTTAGTGATGGTGACAGTCATTTCTGTAATAATCAGTTCACCGCATTACTAAACAAATTTGGGGTAACTCATAAAGTCGCCTTAGCATATCATCCCCAGACGAATGGGTTAGCGGAAGTATCCAATAGGGAGATTAAGAAAATTCTAGAAAAGACAGTGAGCGTGAACCGTAGAGACTGGTCACAAAAGCTAGTTGATGCATTATGGACATATCGCACTGCCTTCAAAACTCCCATTGGGCTAACCCCGTACCGAATGGTCTATGGAAAGTCTTGTCATTTACCTCTAGAATTAGAACACCGGGCATTCTGGGCAATAAAGAAAATTAATTATGATTTCCGCGACGCCGGTAAGAAGAGGCTCTTATAATTGAATGAACTAGAGGAGATTAGAATGCAAGCGTATGAGAACTCGAGAATTTATAAAGAGCGCACGAAACGATGGCATGATCGACGCATGAAGGAGAAAAACTTTGAGCCGGGACAGCTTGTTCTACTATTCAACTCTCGCTTGAAATTATTCCCCGGAAAGCTCAAGTCACGCTGGTCGGGCCCGTTCAAAGTTAAAATCGTGCACCCCTATGGAGCTGTGACTATTTTAAATGAGAATGATGAAACCGAGTTCAAGGTAAATGGAGAGAGATTGAAGTTATATCTGGGAATCAACATTGACCGAGTAGTGTCGCGTTTGGAGCTTGTCTAATCAGGAGAAGTCCTGCCGGGACTCATAAATCAGGCGCTTGGTGGGAGGCAACCCATTGCATTTTTGTATTATTTCTTGTTTTTAAAGTTTTAAGTTTTCATAGTTAGTAGTTTTTGTAGCTTTAGGATTGGAATGGAGGAAAGCTGCTGGATGAGCATGAGATTCTGGAAAAATTCGGCCATTTGAGAAAAAAAAATAGGGTGTTGCAACAGCGTAAATGCGAAGTTGTCATTTTTCGTGTTCTGCCTGGACAGGCATCTTTATGCTTGGGAGTTGGACCGAGAACCGGTCTAACTGAACCGCCGTATAACTGGTTCAGCAAGTTATCACAACATCGTAAAACGAATGTTATCATTTTCTTTTTTCTGATTTCCTAGGCGGCATTGTACTGGGTGGTGAACCGGCGCCGGTTTGGGTGAACCGCTGCGGACGGTCCAGGGAGACGCTTGAGTTCCAGTTCAAATGAGGCGGTTAGGTTAATTAATCAGGTTTAAGACTTTCTAAACCTAAATCACATTAATCACATAAGATTTAATGAAATTAAAATATAAAATTAACCTTCCCTAAAATCTTCCCCACCCTGATTTCTTTCCCAAATCCCCGCCTAGGTCACGATATTCCTCTTCGCGCTGGAGCAACGCGGCGGCCGGCGACCCTCCAATCGCGTCTGCTGAAGCGACGAGCGGCTGGAGGCTGCTGCGACATCATCTCCCTGTTCGTCGGACGCCGACCACCAGTCAAGAGGAAGCGGGGAGACAGTGCATGCGACAAAGATGAGAGAGACGCGGCGGGCAACGACGGATGCGCCGAAGAAGGTTGCCAAAACTCCTTCAGGTAATTTTAACTTCTCCCCTTTCCTCTCCAACTGCTTCCTCTTTTTGTATCCAAGTGTAATAGAGACCCGGCCAATCTAGGAAAAGGGATGAAGAGGAAGAAGCAGAAAAAGGGGAAATCAATTGACAAGGGCGGTAGAACATTCCAAAATGAAGCGGCGGAGTTACGGTTTAGGGAGGTGAGAACCACTCCATTCATCATGCAAAGAGGATTCAAAATGGACACAAGGGCTTGGAACCTAACTTATGCAAATCAAATTTGTGCCCTAAACTGGGAGCACTTCTGCCACCCAAGGACTGAAGTTGCCCTTACCCTCGTTTACGAGTTCTACGCCAATGTCGTATCAGCGGAAGATGAGACGACTATTGTGAGGGGGAAGGAGGTCGTGTTTACAGCTGAGAGAATTTCTGAATTGTTTGCTTTGGATGACCATGCTCAAGTTGATTACACTACGGTCCTTGCAAAGGTCACCCCACAGGAAATGGCAGAGGTAGTTTGCATTCCGTCAGGACCGGTATGGACCAACGTGACATCCAAGTGCATGAAAGCAACTTGCTTAACTAGACAAGCCAAGGTTTGGCTCCTGTTCATCAACGCCACCATACTTCCAACAAAGCATCTCAACAATGTGCCTATCCATAAAGTTGTTATCCTATATTGTATACTCAAAGGCATAAGGTTTAATGTGGGGACTGTCATCGCGTATAGGCTGAAGGAGAAGATACGGGAGAAGAACCCTAAACAACTATGGTTTCCTGTCCTTATCACGGATCTCTGTCGTGCAGTTAACGTGCCGGAAAAGGAAGAAGATGCGATAAAGAAGTTGAAGGGCCACATAATCAAGACGGTGGTGGAGGTGTGCATAAAGGTTGCTGATGATTCTCTCAGGGTAAAACCCTCTAAGGCACAAGATGATAAACCTATGGACATTGAAATTCAGGAAGAAGACGGAGGCGGTGATCCCGATGCTTTGATGGAGGAGATGCAATATATGAAGGCCTAGCAGCGCTGCCACCATCTATATGTCAAGGAGGAATTAGATGACCAACGGACAATCCTCTACAAATTATTGGAGAAAGCGAAGCTCCCGCGGCCGCAGTCGCAGAGGAAGATGGTAAGTCAATTTGATAAGGAGGGTTACTTGTTAAATTCCGCAAGTTTAACATCCTTCTCATTGTAAGTTGATTTGAGAATTATTCAACTGAGAATAGAAAGTCATTGTACGAGTTAATCTAACATTAGTGATCATAACATATTATTTCACATTTAATAATGTTGCAAATGACAATGTGTCAAGTTATATGATAAGGTACATAGTAGTCACTAATGAGTAAGATAACAATGTGTGATCTATTAAAATCATAACTTGACTGGTCCTTCTGAGATTAGATAGAGATGCTGACAGTATTACTTCACTACTGCTACAAGTACTAAACTCATTTAGGTAGAGCTAGCTTACTTTGATACGTCATTGCATATGTTTATTAATACATAGTGTCTAACTCATGAAATTTTTTGTAGGCAATGGTGAAGATGGAAAATAGAAAGTAGACTTTGACATTGATGATGATCATCTGCTCTCTGGGTAGAATTGTTATATGTTTTTTATCCATTGTTATTTTATTTTCAGACTTATTTATTTCTGATTAGCACTTTATGTTTGAATGTTTTTTATTACTGTTTTTGGTGAACTCTTACTTATGTTTAAATATGCTAACTCTTATGAAAATGTGTACTGTCGAAAACTTTTATTTTGGTACTCTCTACTTTTTGCACTCCAAGACGTACACGTTATTTGTCACAAATATAAGAAGAGATTGTTAGTGTAGATTTGGACAAAATAATGGTTTCTGAGGCTTAGCGGGTCAGTTTGGGTACACGGATATCCGTTACCCGCAGTAACTCCTAGAGATTGCTTATTTATACCCACCTAAGGACAACGGGTAAGTGATTCCACTTAGATCTCCATCCGGATGCTTCGAGTGACACTATCACAAACAACAATATAATTTAGTGCGCAACCTTTTTCACTTTTTCTCACTAAACTTATTTTCTACCCATCGTTGAAAATTTGTATTATAGGCATAATTATGCGCAAAAAAACCGCGGTCTCTCAATGCAAATCATAGTAATTCGAACTCAATCTAACAAAGGTTCTGATAGGGGCATCTGTGCGGCTCCATTCGATCTGCTGGCAAAAGCAGCCCCGTCGCAAATTAAAAGAGTTCCTCCTTTCCGATCTCCGACAGGCAACACATCATACTAGAAATTCTCTCTTTTCCCACCAGAGCCTCTTGTCCGTTAGCAAATATAGCCGCAATGAGGCCCCAAATGGAGCCTAAGAAATGTTTTTGTTCATCAATCCTGGGTGACGAATTTCGTGTGAAGTTACCCCTTTTAGTATAATAGATTGGAAATGTGGATATAACTTATGATAATTAGGAGGGACAACACATTTATATATGGGCACTCTATTGTGAATCCTTGAGAATATCTATGTTGTTAGATTTGACATGCACATGTTTAGGCTGATTAGACACTACAAGAACTTATATTCGCAACGTGGTTAATGTTACGGCGACGCTTTTATAAACATCGCTAAGACGTCGCGGAACAATTCCTCGTCAATTACGTCTGCTCGCCTACAATATAGGACACCTTTTTACAGTAAACTTGGCCAACATTGGCCACGCTTTCTAAGAAACCGATGCAAATATTATTTTAAATAATTTTTTTAAAAAAAAAAAATTCCGAGCAACCTCCAACTGAACATAGAATCTTCTATTTTGATTTTAATTTGAAGGTATATGCCGCAACTACAACACTTGAACTAACAAAAGATTAATTCAGACCAGTTATGCCACCAAAAATGAAAAAAAAAAAGCATGATTTAATTTCATATACGAAGAGATCATAAAGTTTGACTGCTAAAGTAATTGCAATTAAAACTTTAATTAAGAAAAAGGTATACAAACCTTTTACCCGCACAGACTCGATCTAAGCCCGGCCTTACCACGGAGAGATTTCGGCTCTGTTTGACGTGGTGGTGGCGGTCATCTGTTAACGTCCACCTAAGAAATTTCATCCATTTTTATGTTCAAACCGATGATGTTTGTTAGGTGATCCTTAACGAATGACATTTTAACCCATGCGTTTACGACCACCACCACTCTACCAAACGGAGCGGAATCTTAAAAAATAAATCTTCACAAAGGTTGCAAAAAAAACATCTTTACAAGATATAAATACTGTAATAAGAATAGTAATTTATAAGAAAACAATGAAACAAAGATAGGAGTAGTGTGGGAGCTACCCCGAGCCACCAATTACACCATCGAGCTAACCAAAATCTTGACTGTCGGAGCCGAATTTTGATACCCGGCGATGAACCGTGCACGAAGCGTAAATTATATATTGCGGAATCCAATCGTGCATGTTGGAGCAGGCTGGCCGTCTTACAATTTGAGAATGCAGCATCAACATGAAGAATGATATTCCGTGGAAGATATTGTTGGTTTTTTCTTATTGGTTCGGATCCGGATTCAACCCGGATCTAGACCCGTTAGCACTTTAGATTTTCAATCATTATAAAACCTAGATTTAATTATCCCCCATCTAGCCAACCCGTGAGAAAGGAGAGCCGCTCAGCCGCCATGTAGCTTCGGTAAGAGCCGCCCGTGAGAGTCCTCCTCCCCTCTCTCCTCTCTCTCTCTCTCTCTCTCTCGCTCGTGCACTCGGAGAGGCCGTTGGCCTTGAGTTTTTATCGCCGGTCTTAGAGGAGGTAGTCGCCGGTGTTGAGAGAAGGAGTTGCCGGCGGGATTGTTAGAGTTTGTCACCGGCGTTGCAGTGAATGTTCTTTGGAGTGGAGATGCGTGGTGTTGACGGCGTGCGTGGGTGCAGTTAGGCTTGACGGAGTTTCTCTCCAGTGATGGTGTTATTCTCCGGCGGCGGCGTTATTCTCGGTGGTGGTGCGGTTGAACGTCGGACTTCGACGTTGAAGGTTCCGGTGAACCTTGTGCGTCTGCGAGGCAGATTACAGTTCAGATCTCAAATTCTCGCCGCAGATCGTGTGTGTCCGAAGCATCCACGGCGTACTCGCCGGACGGACATTTTTTCTTCTATTTTTCTTGTATTTGAATTTATATTTTCATTATATAAATTATGTGATTATATTGTGTTCTTGAGTATCTGCAAATTTTACAACTACGTCTGCATTTGTACCGGCTTTTACAACAGATACTATATATGCGAGAGAAAGATTTTGCAAATCTAGCTCCTCCTAAAATAAGACAAATCTAAAAAACTAAAGGAGCAAGACTTCTTTATAATTTAACAATACTCTTGTAACCGTCAGAACTCTTTTTCTATTTTCTACGTAATTAAAAATGTTGGTCATGCCATGACCAACATATACAACAAGATGGTCATTGCTGTCGGCAGTAGAGTTAGGGCAACAAACACAAGTAATCACATTTAAAAATTTACATATACATTCTTTTCTAATATAAATACAGTCTCTTCATTTTTATGCTTCGTTTGACGTGACTTATTTGCTTCCGGTGAATTTGATCAAAAACATCATTATCTTAAAATATATGTTTGTCAAGACAATGGTTATGACAACTACCAAGAAAATAAACTTGTTTTGAGAATAAAATGCATAAATTTTTTTACGTGTTATAGGGCTTTCACGAACGACGGTTAATGACCACCACCACGGCGCCAAACAAAGTTTTAACCCGCGACACTATCTCTAGGTTATAAGATATACCTATTTTAAAATGTTGAAATGTTTTTTTAAAGATACAATATTCAACCGTTTGGGTGGTGAGTAGAAATTGTAAATGGGAGCCAAAGTCAAAAGAATATATATAAGAAATAATGCACTACAACTGTTCCTACCACGGCCCACAATTATATCATAAGGGTACTACTACCTTATGCAATCCTGTGCTCAGGGGACGGCGAGTGACGAGATTGTCGCCACGTCCAGGTATTGTCATGACCGAGATAATATAATTAGCCGTACGCACGGTGCTACACTGCTCTATCAGTGTATTAAAGGTAAAAACATACATAGTTTTTAAAACGGAGCAGAGGTGCTATCTTGCATACCAATACCTCACGATTTTCACAGTTTGAGTTTGAGAGATCGCCGGGGAAAATGGAGCAGAGGTGTGGTTTGAGAAGATACTTGCAAGAAAAAGAATGGGGCAGGAGTAAATTTTGGGTGGGCGTGGCTCACCGTGAGCAAAGAAATCAAGGCCGCACTCACACATCAAATCAGACGAACGATATTTGATATGCGAGTGCACGACACTGATCTCGCGCTCACGGTGAGCCACGCCCACCCAAAAATTATTCGGGCAGAAGGCGAAGCCTTTTCCGTGGAAGTTTGATTGGGTAAGAACCAAGCATTTTGTCGGACGAACGAAGATTTCGCTTGGAGATGGATGGGGCGGAAGGTGTGCAACAAACTTGGCTTATCACATTTTTTCCCTGAATGAATGGAGAGGACGGAGGCTGAGCTAGCTCTGAAGTTGTGGGAGGAGTGTTATCGAGGTGGGGGTGCTTTGATTTGGTTTAGGGCATGTACCTGAATGAGTTTGGTGCACAATCTAATGACTAGGAGTGCATCACATCACGATCTGAGATGTGCACACATCTTCGCGCAAGATGTGATGCACTCGCAGCCATTGGATGGCTACACTGCAACGTAAAATACAGCATCTGCACTTTACACCCCCGTTCTGGTTTGGTGGGGAGTGTGAGGGGACGTAATTGACCCGATTATTTTAATTTTTGTTTTTGCATGTCATTGCAATGGTAATATAGAGGGTATTATTGACATAGTCAAAGTTTAACTAAAAGAATGCTTTGACTTTTAATATAGTATAGTATAGATTTAATATAGTATATATACAACTCTCCGAGCATCACGCGCCCACTACAATCCGATTCAGAAGAATGTCCGCGTATTAAAATGGTGTTTCCAAAGTGATTTTCTCCGAACAGTTGCAAAAAGCTACATGTGTTAAGTTTTATTCAATACGGTAGCAGAAAAAACACTATGTTAAAAGTGCGTCCGTTTTCGCTATTTATAGTCAAATTATATTAACATATCAAAATATTTTATTTTCACGCATCATGTTATTGTCACACCAAATATAAAATTTATTTTGATCCATTTGGTTGCACGTCACGAGGAACATAGACGAATTGGTTGCAGGTTGCCGGGAATGTTGACTCAGATCAATCTCAACTACTAATTTCCAAAATGTGCTACTGACATCTCCCCCAATTTCTTCATTTGTCTATGGATCAAAACTCTTTCAGCTCCGTTTTTAATTTATTTAAAATCTTGGATTCTATCGGCATGTCCAAACCGGAATCGATCATCGTCATCATAACTAGCTTTATCTCATGTTCAAACGATTAGATCCGTGATATCCTTCAACGCAGGTCGCCGGTGGTGATTAGCAAGGGAGATCGATTTGTTGGGCTTGACACAGACGCGAACATGCCGCTCTCCTGTGGTGATTGCAGGGGAGATGGACGAACGCTCTGAAGATCAATCAATTTCCAGCGATTTGATGCTCGATATCCTTCAACGCAGGTCGCAGGTGGTGATGAGAAGAGGAGATGGACGAACGCTCTGGAGATCAACCGATTTCCAACGATTGGATGGCCGCTCTTCCGATCTTCTTCCCCTCCGACCCTCGATTTCTCCTGCGTGCGGGTTGCATCGCGAGAACAAAGGGGGCGGACGATTGCCTTTCGGTGTGCGCTTAAATCTCCATGCATTAGGATTTTCGTGTTTTTTAGAAAATTTATTGGTATGTTAATAGTCTTTTTAGGTGTGCTTTTAACAAATTTATTGGAGCGGTTTGGATTCGGATCCTCTCCATTTCATTTGAAATAGAGGGGATCCATTTCATTCTAAGTGGACAAGATTAGTCCAGAAAAAATCTAGTGGACATGAATTTTTTGAATAAAAAAATATATAAATATGAGAAAAGCAGAACCCGTCGGATCAAAAGCAGATGATCTTGGACGCGAAATGGATCCCACCATTTACCATTTGGTCAGAAATGGAGAGGAACCTGGAGCGGTTTTAGTTCTCTATAAACCGTAGTAGCTAGAGGAAGCTGAGAAATTGAGAGCAGAAGAAGAAGAGGAAGGAGAGAGAGAGAGAGAGAGATGCAGGAGCTTCTGTTTCGTTCTATTTTGGTAGTGATAGGGGGATGGATGATAGGGAAGCTGGTGGAGATATATTGGTGGAAGCCGAGGAAGATTCAGAAGATTTTCATGGATCAGGGGATCAGCGGCCCGGCTTATACGCCTTTCATTGGAAGCCTGGGAGAGTTGGCAAAGATTTATGCTCGAGCCGGAGCTGCTGCGCGGTCTTCTTCCACGGCGACGACAGGGGAAACAGGGCCCCTGCTCACCAACTCTGTTCATCTTGCCTTTCCCCACCTTCCAATTTGGAGGCAAAAATATGGTGCTATATATTACTGCTCTCTCTCCCTCTCTCTAGCTTTCTCTCCCTCTCTTTCTTTCTCTCCCACTCCCTATTTCTCTGTCTCTCTCTCCCTCTTCAACTTGAGAAATTTTTTTGTGCGGGTAATACAAAGAGGATTGATGAGAGATTTTTTTTTGTTCAAAAATACAATTAGATTTTCATTCATTGTAAAAATTGACTGGATTTTAGTTCAAACATACAACTGGATTTTCATTCATTGCAACACCACCTTTTTACAGTTGTATTTTTACCACAAAATATAGTCATATGAGTACTTAAAATGAGCGTAAAAATACATAGATCAAAATTTCATGACTTATTTTGTGAAAAATAAAAATCATAGAAGGATTTTAACTTTCCCCCACGGTTCTCTCTGTGGAGGTACCGCACAGAAAATTTTTCCCTCTAACTTTCTATTTCTCTCTCTCTCTCCCACACCCTTTCTCTCTCTCTCTCATTCTCACGCCCTCTCTTGCGTGAAAGTGTTTTATCAAGAAGGTCGAGCGTTTGATCTCTGACCTCAACAACCTGCCGCACGTCAATTGTGGGCTCGGAGATGAGTTCGAGTGTACCGTCTGCAGGCCTGATGACATGGGGACCGGGATCCTCTCCATTTCACGTGAAATTGTGAGGATCCATTTCGCAGCTATGATTGCATCTCGCAAATCGGACGACGGGCAGGCGAGAGGGGCTGAACTGGCAAGTGGGCCCCGCGAATGCAATTAATTTACTTCTTGCCGTCCAATTTGCGAGATGCAATCATAGCCGCGAAATGTACCTCTCCATTTCACGTGAAATGGAGAGGATCCGGGTCCATGATAATCGTCTTGGTTGGGCCAACGTGGGCTGCACCAGGTTAGTAGGGCAGCCCATGGGGCGCTCTGCATCACCCCTCTCTCTCTGGAAGTCTTTTTGTAGCAATCCTTGCAGAATTCGGAGAGCACACGAAAAAGGAGAAGAATGGAACTGGGCTAGCTCCGGATCTAGATTTTCGTTCGAGTAGGAAATGATCTCCTAAGAGATCATGCTCAAAAGAAGGGGAAGACAACGAATTAGGAGATAGAAATGATCTCCAATAATCCGGTCGTAAATTTGGATCTAGAGCCCGGTTCCAAAAAATATACTTACTACACGGACCATGCTTTCTTTTAAGGAGCAAATTTTGGAACTGGCTCGAGATTCAAATTTTCGTCCTGGTAGGAAATCGAAACGATCTCCTAAGAGATCCTTTCGATCTCCTAATTTGCTCACGCGCAAAAGAGGAGGGTGAGCGAATTAGGATATCGAAATGATTTCGATATCTAACTTGATCGAAAATTTAGATCCGGAACCAAGTTTCTTTGTAATTTCAAGTGACTCCTCTATAAAATGGGATCAAAATATCTATTTTTTTTTATTTGAACTTAAACATTAGATCCCTTCAAAATATTGATTATCTCAATTCAACTCCATCCAAAAGCAAATAATATTGAGAAATAAGTATTACTCAGCATATATAATTAAATATTAAACAATAATTATTTTATAATTGGAATTTACAGGAAATGTGCTTCTCTATTGGTACGGTCGAATTCCTCGTCTCTCAATCTCCGATCCTGAATTGATCAAGGAGTTCGCAAGCACGCCGAGAAAATACTACCAATCAATACAACACCCGTTGGTTTATAATCTGATTGGTAAAAGCATTCTTGAATCCGGCGGCGAGGTTTGGAGCGCAAAGAGGAGGCTTATTAATCCTTTATTCTTATTGGAATCCCTAAAGGTAAGATTTATATGTATTAATTTGATCAATTTTTGCATTAATGCAAATATAATTCAATGCTCGGGAAAATATTCATTTTTTTCTATATCTACTCACATTAATAGAAAGCTTCGTTTGACACGGCGGTAGCTGTCTTAAATGCATGGGTTAAACCTAGGGCTGTTAACAAATAGTATAGTTCGTGAATAATTCGGGATTCGATTCGTGAAGATTCGATGAATATTCGTAATTTTCGAATTCGAATCCGGATTCGAATCCAAATTCGGAAATAATTTTTGAATTCGAATCCGAATAAGTTTATTCCTATTCGAAGTATTCACGAATAGTTTACGAACAGTAAAATTACTTCAATAAAATTATATATTTAATTATTCCTATCAGAAAAATTCGAATTCGAATCTTAATTTGAATCCGAATTCGAATCCAAGATTTTATGTCAAATTCGAATCCGAATCTGAATCCGAATCTCTGCATTCTATGTGAAATTTGAATTCGATTGAAGAGATATTCGATTTGATTTGGTTCGTGAACGGACCTAGTCAAACCGTAATTTGTTAAGGATCACCAAACAAGCATCATTCGTTTGAACATAAAAGTGGATGAAATTAATTAATTTCTTAGGTGGGCGTTAACGAATGATAATTTAACCCCCATGTTCATGACTACTGTGCCAAATGGAGCCCAAGTTACGTACGAGGAGAACCTGAAAAATGTATTTTTTGGGATGATTTCCATTATGCATCAAAATAGGTGTTTATATAGGTTATATGAAAAGAAAATATGTTATTCATTGTTGTATAATTTATGGACCTGATTCATTAATCAATATTTATTCAAAAGGAAAACTTATTTTTTTTGCAGCAATGTATATGAAACTTATAAGAAAATCATAGAAGATAAATCACATGTATGGAGTATATCTCTTCAGTATAATTACATCTACTATTTGCCTAGCTTCTTTCTAAGCATGTTATTATGCAATTGCTAAAAGTAAATTTGAACATGAGATGTTGAATGACAGTCTTTAATAAAATTTAATGCATTTAGGGCTTGTCAAGCTTAACTGTCCATGCAATGGATGAAAAAGTAAATAAATGGAAAAGTCTCATGAAATCAGAAGAGCAGCTGGAACTTGATTTATACGGCGAGTTTGAAGATCTGTCGCAGAAAATTATCACCAAAATAATGTTTGGAAATGACGCGGAAGAAGGCATGCAAATTGCTAAACTGCACTCTGAACAAGCTGCTATAAGCTCCAAATCAGTGAGGATCTTCTATATTCCAGGAACAAAGTAATCAACTATCTTGATTTTTTATAGAGTATTTACTGAATATTATGTCCTAATTATGATGTAATTCCTTACTTATTATGCACATTTAGGTTCATTCCTACATTGTTAAATCGAAGGAGCAAGTGGCTGAGAAGGAAGGCTGAGAAAATATTTCATGGATTAATTGAAAGAAGATTGAGAAATGTTAATCTAAAAGAGAATGATTGGGTTTCTGTGATGCTGTCGTCGGGAAATTACATAACAAAACAACAGATAGTAGATGAATGTTGTTCAATACTCATTGCTGGTTCAGAGAGTACTAACATTCTTTTGGCTTGGGTCTGCCTTCATCTAGGAATTGACAAAATGTGGCAAGAAAAAGCCAGGGATGAGATCAACAAAGTGTTGCTTAAGGAGAATCGGCCCATCATCGAAGTCCTTAGTCAACTAAAAAGTGTAAGTCTACTTCAAACTCACTTGGTTTATATTGTTAGAGTGTGCGTAGAATAGAGAAGAGCGAGAGAGATCGAACAAAATAAGAAGAACATACGAGCACAAGTGAGCTTTAGAGAAAAGAACTTAAGGAATATTTTTAAACAGGATGCCTTACAAATGAAGACTTCATCCACTTTTATAGTCATTCAAGACCAATATTATATTTACAAGTTTATGTCATCGCTTAGTTAATCATAGTATTTACATCATCGCTGACATCATCATAGTATTTACATCATCGATGACATCATCCTACAATATACATCATCTTTCAATTTACATTATTCACTTATTTATATCATTATTCAAGTTCAAAAGATTTTGTATCACAAAATCAACATATAGTTACAACTTTGGGTCCGTTTAGCATGATGTTTTTGCTGTGATTGAATTTAATTAACTAAGAAATGTAAAGTTTATTTTTTTTGTATGTTGATGCTTCTCAACATATATAGCTTATATTGTGTTTCATTGTGGCTGACATGCCATGTTCTTTGTCACAATTAATTAAACAAGAAAAAATGAATTTATGAAAAACAATTTCAATTCAATTTCTTCTTCACTTTCATAAAGTTTTAAATCAATAGTCATTGAAACATTCAAAATATAATTGAATGTTCATAATAGCTCATCAATCAAACTTGATAAAACTGTTCATATGTCTATTTGCATTGAACTTTTCAGCTCAATATGATCATCAACGAAGCCCTAAGACTATACCCCTCGATCCCGTATGTGATGAAGCACTCGAAAGAAGATGTGCAACTAGGGGAACTGAAAATTCCAGCAGGAATAGATATAGAGGTGCCAATAATGTCAGTCCACTACGACACGTCAATATGGGGAGACAATGCGGGTCAGTTCGATCCTAGCCGGTTCACCGACGGCGTCTCGAAGGCATCGAAGCATCCCATGGCTTTCATGCCGTTCATGATGGGCCCAAGAATATGCCCTGGCATGAATTTTGCGATGATCGAAGCTAAGGTGACACTTGCCATGATCCTGCAGAACTTTGACATAACGATCTCTCCCAAATACAAGCACTTGCCGGTTGGCGGCATTACGCTGAAGCAGGGATTTGGAGCACCCGTTATCATCAGAAAGATATGAAGCATCTATATATGTATATGATGTTGAACTTTCTTCACCGCCAAGGCTCCGCTTGGGAGGGAATTTTTTTCCTCCTTTTCGTTTTCTGGAAAACGTCACTGTTCATAATATTGTGGTTATTTTAGAGACAGATGACTTTCTAAAAAGAAAAAATAATTCCTTTTGGATGAGATGTGTTTTCCGCTGATAGAGAAAACAAACACAATATTATGAACGAGAGTATTTTCTAGAAAACGGAAAGACGGAAAAAAACCTCCCAAACGGGACATAATTTGTGTTTTATATTATCTTAAAGTATTGAGAACATGCTATAGTTTGATAATCCAAAATGAGCCGTGGTACATTAAAGCTATATATTTGAATAAATCAAGCAGCACAAAATAAAATGGAAATGAAAATTTGAAAGGTATTGAAATTAACAAATTTAGATTATATTTCCTTGATAAAAATAATTTTCTTATGAATTATATTCCTAAAATCAAAAGCCATGATGCAGCAAATAAGAGATTGTAAATTTACAAGTGCTTGTAAAAAGTGTCATCATATTTAGCAATGTTGTTGGTTAGCAACAGCAGCAAATCTGAATCTCAAAATTCAAATTAATCATCTAGAAATTCAGGGTCAGTTTGGCAGGGCGGCGACAAACCTTTGCCCGTTTGGTGCGGAGTTTTTCTCCGGTGAGTTTGGAGAAAAACGGCAGTATCATGAACAAATGTTTGTTAAGATAATTTTTCTCCTAAGTATGAAAGAGGATTAGTCATCTTTGACTTGAAATTCAACATGTGCTCTTAAAGGAAGCTTCTAGGAAATTGTCCAAAGGAAGCTTCATGTCAAATGACATGTGTTTTTGACCGAGGGAAGCTTCATGGAAGGTTCATCCACATGTCAACTACCACACCTACCTCTTTGATTTTGGACCTATAAATAGGGATGAAGGAGGAGAGGTAAGACATCTACTTCTCTCCAAACTCAAGCATTGAAAGATCTAGAGAGGCTTTTGCGATAATCGTCTTAGTTTGGGAGAGCTTTCGGACGTCGTTGTACGACGTTGACAAAGAGTACTTCGCCTACACGGATTGGATCTAGAGCAGATATTGACAAGGATTCGAAGAGGCATCTTGGAGAGGATTTGTGTAATCCGTCTCATCCGCCGCTGTCGGTAACTTGCAGTTTTTTCTGTTGTTATTTATTGTATTGTGTAGTGTGAAGCTGGTGGAGATCCTTTGTGGATCGGTGGAGGAAAAGCATGTAATCCGTGCGTGTGTTTATCACACACTTTTAGTGGAGGCTTTCCGGGTTGGACTCCGATCGGCCCGTGGTTTTTTCGCCCAAGTTGGGTTTTTCCACGTAAAAATTCTCTGTGTGCTTTTCTGTGCAATCTGCGATACTTCCTTGGACTAGAGGTTGCAAGGCGAACTGATGGACTAGTCTTATCTCAGCGGAAGTACTGCATAGATCTTCTACAAAGTGCGGGCTACTCAGGATGCAAACCTACAGATACTCCGATGGACATGAATCATCAGCTGTCGAATCAAGACTCCGAGAATGACCCTGTTCTGACCAATCCAGAGTACTATCGACGCTTGGTGGGGAAATTAATCTACATCACAGTTACGCGGCCTTACATCTCATTCGTTGTTGGAGTGGTAAGCCGATTCATGCATACTCCTCGGACTTCTCATCTCCAAGTCGTAGAGCGGATCCTCAGATATTTAAAGAAGGCTCCTGGACAAGGACTTGTTTATAAGCCATCGTCTTCTTTATCTCTTGTTGCCTACTCTGATGCGGACTACGCGGGGTCTCTTGATGATAGACATTTCACCACTGGTTTCTGCACCTACCTTGGTGGACATCTTATTACCTGACGCAGCAAGAAACAGACTGTTATTGCTCGCTCGTCTGCCGAGGCTGAATATCGCGCTATGGCAGCGGTCGTATTTGAGGTCACCTGGCTAGAGGGCCTCCTCAGTGATATCAGTCTCACACTCTCCTCTCCTGCTACCTTGCTCTGTGATAGTCAAGCTGCCATACATATTGCCAAGAATCCAGTGTTCCATGAGCGCACAAAGCATATTGAAGTTGACTGTCACTTCGTTCGAGAAAAGGTTCAGTCAAAGAAGATAGTATTGGAACATGTCTCGGCCTCCGGTCAAATTGCTGATATTTTCACCAAGGCTCTCTCACGGACTTTGTACTATCAGTTTTTATCCAAGCTTGACGCTTATGACTTGTACGCTCCAGCTTGCGGGGGAGTGTTAAAGATAAAATAGTATTGGCTCATGTGTATTGGCTCATGTATAGCTACTTTAGTCCCACATTGTAAATGTAGATATATCTCTCTCTATCGACCTCTATATAAGTGTATGTATTCCAATACTTTGAAAATAATACAATTTGAGGCGATTTTCTCTCCTGTTTCTCTCTTCTTACACCTTTCTTAGTAACAACCTTCGGCTATCAAATACTCAACCAAGAAGAATTCTGGAACCGCATTCGCCGGATCAAGTGCTCTTGCAATGGAAGATTTCATCGGTCTCAGGCTAAACACAATTTCCTCCAGTTTCTAAATAGGATGGAGCCGTTAGTGTTTCCAGTTGTTGTAGCAGGAATAAGCTTTATTGTCTACTGAAAATATGCGAGGACTTTTATTCAAAGGATGTGTGTTGTTGCCCTGCTCGAGCACGTATCCTCCCATGCTAGACCTTTTTCCCACTTTTTTATCGCCTGTTAAGCTTCTTGGATAGGTTTTGATTTTTTTGTGTTCAGTTTAAATCACAAAAAATAGACTGTGGAAGAGCTTTGGCTCGAGAGGGATAACAACACTCATCCGATGAATAAAAAAGGTCCACACATATTTCCAATAAACAAGAAAACATATTCCCACAACAACAGCAGAAAATACCATGGTGCCAGCCCGTTTAGAAACTGGAGGAAAATATTGGATAGACTGTGGTAGATGAAATGTCCAAAAGCAAAAACGCATGATTCCGAGGTGCCGAAACTCCTCTGATTGAGAATCTGATAGCCGAAGGTTGTCACTGACAAAGGCATGGTGTGGCTAGGATGCGGATTTGAGGAGACTGTCGAAGAAGGACATTTAGATTGTCGACAATGTACAACTCGGTTGCGCCACGTAAGCCATGGTCAAAAATAAGCACAAGTCAACGTCAGGGAAATAGGACGGAGGAGCATTAGGGGCACTCGGCAAGCAGACAACTATCAGCAGTGCTGGCGAGCATCAGCGTTGCTCATCCAGTGGGCTACTATCCGTATTAGCTCGCCAACCGCATTCGCGATTGTTCGATGGTGTCCTGATGACCAATAACAAGACCGTGAGGTCTAGAGAGGCAACCTCGCAGGGGTTGTATATTTTTGTCAACATACCCCCCTCCCCCCCCCCCCCCCCCCCCAGGATTTGTCTATAAATAGAACACCAGGGGTACCCTGAATAACACATTGAAATCATGACACCCCCCCCCCCCCCCCCCCCGTTTTTTACTCTTGAGATTACAACTCTATAGGTGGTGCCTTTCTCGCACCTTGCTTAGCTATTCTGGTTGTGGAGGGGAAGTTTTCTCGAACTTCTAGGTGCGTTGTAGGATGTTACGCATGTGCGCGTACATGTGTAACATGGGACCTCCCTGCTGCAGCGCCTGTGATCCTCTTACATTTTCTCTCTTCTTTGCTCTAGAATTCAGAACCGGTCGGCCGAATAGTGGGACCAGTAGCCTTGGACTACATTTAGATCCGAATTTTTGGAGTTGAGATTTTCCCGCTCTCAACACTTTGGTGAGGTGAGCGTGGATCGCAGTTGGAGGAGGAAAGGTCGGCAAAGAGGCAAGATGGTGGAAGGAGACGAGCAAGGAGTGGCGGGTAACTCGCACGGTCAGAGCGAGTATGCGCTCGTTGCTAGCTCCTCGTGCGGAGATTAACGCAACCTCGCTTCGTCGCGGGACTCCGTCGGAGGACGTCACGTCGTCTAGGCGAGTAGGCAAGGAACCGATGATGGAGGAGCATGAGCGACCAACGCAGTCAATGTACTATCTGACGAGTACCCAGGGAGGCAAGATCTGAGAAGGCGAGTTGTACAACCCCATATTCATTGGGTAGAACCAAGGTTCCCCTCAAGGACCCGTGTTGGACTAGCTTCGGGCTAGTTTTGGACTTCAGAGCGGAAGAGCTCCAGCCTAGGAGTAGACGAGAACGATTGCGTCAAGCCCCGGCCGAGACCCACTTCTGCCCAGAGGCAGCGGGAAGGATTGCGCCTAACGAAGGGTGGAAGCGGGCTCGGTCCGTGGGGCCCTTCATCCCCTTTTTCTTTAGCTCCCGCCAAGTTAGGGCGGGATGGTTCTCGGCACAGGGTTCTCGCCGGGTGAGGGTCAGGGCCTAGGGTGAAATTACCTAGTTGCCCTCGGGTAAATTACCTGTTTGCCCCCAGGGTCTGCATTTAGAATTTCATTTCAGCGGGATTTGGCTATTGGCAGACAAGCCAAGGGTATTTTAGTAATTTCAGGTCAACAAAAACTATAAATAGACCCGCAGGGGCTCTTCAGAAGGCAAGCTTTCATTTTTTCTCTAAGACTCTCTAGCGCTTTCTGAGGAGCTTCCAGTCCAGCTTTTGGCTTTGGAGGAGAAGCTCTTACAGATCTTCCAGGATAGAGGAGGGACCTCTCTGCTGAGGTTTTGGGGTCAGTTCTAGATCCTTTGCAACCAGTCAGGGGTCGGGAGTTGAGAGAAGTAGGTGTCGGCTGCCCCCTAATTTTGAACTCTCGTTGAGGTCAATTTCTGGTTTCAACAGTTCTAGTGCGGTGAGCGTGGAAAGTAGTCGATACAAGAAAATCTCAAGTCAAGTCTCATGGCCGGAGGTGGAGGAGAAGGAGCTGGCTCGGGAGGTTCTCCCTCCCGGGAGAGTGGGGTGACGCTGGGAATGTTGGAGGACTTCAGGAGGGAGGTCTTGCAGACTATCCACTTGGCTTTCTCGGCGAGAGGCGAGTGGGAGACTCCGCAGGTCCAGGTGGTGGCTGCTCCGTCAATGGGCGAGAACGCTCCCGGGCAACGTCCGGGAAGGAGATTCCGGCTGAGGCGGCGGAAAGGGACATCCCCAGGCGGGAGCTGTTCCCGGGACAGGCAAGTGCAGACAGGGCCAGCGAGCCGAGGTCGCGAGAGGAGCCTTCTCGGCAGATCGTGAGCGGGAGCCCCTTTAGTGAGCTCATCATTTCAGCCCCGGTTTTGGAAGGGTTTAGGGAGCCGGACATGTCATACTACACCGGGAGGGACGACCCACACAACATGTGCAGTGGTTCGAAGATGCTGTTTCCATAAGGCAAATGTCGGATGCCTTCAAGTGCCGGCTCTTTGCCATCACGTTGAAGGAAAAGGCGAGGGACTGGTTCCACCAGTTACCCGCAAGCTCGATTTACTGCTTTGAAAATCTGAGACGCGGATTCTTGCTGAGGTTCTCAACGTCCAAGAAGAGGAAGAAGTCAACAGAGTGCCTGTTCGCCATCAAGCAGAGGTCGGAAGAGACGCTGGGACACTATGTCGACAGGTTCCAGGAGGAGATTCTGCAGGTGCAGGAGATGTCGGGGTACACGGTGATGTTGGCCTTCACTCTGGGGTTGAGGCCCAGTTTCTTTAGCATGAAGCTGAAGAGGGTTCCCGCCCTCTCCTTTGAGGAGCTGATGGAGAGGGCAGCGAAAGAGATTGAGATTGAGTCGGACAATCCGGCGTTTGCAAGGAGGTTAGCCAAGTTGGCGGAAGATGAAAATGAAGCTGGAGCAGGGACGCAGAGAGAGCGAAGGGAGGATAGAAGGAGAGAGGAACCCCGAGATCAAGGGCAGCAGCAAGGTTGGGGGCCGCGGGAGCCGAACAACAGGTTGGGATGGAGGCCCCAAGAGGGTCACCCTCAAGGGCAAGGTGGTGGATTCCCAGGCAGGGACAACTACAAGGAGCAAAGGAGGATCAACCAGCCGGCTTGGAGGCAGGGGCAGAGGGTCCCCCTCCGACCGCAGCAGGAAGCAATGGAGATAGTAAGGGGAAGAGGAGGAAGGAGAGGAGCTCGGGGAGGAGTGAGGAGGAGAGAAGACAGGGTGGTGTTGCCTTTCTGTGATTTTCACCAAGAAGCGGGTCACGCGACGGCCACCTGCCCAGAATTTTTAGAGATGAGGGCAGCAAGGGGGCAGGCTCAGCAACAACCCCCTGTGAGGATTGAGGAAGTTCTGACAGAAGGAGGAGGAGATGATAGATGCGAAGACCGGGTGGATGTGGGGACCCGAGGAGGGATCGGGGTGATCCACGGAGGTGTGGGGATCGAGGCTACCCGCAAGGGGAGTTTCCAAACCATGTTCGAAGGAGCGTCGCCTCGACCTCCCACACCCCCCACCGGAGGAGAAGATCACTTTCTCAGTGAAAGACTTGCCGGATTACGAGGATCCATTCTGCGACGCCTTGTTGATCAAGACAGCGATAGAGAATTTCACGGTCTCCCGGATACTGGTGGACAATGGGAGTTCCATGAACGTAATCTTCAAAAAAGCCTTTGATGAGATGAAGGTGGAAGCTTAGAGGGTGTTAGCCTCGGATGGACCACTGTTTGGGTTCTCGGGGGAGCGGAAGGAGGTGGAAGGAGTAGGGTTGTATGTGACATTGGGGGGGGGGGTATCGAGGAATTGTCGGTTCGTCATCGTTGACGCTCCGAGCAGCTACAACGCAATATTCGGGCGGCCTCTAATCAGCGCCTTTCGTTGCGTCCCTTCCTCGTTCCATCAGTGCCTAAAGTTCAATAGCGGAGGGGTACAGGTCAGGATCAGGGGAGATCCGAAAGTGGCGAGGCAGTGTTATGTGACTGTCGTCAACACTATATCTTGGATGGAGGAAGCGGAGGAGCTGGAAAGGGAGATGGCAAGGGCAGAGGAAGCTGAGAGGGAAGGAGAGATGAGTCTGGATGGGGTTGAGGAGAAGGTCGAAGAGGGGGCCGCGAGGAAGGAAGTAGTGAGCCCAGGCGAGATTGGGGAAGAGATTGAGGAGGAGGTTGTGGACAAGGAAGGAGCAAGCCTGAGTGAGGCGGGGGAGGAGTAGAGGATGGAGGGAGAGAGGGAGGGGGAGATCCGGAGGGGCAGGGAGGTGGAGCTGCCCGAGGAAGGTTGGTTGGAAGCGATGGAGGTGGAGAGGCTCGGCGTTGAGTAGTGGAGAGAGGGGAAGGAGAGGGTCAGCGGGGAGCAGGCTCGGCTGGAGGAGGCGGAGGAAGTTGTGGAGATGGAGGTGGTCAGCAGGGCAGGGAAGGTGGAGAAGGTGAGGGTCAGCGGAGGCTTGGGCCAAGAAGACCAGTCGAGGATGCAGGAGTACATCCAGAAGAACGTTGACATCTTCTCCTGGAGCGCGGTGGATATGTCGGGCATTGACGCTGATATGACTTGTCATCGTTGAGCCTGGACCCCAAGACGCGCCCCATCCGCCAGAAAATGAGGGCCATCGCTACAAAGCTGGAGGATCCCATCCGCGAGGAGGTGAAGAAGCTTCTCGATGCAGGCTTTATTTCAGAGATCCAGTACCCAGGCTGGGTCTCCAATGTGGTGATGATAAAGAAGGGTGATGGGAGGTGGAGAATGTGTGTAGACTTCTTTTTATTAAATAAATCGTGCCCTAAGAATTGCTACCCCCTGCCTCGGATCGACGCGCTGGTTAATTCAGCCGTCGATTTTTCTATCATGAGTTTTTTTGATGTTTTTTCAGGTTATCACCAGATCCGCATGCATCCCCCCGTCGTCAAGGATGTCTCCTTCATCACGAGGGAAGGGTGCTTCAGCTATAAAATGATGCCCTTTAGGCTAAGGAATGCGGGGGCAACATACCAACGGATGATGTATCGGGTGTTTAAAGATCAAAGGGGAAGGAACGTGGAGGTCAACGTCGATGACCTCATGGTTAAGAGCAAGGATGTGGGTTCGCACTTGCTCGACCTGGAGGAGACGTTCGCAACTCTGCAAAAGTTCAAGATGAGGTTGAACCCCCAAAAATGCGTCTTCGGGGCGGGCCGAGGCAAGTTCCTCGGGCACCTTCTAAACCTGGCAGGGGTCGAGCCTAACCCAGATAAGGTGAGGGCCATCATGGAGTTGGAATCACCTCGCAACGCTAAGGAGGTTCAGCGCTTGACAGGTAAGCTGGCTGGGCTGAGTCGTTTCCTCTCTCGGGCCGGAGAGAGGTGCTCGCCTTTCTTCAAAGCACTTCGGGGGAGTAAACAGTTCGAGTGGACGAAGGAATGTGAGGAAGCTTTTCAGGCGTTGAAGACTCAGCTGACCCAGGAGCCACTCTTGCAGAGTCCGAAGGAGGGAGAAGACTTAGCCTTGTACCTTGGGGTAGGGGCTGAGGCAGTGATCTTTGTGTTGGTAAGGGAGGAGGGAAAAAGGCAGCTGCCCATCTATTATGTCAGTAGAGTCCTAAAGAAGGCCGAACTACGCTACCCCATCTTGGAAAAGTTAGCTTTCTCCATGATCGTCTCGGCCCGGAAGCTCAGACCGTACTTTCAGGCTCATTCAATCAAGGTAGTAACCGACCACCCCCTACGCAAGATCTTTGAAGGGGTAGAACACTCGGGGCGGTTGGCAAAGTGGTCCATTGAGCTCAGCGAATTCGACGTCTCTTTTATTCCTATGCTCTCCATCAAGGCACAGGCGGTGGCCGACTTCTTAGCTGACTACGTCACAGAGTTGGGAGAGGGGGAAGCGCAGCCGAAGAAGGCGTGGAAGATGAATGTCTATGGGGACTCAGGGAAGCATTCCTTGGGGGGAGGAGTGGTGCTGGTAAGCCCCCAGGGAGTCACCATAGAGCAGACAGTGGCACTACACTTCCCGGTCACCAATAACCAGGCAGAGTATGAGGTCGTCATAGCCGGGTTGCGGTTGGCCAAGGAGCTTGGAGTTCACGGCGTGGAAGTGTTCACAGACTCACTAGTGGTGACGTCCCAGATCAGGGGAGAGTATGAAGCTCATGAACCAACCCTCCAGAGGTACTTAGCCAAGGCGAGGGGGATCATAGGGGGGTTCCGAACCTTCTCAATGCAGCATCTACCTAGGGAAGAGAACGAGGCGGCCGACCGATTGGCCAAGTTTGGACCCCGAGGGGGGGGGGGGGGGGAACCTTGACTGATCTGTTTCATCCGGCGATCGAGGAAGGGGAGCTAATGGAAGTAGATCGGCGACCATCATGGGTGGACCCCTTCGTGACCTTCTTCGTCACGGGCAACCTCCCTGAGGGGATCAAGGAGGCAAAGAGCTTTCGGCATAAGGCAGCCCACTATCTCATGCACGAAGGAAGCTTACATCGGAAGATGCTCTCGGGCCTTCTTGCGCGATGTGTGACGGAAGAGGAGACCCGGCGAATTCTGGAGGAGATACACTCTGGGGAATGTGGTAGTCATTCCGGAGGAAGGACGTTGGAGGCAAGGGTGGTCAGGCAGGGGTACTTCTGGCCCACCCTGAGGAAGGATGTCGCGGAGTTTGCGAAGAGGTGTCAGAAATGCCAGCTCTACGCCCCCCTCCAGCTCTTGCCCGCTCAACGGCTTGGAATCATTACGGCGCCGTGGCCTTTTGCCATTTGGGGGATGGATCTAGTCGGGCCGTTCCCCCCGGCGAGCGGGCAGAGAAGGTTTCTCTTAGTTATCATTGACTACTTCTCTAAATGGTTGGAGGTTAAGGCGTTAGCCAAAGTAACCTCTCAAGTCATTAGGAACTTCGTTTGGGGGGAGATCATCTGCAGGCACGGGCTGCCTCAGGCCATTGTCACGGACAATGGTCCACAGTTTGCAAGTGAGGAGTTTATAAGTTTCTGCACTCAGTTGGGCATCAACCTCAGGTTTGCCTCCGTCCACCACCCCAGGAGCAACGGTCAGGTGGAGGCGGCGAACAAAATTATAGTGAACTTGCTCAAGAAGAGAGTGGAAAACTTGAGGGGGAGCTGGGTGGAGCAGCTTCCCTTGGGGTTATGGGCTTTGCGCACAACCCCAAACACAGCCACCGGCGAGACCCCTTTCAAGCTCTCGCATGGATGCGAGGAGGTCTTACGAGTGGAATTCGAGGTCCAGTCACTGCGGGTGGCGGCCGCAGGCAAGGGGGGGCGAGACATGGAGGGAAGGAAATGAGGAGCTACGACTCGTTGGACATGGTGGAGGAACTTCGCGACGTGGCCGCTGTCAGGCAGGAGGAGATCAAGTGAAGGATGGCCAAGTATTTCGATAAGCATGTGAGGATAAAACAGTTCAAGGAAGGGGACTTGGTCTTAAAGAAGGTCAACGCCGCAGGAAGGTCGGCAGCAGTTGGTAAGCTCAACCCCAATTGGGAGGGGCCCTATATCGTAGAAAAGGTCCTGGGGTCAGGGGGATACCACCTCCAGAATGTGGAAGGTGTATCCGTGAGTCATGCATGGAGCGGAGACGACCTGCAGCGCTTCTACCCTTAGTGGGGGACAAGGTTGTAAATCCTACTTGTAATAAAATCTTTGAGTTCTTTTTCATGTTTGGTTTCTTTCCGGTTCTTGGAGATTTTTGCACTGCCCCGAGCCTGGCTCGGCCCCAGGTAGATCCGCTGGGCAGGCTCTCACTAGCTGGCAGGTCCGAAGGCTCGCCTGTGGGGGTAAGGGACCCCGAGTGTTGCTCGGCCCCGGGTAGACTCGTTGCTCAGGCTATCATTATCTGGGCAGGGTTGTAGGCACACCTGAGGGTAAAGGATTGGTTCTTGGAGATCTTTGCACTACACCGAGGCTGGCTCGGCCCCAGGTAGACCCGCTGCGCAGGCTCTCACTAGCTGGCAGGTCCGAAGGCTTGCCTGTGGGGGTAAGGGACCCCGAGTGCTGCTCGGCCCCGGGTAGACTCGCTGCTCAGGCTCTCATTAGCTGGGCAGGGTTGTAGGCACACCTGGGGGGGGGGGAAGGATTGGTTCTTGGAGATTTTTGCACTGCCCCGAGCCTGGCTCGGCCCCAGGTAGACCCGCTGCGCAGGCTCTCACTAGCTGGCAGGTCTGAAGGCTCGCCTGTGGGGGTAAGGGACCCCGAGTGCTGCTCGGCCCCGGGTAGACTCGCTGCTCAGGCTCTCATTAGCTGGGCAGGGTTGTAGGCACACCTGGGGGAAAAGGATTGGTTCTTGGAGATCTTTGCACTACCCCGAGCCTGGCTCGGCCCTAGGTAGACTCGCTGCGCAGGCTCTCACTAGCTGTCAGGTCCGAAGGCACGCCTGTGGGGGTAAGGGACCCCGAGTGCTGCTCGGCCCCGGGTAGACTCGTTGTTCAGGCTCTCATTAACTGGGGAGGGCTGTAGGCACGCCTGGGGGGAAAGGATTGGTTCTTGGAGATCTTCCCCGGGTAGACTCGTTGTTCAGGCTCTTATTAACTGGGGAGGGTTGTAGGCACACCTGGGGGGAAAGGATTGGTTCTTAGAGATCTTTGCACTACCCCGAGCCTGGCTCGACCCCAGGTAGACCCGTTGCACAGGCTCTCACTAGCTGGCAGGTCTGAAGGCTCGCATGTGGGGGTAAGAGACCCCGAGTGCTGCTCGGCCCCGGGTAGACTCGCTGCTCAGGCTCTCATTAGCTGGGGAGGGTTGTAGGCACACCTGGGGGGAAAGAATTGGTTCTTGGAGATCTTTGCACTACCCCGAGCCTGGCTCGGCCCCAGGTAGACCCGCTGCGCAGGATCTCACTAGCTGGCAGGTCTGAAGGCTCGCCTGTGGGGGTAAGGGACCCCGAGTGCTGCTCGGCCCCGGGTAGACTCGTTGCTCAGGCTCTCATTAGCTGGGGAGGGCTGTAGGCACACCTAGTGGGAAAGGATTAGTTCTTGGAGATCTTTGCACTACTCCGAGCCTGGCTTGGCCACAAGTAGACCCGTTGCGCAGGCTCTCACTAGCTGGCAGGTCAGAAGGCTCGCCTGTGGGGGTAAGGGACCCCGAGTGCTGCTCGGCCCCGGGTAGACTCGTTGCTCAGGCTCTCATTAGCTGGGCAGGGCTGTAGGCACACCTGGGGGGAAAGGATTGGTTCGTGGAGACCTTTGCACTACCCCGAGTGCTGCTCAGCCCCGGGTAGACTCGCTGCCCGGCCCCGGGCAGGGCTGTAGGAACACATGGGGAAGGTAGAAGGAAAGGGTGTATTATTTGTTTAAAAATGGCCCCGGGAGGACTCGAGGGCTGGGTTTACGTCAAGCAGACGGGGGAGTTGAAATCATGACGGAGTCACACAGCTCCTGGTTAAAAAGCTCCTAGTTAACAGATTTAGAATCAAACACTTTCAAGCCCTAAATAGGGAGGGAATGACCCAGACCCCTCCCGACAAGGCTCTCGGCACAACCCACCCAAAAGGCCTCTCGGCACAAATCTCCCCGCGGGGGTTTTCAGCCGAGTCCTCGGCAAGGCTCTCGCGACGATCAACTGGCTGGGGGTCCCGGCGAGCATGACTCAACAGGGATTCTGGGCGCAGACTCTGGGGTAAGGCTCTCGGCATATTCTTTCCGGCAGATCTCATTAAGCCAACTCTCAGATTGGAAAGCAGTCGTCACCTAAAAGCCTCGGGTTCACGTAAAGTTGATAAACATTCCAGCGACACAGCAGACGTTTTCGCATTCAAAAAGAAGTGAGGAAGCAGTAAGGGGGTTTCGCCCCCTGTACAAAAATTACAGTAACTCAGTTCATTAAACTTAATTGTATCAGAACAAGGTTACACTAAGCAGGAAAGCAGGTGCAAAGGCTATTGAGCCGATTCGCCGGAATTTCCGCTGAAGCTACCGCTGCTGGAGGTCTCGTTGGAGGATCTGTTGGGGGAGTAGCCGGAGGACTCGCCGGGGGAGCGGCCGCTAGTTCGCGCAAACCCCGCCGCGTCGTCTGTCGGGGAGTCATCTTCTCCCGCAGGACGGGTGATCGGTTCAAACAACCAAGGCAGGATCCCTCGCACAGTAAGGATCTTGCCTCCTTCGTTCAAAAGCGAGGGATCCTTACTTCGCGGTTGTCTGCGCATTCTCCGGGACGATCACGTCGATCTCATAAGCAGAGTAATGACGGCGCTCTATCCTTTCCTCCCGTGGCGGATGATCCTTGGCCAGGACTAGAGCCTCCTCAAGACGCTTCACCTCGCCTCGCAGTACCTGGTTCTCGCCCTCGGCGCGGGCTACTCGCGCGCGCGACAGTTCAATTTCCCCAAGATCCTGCGAGGCGATTCATTCAGGCGAAAGGCGAAAACGTTTGAAAGGGCGTGAATGTTCTACGGTCCTACTTACCTCGAGGGTCGGGCAACTGGAGAGGAGTTGTTGGGCGGCAGCCAGCTCGGCCTTCAGGGTGGCGACTTCCGCCACAGAGGCATCCCGCGCCCTGAGCATATCGACGAAGTTTCGCTCTATGGAGAGGGTGCGGCGCCCAACCATGTGCGAAAGCTGGACCGTGCGTAGCTGGGCCTGGGCGGCTTCGAAAACGAGAGCTCTTGTCGTCGTCTTGTCGAAGGAGTCTGCGTCTTCCCGGCTGCGCGAAGGCGTGGCCGGTGACATCATCCCTCTCCCTCCAGGAGGGGAGAAGGGTAGAAACCGCTATGCGGTTATTGGTGGGGTCCCACTGAAGCATAGACAAGCCCTCCGTGTCCATATATTTATCACCGAAACCATAGTTTCGGTGCCCTTTCGGCGCCGGACCGCGAGAGGGCTCGGACGGAATCTCCGCGGAAAGCAGGCCAGCTTCCCCCTCGCCGGCGACAGAGGGGGTCTCGGCGGGAGTCTCTGGGGCAGGCTGGCCAGCATCCGTCGCGGCGGGGGTCTCGGCAGATGCCGATATCACCTTCTTGCCCTTTTCCGCGGTGGTCTGTTTTAATTTTGGGGGGATGGGGGCCGGGAGGGAGCTTGGTTCCGCTTCAGAACGCTTGGTGCGGAGGAAGCTCCCGCTCTTTCCGGCAGGCGTCGGCGGCCGCTTTGGCGAGAGCCAGGGCGTCGGCAGGGGCCCCGGTCTCCTCGAAGGGCTGGTGGACGGGAAGATCTCGCTCACCTGAAAGGCCCGTAGTATTTTAAAATCTTTCCCTCAAAATAAGCTTTTGCAAGGTAAATTCAGGAAGTTACCTTCGCCGGGGGGTACGGTTGGAGGGCTTCTAGGTCTCGCCGGAGGAAGGGAACATCGAAAACCTTCGAGCCGAAGAATTCGACGAGAGCACCCTCTCGCTCCCCGAGAGAGGGGGTCTTGTAAGTCGCGTCGTCGTACTGAATGGGGGAGAGAGGGACGTTGCCGAAAGGTCCCGATATGAAGACGAACCTTTCCGCGAAGTGGTGGTGCTTGTTAGCAAGGCCCACCGTTTTCACCGACTGGCCAGAGACGAAGACCGGCCCTCCCTTGGCTCGGAAGTTGAACAACTTTCGGAACATCGAGAGATTGAACTCGATCCTTTCCGCCCGCATGTAGCAGGCGAAAGCCACAAGGAGGGCGATGGAATTGGGATTGAGCTGAGCGAGTACCAACCCGTAGTAGCGCAGGGCTTGACGTACCTCAGGCCAGAGGGGAGTCGGAGGCCCGCTTCGAAATGCTCCAGGGGAATGGCGAGCTCCCCTTCCGGCACGAGGTTCACCCTGTCCTCGCGCCCGGGTTTCCGCGCGGTGAACCCCGACGGGATGTAATTCTTGTTTATGGTGACGAACTCAGCTTGTGTGAGCCGGCAGGGCGGGAAGGCGTGATCAAGGAAGGACTGCGCGCACTTGGAGCGGCCCTCGCTCTCGCCTGGCATCTCGAAGGAAGGAAGGAAGAGAGGGGGCGCGAGGACGGGAGCCTTTGCGCTCCAAGAAAGGGCGAAAGCAATTGACGAGTAGACAGAGTTTTAGAATAAATGCGGTGAATGGGGTAGGTGGATTGACCTATTTATTGAAAGCAAGGTAATCATGAGTTTTTAAAAAATACGGCGGAGGAAAAGTCAACGAGTCAACGACTCCGGATGCTTTGATTCCTCGCTTTCCATCATGTCGCACCAGCTCTCCATGGTTTGGCGGGAAGCGACAGCAACGAAGGGAGGCTGGGGAAAAGGCGAACGGCCTCAATACGCGAGAAGTAGCGAACGAGATGCATGAATCAGGCATTCGCAAGGTATTAAAGGCAGCATGCAAAAGGAAGCTTAAGAAACACAGATATAGATAAGGTCTCGCCAGGCGAGAACCCCCCGACAACAATAGCAAAATAATAATAATAACAGTAACACACGTTGCTTGTAAGAAATTATCCTGCGCTAGAAGTGAAAAGGGTACAGAGGGAAGAGGTGGGCCAAGAAGATGGGTAAAGAAGGGGATCGCCCGAAGAATTCAGTATGACACCCACCGTCAATGACCTAGATCTCGCCGACCAGACCGGGAGGGTCTCGAGGGTCGAAGAAGGCCGTCAGGGAGGTTAGCCCCCGGTTGGCCAGGCGGAGCTGATCTCGAATTCGCGCGATGAACCTCCCAGGCGAGGTCTCCCCGGAAGCCGTATCATGGGGTCCCGCCCCGCCGAGGAGGTCTGCGCAGTCTCGCTCAACCATCGCCAGTCGTCGCTCCATCGTTTCGTGGATCCTCTTCACCGCGGCGGAGTTAGCCCTTTGCTGCCGTGCGAGCTTCGACAAGACTATCGCAACCCTCCTCCTTCGCTCCTTTCCGCTCCTGGGGCCCTCGAGAAAGTTTTTCATCTCGCTAGCGGAAGGGAGGGGCGAGTCTCCCCCAGTTTCTTCTTCCTCTTCTTCTTCTTCTTCTTCTTCTCCCTCTTCTACTTCCTCTTCATCCTTTTCAGCCTCTTGGTCTTTTGGCTCTGAGAAAACGGGAACAGCCAGAATAAGAGGGAGGGAGGGTGATTGAAGAGTGAGGAGGCTCTCGCTTACCTGGAGAGTGAGAGATGTATTTCCCCGACGGGCAGCGAGAAGGGTCAGGCTGATCCTCTATGCCTTTTCCGAAAAGCAGATGGAGCGGCTTGCCCCGACCCGGGTGAAAGGTCCCGCGCTCCGGTGGGCTGGCCTCGCCAAGTGGGGGATTAGGTGCCCCCTCTATAGTCAGAGGTGGAGGTCTCGGAACGGAAGCGGGTGGCTCTGGATTATCCCCTTCGGCAGGGAGGGTGAGTTCTGGTATCAGATTGGTTCTACCAACTGAAGGGTTACGCGGAGCGGCCCCTGAAGCGGAAGGCGGATCCTCATTGCGGAGGCCGGCCACTTCTGTGACCGCAGGCAGAAAGCCGGCGGCATCCTTAGGTACCGACCCTGTGGAAGGAGTGGTTTTTTCAACATACAGTTATGAACGAACTTTCGAAATGTTCGCGCTAACGGAAAGTGAGAAAGGATCGAAACATACCTTCGGCAGAGAAGCGAGGGAATCGACGCGGTTTGGAGTTGGGGTAGGCGGGTCTCGGTTCTCTCTCAGCAGGTCGCGCCTTTCTGATTTAGCATTCTTCTTATTCTTAAGGCGGGAACTCTCGCCAGCTGGCTTCTCGGCGGCTGGCCTCTCGCCGGCTGGTTTCTCTCCGGCGGGCTTCTCACCAATTAGATTCCCGCCCGGCGCTCTCTCGCCGGCAGGCCTCTTGCCCATCAGCCAGGGGGCAACCTTGTCACAACGGGCACGAGCTCGCGCCTGGGCGGCCGCGAGACGAGCCTAAAGCTCCTTTGAAAGTGGCTTTTTGGCGGGTTTGGCGCGCATCTTCACAGATTGGAGGAGGCTCGCGCAGGGAGTAGGGACAATGGGGATGGCCTGAGGGATCAACTCAGCGGCATATTTATAGAGCATGGTAGGGTCTACTAAAAGATTCTCTGCCAGGTCAGCATGTCCCAACGAATATTTGGGGTAGGACTGATCTTTCCAAGCGCAAGACTAGCTCGCAAAGAGCGGGGATTGTGTACAACCTCATATTCGTTGGGTAGAACCAAGGTCCCCCTCAAGGACCCGTGTTGGACTAGCTTCGGGCTAGCTTTGGACTTCAGAGCGGAAGAGCTCCCGCCTAGGAGTAGACGAGAATGATTGCGTCAAGCCCCGGCCGAGACCCACTTCTGCCCAGAGGCAGCGGGAGGGATCGCGCCTAACGAAAGGTGGAAGCGGGCTCGGTCTGTGGGGCCCTTCATCCCCTTTTTCTTTAGCTCCCGCCAAGTTAGGGCGGGATGGTTCTCTGCACAGGGTTCTCGCCGGGTGGAGGCCATGGCCCAGGGTGAAATTACTTAGTTGCCCTCGGGTAAATTACCTGTTTGCCCCCCGGGTCTGCATTTAGAATTTCATTTCAGCGGGATTTGACTATTGGCAGACAAGCCAATGGTATTTTAGTAATTTCAGCTCAGCAAAAACTATAACTATACCCGCAGGGGCTCTTCAGAAGGCAAGCTTTCATTTTTTCTCTAAGACTCTCTAGCGCTTTCTGAGAAGCTTCCAGCCCAGCTTTTAGCTTTGGAGGGGAAACTCTTACAGATCTTCCGGGATAAAGAAGGGATCTCCCTGCTGAGGCTTTGGGGTCAGTTCTAGGTCCTTTGCAACCAGTCAGGGGTCGGGAGTTGAGAGAAGTAGGTGTCGTTTGCCCCCTAATTTCGAACTCTCGTTGAGTTCAATTTCTGGCTTCAACACGAGTAACAAGCAAAGAACCGGGATACTCGCTCGGGCAAGCTTGGAGTTTTTTTCCAACTCGTTAATCGTCGCGAAGATGGGAGGAGCCCGTTCAGTGAGGTGTTGTCAGCCCCAGTACCCGAAGGTTCCAGGGATTCTGTCCATAGCTACTACTCAGAGAGAGATGACCCGAAGGCGTGAGAGCGAGGTGCAGAGTTTCCAGGATGGTCTTCTTGAACTCGTCGAAATCACTATTTCTGACAAAATCGCCCAAGGGTGACGAGTTGCCTGGGTCAGCGCCTTGCCTTTTATTTTTGTCCATGGAATTTACTCATAATTTTCCAAACAAGCTATGGTCCACGCTCACCGTACCAGAATGTTGAACCTAAAAAAACACGGTTCAAGAGAAGTTTGGAATGATGCGGGGACAACTTGTGCTTACTTTTCCTGAGTTAGAACACTAGGTCAGAAACTCAGAACAAAGAATCTCACTCACAAGAGGTGGGAACTAGAAACAGACCCCATGAGCTGCAACGAGGAGGTCTCGTCACGCACTCGGAAGATCAAAGAGAACTTTTTCTCCCAAGTCAATGCTGAGTCGAGAACCTTGGAGCCACGAAAACCACGGTGAACAGAGCGTTGGAGCTCTCGCCAACCAGAACCAGCCCAAGGAGAGAGGAGCAAATGAGGTCCCATCAAAGCTGAGAAAAGTATTGTATGTCTTTAGACAGGCTGCCCGTGTGTTGAATGAGCGCATACACTCATATTTGAGCGATAACAACTACAAAAGAAGTCCATATGAAGTATTCTTGTACATCAAACATCATGGAGAAGACAAATTAGTTCTCATATGCATTTATGTAAATGACTTGTCACTGAAACAAACTCCAAATTAGTTGAAGATTTTAAATGCATTATGAAACAAGAGTTTGAGATGAGTGATTTAGGACTCATAAAAAACTCCATTGGCCTCCAAATTAATTAATTACCGGATGCAATGTTTTTACATCAGCAGAAATACCTCTCAGAATTGTTAATAAAATTTGATATGAATGAAAGTAAGCCCACTGCAACCCGTATGGTAACCGAGGAAAAGCTACAGAAAGAAGATGGAGATGGGAGAACTGAGGGAGAAAGGTATCGGAGAATTGTTGGGGCCTTAACCTATCATACAAACAACAAATCCGATATTGAACACGTTGTAGGCATTGTGTCCTGATTTTCAAGTGACTCAAGTGTTGCACATATGAGAGCTGTGAAACGAATAATGTGTTACTTGCAAGGCACTCGCAACTACAGTATTTTGTATACTAAAGACAGTGATGAAGAAGAATGGTTCACTGTGTTAACCCATAAATCGGCGATCCTTCCCAAGGTTGCCAGCTGGCTAATCGCGACCCTTAGATTCTCCCTCTTTGATCGCGATGAGCCCCAGCGTAGGCGGACAGTTTTCCCTATCCGCCTAGGTCTCCTAGCAATCGCATGCCCTACGGGACGGCGGGCTATTCCCATAGCTCCCCTCGCGGGACATGCGGTTGGGTCCGCTAATCGTGCAGTACTTTTCCTTGCAGGAGCCCGCCAGCAGCATTGCCAGGAGCGGCCTCCTACTTCGCCCAAGGGATGGCGGTCTCCAGCCGCCGTTCGCCGAGGCCGCCCACCAGGGGCGACCTCCCTGCTGCCCGAGGGGCGGCGGCCTCCGGCCGCCGTCCGCCGAGGCCGCCCACCCGGGGCGGCCTCTGCCCGCCAGCCGGGCGGACTCCGCCTGGAGTCCGCCCAGGCCGCCCGCAAGGGGGCGGCCTCTGCCCGCCTGCCGGCGGACTCCCCCTGGAGTCCGCCCAGGCCGCCCGCGAGGGGGCGGCCCCGGCACCCTGCCGGGCGGACTCCCCCTGGAGTCCGCCCAGGCCGCCCGCTAGGGGGCGGCCTCTGCCCGCCAGCCGGGCGGACTCCCCCTGGAGTCCGCCCAGGCCGCCCGCGAGGGGGCGGCCAGGCCAGCCGGGCGGACTCCCCCTGGAGTCCGCCCAGGCCGCCCGCAAGGGGGCGGCCTCTGCCCGCCTGCCGGGCGGACTCCCCCTGGAGTCCGCCCAGGCCGCCCGCTAGGGGGCGGCCCCGGCACCCTGCCGGGCGGACTCCCCCTGGAGTCCGCCCAGGCCGCCCGCAAGGGGGCGGCCGAGCCCTGCCGGGCGGACTCCCCCTGGAGTCCGCCCAGGCCGCCCGCTAGGGGGCGGCCCCGGCACCCTGCCGGGCGGACTCCACCCTGGAGTCCGCCCAGGCCGCCCGCTAGGGGGCGGCCTCCGGCCCTGCCGGGCGGACTCCCCCTGGAGTCCGCCCAGGCCGCCCGCAAGGGGGCGGCCGAGCCCTGCCGGGCGGACTCCCCCTGGAGTCCGCCCAGGCCGCCCGCTAGGGGGCGGCCCCGGCACCCTGCCGGGCGGACTCCACCCTGGAGTCCGCCCAGGCCGCCCGCTAGGGGGCGGCCTCCGGCCCTGCCGGGCGGACTCCCCCTGGAGTCCGCCCAGGCCGCCCGCAAGGGGGCGGCCGAGCCCTGCCGGGCGGACTCCCCCTGGAGTCCGCCCAGGCCGCCCGCTAGGGGGCGGCCCCGGCACCCTGCCGGGCGGACTCCACCCTGGAGTCCGCCCAGGCCGCCCGCTAGGGGGCGGCCTCCGGCCCTGCCGGGCGGACTCCCCCCGGAGTCCGCCCAGTCCGCCCGCTAGGGGGCGGACCCCAGTTCCCTGCAGGTGGCTCCTTCCGCTCGCTTCATCAGTCAAGGTGGCGGACGCAAAATCTCTGTCCGCGGAGTCCGCGCAGGTCGTCATGCTGACGTCACCGGGCCCCGCTTCTAGAAGAACTTCCCTGGGCCTATAAATAGCCCATGGTGCCTCTCATTCTGCATCGGTGGATCGCTCCAGAGTCTTTCCAGCAGACCCTGCGGACTCCGTTTTCCAGTCCGTCATCACCTCTCCAGCAAGCTCTGCGGACTCAGTTTCCTGTCCGCGCAGTCCTCTTCAGCTCTTCAGCAGCTTGCCAGCAGCCTCTACAGACTCAGTTTCCCAGTCCTCCAGCAGCTAGCAGACTATTTTACTTAGTCTCTGGCAGCCTCTCTTCTCTGCTTTCTGGCAATTTCTTCTCCTTTAGCCGTCAGCTTCTCCTTGTACCCTTTAAGTGATTTTATTGTAAAGGTGTACTTGTAAGCTTGTAATCTCTAGCTTTTAATAAAAGGAAAGCCCGTCGCAGGAGTGACATTTAGGCCGCGACGGGCGAAGTGTGTTGTTGCCGCTGCTAGCGGCCCCCTCTTCTTCTCCTCTGCTCAGCAAGCCTTGCTCCTCTGCTCAGCAAGTCTTGCTCCTCTGCTCAGCAAACTTCTTCTCAGCTCAGCTCTCCTCGGCATTCAACCTGCAAGCACAACCGTCACATTAGCCGTCTGCTCGACAGCTCCTGATCAACCTCCTTCTTCTCTCTTGATCAACCTGCTCTGTTGGTCAAGCTTCTCTCCTCTATCCCCGCAACCCTCTTTGACAAGCCGTTTGCTCCACTCTCGAGCACTCAGAGGCTTCCTTCCTTCCCTCCTCTCCTCCTCTCCTAGCTGTGAGACCGAACACCCCCTCCGTGTTAGCTGGCTGGTGCCCCGCGACGTTTCCGCTCGTCAACAGTTAACACGCGACCTTCAGATCCGGTCAGACGGTGAACAGCGACAGTTAGCCATGTCAGATCAATCAGCCGAGAACTTTGCTCCAAGTCCCAGTGAAGATCCTCTTTGGGAAGCTTTTGAGCAGTCGCGCCGTGAGAATGCTCAACAGTTCCAAGCCATCAACCAAGTCCTTGCTGCGATCACGCAGCGGTTAGATTCTCATCCAGCAACTGCTCCAGCTGCTCCAGCTGCTCCAATCAATCTAACACCAACATCGGAGCATAAGCAAGCTTATTCTCAAGCTTGTCCGCCGTTCTATCCGCCTTACACCCCAACCTTCCCGCAAGGTCCTGCTGCTCCTTTGCGAACTCAAGATGAAGAGTTTGCCGCTCGCCAAAACTTCTTCCGGCAAGCAGCCCGGGGAAGTCCTGCTAGATTTCTTAACTTTCAAGGAAGTCATCCTTGCCCCCCAGCTCATGCCTCTGCTCCTTCTGCAGCAACCTTTCCTTTCTACCCTCCTGCTTCTTTTGCAGCTGCAGCCTATGCTCCCTTTAATCCCTATGCTGTGGGAGAGCAGGAAGAGTCGTCGCCCTTTATTGAGAGCGTTCGCCTTGAACCTACTCCAGCAAACTTCAGAGAGCCTCGACTGCCAATCTATACTGGAGAGACTGATCCGGTCAAGCATCTTCAAGCCTTTGAATCAGCCGTTGCTCTCAAGACTCTGTCAGATGCAACCAAGTGCAAGCTCCTTGTGACAACCTTTGATGGGCAAGTGAGGGATTGGTTCTATGGCCTCCGTCCTCACTCCATCAGTTCCTTCCTCGATCTTCGTAGAGAGTTCCTTCTCAGATTCTCTACCTCCTCCAAGAGAAAGGGCGGTCCTGAAGCCCTCTTTGAGATCAGACAGCGCAGTGATGAGACTTGGTCTCAATTTGTTGATCGATTCCAGAGAGAGATTCTGGACATCGAAATCGTTGATCAAGAAATGTACCGAGTGGCTCTTATCCACGGTCTTCGCGAAGGGCCTCTCAAATTTGAAGCTAATGTCCGTGCTCCAAGGACATACCAAGAGCTGATCGCTCTAGCCAACTCGTACATCCGAGGCGAGAAGAGCAATCCAGGCTTCGTCTCCAAGCTCATATCAGAGAAAGATCCGTTTCGCAAGCAGCCTCCAAGGTCTCCTTACAATCGTTTCCCAGCTCACTCAAAGAAGGAGAGAAGGCTTCATCGCCAGCGATACTCCTTCCCGAGCCGTGATGCTCAAGATCCATTGCTACCGCTAGCTCCTTCTCAAACAGCAACTGTTCAACAACAGCAAGACGATGACTTGCATGAGTCGGATCTCGACGACGTCGTGCAAGAGGTAGTGCAGATCATGAAAGACAGGGCAAGCTACAAGAAGCCCTACCGGCCAGCAGATCAGAGGTCAAGAGACTCAGAGCCTTATTGTGAATTCCACAGAGAGTCAGGCCATCGAACAGAAAACTGCCGAGCATTCCGCCAGCTTGTGCAAAGGATGCTCCGGCAGGGCAAGATGCATGACTTGCTTCCTAAAGAAGATCGCCCTGACCCGTCAACTTCAAAGGGCAAAGAAATTTCAGATGCTCCTTGCTCCTCAAGAGGAGTGAACCACGTCGAAGAGCCTCCTCTCCTCGTTGTTCACAAAGAAGTCGAATGCTTCGATGCCAATGACGAGGGTATACTGGGAAGGCTATTCTAAACTAGCAAGGACTTCACAGTCCTCCAAAGCGATGGACTTCACAGTCCTCCAGAGCTCCTTGCAACCTTCAGGGGTTATCTCAACCCTTACTCTCTCTCCTTTTCATACATTCTTTACAACACTTCTCAGTGTTTTATTCTTGCTTTTCTGCAAAGCTTTTATTCAGAGATCCTGTACTGATACAGTTCCCTTTTTGTTGCCTCTCTCTCTCTCTCTCTGGATCAGTACGCCAATGAGATTTCGCCAAGTCTGAAACGTTCCCTCCGTAGTTTGTTCTCGCACTACCGCTTCGACCACATATGGCGGGAGTATACCCATGTGTGTAGTGGGAGCAGTTCATCTACGATTATGGGCTTCAGGCTTAGGATCCTAGCCAGCATCTGACACAGTGTGTGTGCTAGGGGAGCCCCATGTGTTAGCTCTGCTGTGCGTCTTATAGGAAACACTACGGTTAGGATGATCTTCGCTGGACAAGCAATGGCGATCAAGCGTAGCCTTGTCTCTTTGATCATCCTTCAACTGTGGTGGCCGAATAACTCTCCGGTATCCTCGATCCATGCCTCTCGGGTTCTCACAACTCCACTGATCAATACACAGACAATATAGGCCTCTTGGCGCAACCTGTCTCCTTGATCAGTGATGCTTGTGCTCAGGGCAAGAGAGCAGAGTTTCTAGCGATCCTTCTCAGGATCTTCCTTGCTTCCAGCGGTCCTTCTCAGGACCTTCCCTTGCTTTGTGCCCTCCTTGAGGATGCGCGGCCAGCCCGCTTCGAGCAGGACCATACTCGGAATGACTTTCTCAGGCCAGTGATGCATAAAGCCCACGGGGAACACCTGTGGCAGCATTCAACCTTCTTTAGTCATTCCGAACATGGACCTCTTTTTCCTTTCCCGCTTTGAGCAGGACCATACTCGGAATGATTTTCGGGCAAGTGATGCATAAGGCCCACGGGGAACACCTGTGGCAGCATTCAACCCTCTGTAGTCATTCCGAACATGGACCTCTTTTTTCCTTTTCCCATCTCCTTGAGGATGCGCGGCCAGCCCGCTTTGAGTAGGACTATACTCGGGATGATTTTCCGGGCAAGTGATGCATAAGGCCCACGGGGAACACCTGTGGCAGCATTCAACCCACTTTAATCATTCCGGGTGCAGCCCTCCTTTTCTCTTTTCCCTCCTTTCACAGGTGAACAGGTTAATCCCACCTACCAAAAGGATTCTGGCATTCATATTAATCATGACCATCCAGTCATGTCAACAGCTAGCGCTCGATTCATTTATCTGGACTTCGTGATAATGATCATCGGGCATTTCTCTTGCTACTTGGTCATATCGACCCTATCTCATCAACCTTCATAGGTTATCTCAAAAGGATTTTCCAGCAATCACTTTGCTCGTGCTCATCCTATATGAATTGCTTATTCAAAGCTCTATCGGATGATGACTCGCACTCTACCTATATAAGTTCTATTGCTCTCATTTTCTATATATTGTTTGCTCAAGCGCTATCAGCCATGCTATTGCAATCCAGTCATATCTGTCAGCAGTTAACTCAGTTTATTGATCTGGGCTTCATGATAGTATTTATCAGGCATTCTTCTTGCTAATTGATTGTATCGGCCTTATCTCGTCGACAGTTAACAGTCAACAGTTAACACTTGCAAGCCTTCTCTTCACAGGTACTTGCAAGTTATGTTCATATGTTATTTGCTTCTAACTCCTCTTCTTGCAGAGAGTAGCAAACACCTGCAAGCCTAATCCAGGTACTTGCAGCTTATTTTTATACAATACCTGCCTCCTAACTCTCTTTTTGCAGAGATCAGCAAACCCTTGCAAGTTTCTTCACAGGTACTTGCAAGTTACTCTCATAAATTGTGCATACTCCTAACTCTTCCTTTGCAGAAACCAGCAAAGACTTGCAGGTCCCTTTCAGGTACTTGCGAGTTGTTATGTCCTTCTGTTTTCCTCACTTTTGTTTTGCAGAACATTTACAGAAGACATGCCTTCTTCGTTTTGCAAAAGCGAACTCAGGTACACACTCGATGTACCACCCCTACATGCTTACCCTAACTTTCCTTTTGCAGGAAAATAGACAGGAAGCACCAAGCTTGTAAGGAGAGTATTCAGGTTCTGTCTCTCCTTGCTCCTCTTCTTCCGTTGGGGTGGATCACGATTTTCGTGGGTCTCCAACTTTTTCGAAGTTCTTTTCAGAACTTGAAAAAGTGCGGGGATTATGTTAACCCATAAATCGGCGATCCTTCCCAAGGTTGCCAGCTGGCTAATCGCGACCCTTAGATTCTCCCTCTTTGATCGCGATGAGCCCCAGCGTAGGCGGACAGTTTTCCCTATCCGCCTAGGTCTCCTAGCAATCGCATGCCCTACGGGACGGCGGGCTATTCCCATAGCTCCCCTCGCGGGACATGCGGTTGGGTCCGCTAATCGTGCAGTACTTTTCCTTGCAGGAGCCCGCCAGCAGCATTGCCAGGAGCGGCCTCCTACTTCGCCCAAGGGATGGCGGTCTCCAGCCGCCGTTCGCCGAGGCCGCCCACCAGGGGCGACCTCCCTGCTGCCCGAGGGGCGGCGGCCTCCGGCCGCCGTCCGCCGAGGCCGCCCACCCGGGGCGGCCTCTGCCCGCCAGCCGGGCGGACTCCCCCTGGAGTCCGCCCAGGCCGCCCGCAAGGGGGCGGCCTCTGCCCGCCTGCCGGGCGGACTCCCCATGGAGTCCGCCCAGGCCGCCCGCGAGGGGGCGGCCCCGGCACCCTGCCGGGCGGACTCCCCCTGGAGTCCGCCCAGGCCGCCCGCTAGGGGGCGGCCTCTGCCCGCCAGCCGGGCGGACTCCCCCTGGAGTCCGCCCAGGCCGCCTGCGAGGGGGCGGCCAGGCCAGCCGGGCGGACTCCCCCTGGAGTCCGCCCAGGCCGCCCGCAAGGGGGCGGCCTCTGCCCGCCTGCCGGGCGGACTCCCCCTGGAGTCCGCCCAGGCCGCCCGCAAGGGGGCGGCCGAGCCCTGCCGGGCGGACTCCCCCTGGAGTCCGCCCAGGCCGCCCGCTAGGGGGCGGCCCCGGCACCCTGCCGGGCGGACTCCACCCTGGAGTCCGCCCAGGCCGCCCGCTAGGGGGCGGCCTCCGGCCCTGCCGGGCGGACTCCCCCTGGAGTCCGCCCAGGCCGCCCGCAAGGGGGCGGCCGAGCCCTGCCGGGCGGACTCCCCCTGGAGTCCGCCCAGGCCGCCCGCTAGGGGGCGGCCCCGGCACCCTGCCGGGCGGACTCCACCCTGGAGTCCGCCCAGGCCGCCCGCTAGGGGGCGGCCTCCGGCCCTGCCGGGCGGACTCCCCCTGGAGTCCGCCCAGGCCGCCCGCAAGGGTGCGGCCGAGCCCTGCCGGGCGGACTCCCCCTGGAGTCCGCCCAGGCCGCCCGCTAGGGGGCGGCCCCGGCACCCTGCCGGGCGGACTCCACCCTGGAGTCCGCCCAGGCCGCCCGCTAGGGGGCGGCCTCCGGCCCTGCCGGGCGGACTCCCCCCGGAGTCCGCCCAGTCCGCCCGCTAGGGGGCGGACCCCAGTTCCCTGCAGGTGGCTCCTTCCGCTCGCTTCATCAGTCAAGGTGGCGGACGCAAAATCTCTGTCCGCGGAGTCCGCGCAGGTCGTCATGCTGACGTCACCGGGCCCCGCTTCTAGAAGAACTTCCCTGGGCCTATAAATAGCCCATGGTGCCTCTCATTCTGCATCGGTGGATCGCTCCAGAGTCTTTCCAGCAGACCCTGCGGACTCCGTTTTCCAGTCCGTCATCACCTCTCCAGCAAGCTCTGCGGACTCAGTTTCCTGTCCGCGCAGTCCTCTTCAGCTCTTCAGCAGCTTGCCAGCAGCCTCTGCAGACTCAGTTTCCCAGTCCTCCAGCAGCTAGCAGACTATTTTACTTAGTCTCTGGCAGCCTCTCTTCTCTGCTTTCTGGCAATTTCTTCTCCTTTAGCCGTCAGCTTCTCCTTGTACCCTTTAAGTGATTTTATTGTAAAGGTGTACTTGTAAGCTTGTAATCTCTAGCTTTTAATAAAAGGAAAGCCCGTCGCAGGAGTGACATTTAGGCCGCGACGGGCGAAGTGTGTTGTTGCCGCTGCTAGCGGCCCCCTCTTCTTCTCCTCTGCTCAGCAAGCCTTGCTCCTCTGCTCAGCAAGTCTTGCTCCTCTGCTCAGCAAACTTCTTCTCAGCTCAGCTCTCCTCGGCATTCAACCTGCAAGCACAACCGTCACATTAGCCGTCTGCTCGACAGCTCCTGATCAACCTCCTTCTTCTCTCTTGATCAACCTGCTCTGTTGGTCAAGCTTCTCTCCTCTATCCCCGCAACCCTCTTTGACAAGCCGTTTGCTCCACTCTCGAGCACTCAGAGGCTTCCTTCCTTCCCTCCTCTCCTCCTCTCCTAGCTGTGAGACCGAACACCCCCTCCGTGTTAGCTGGCTGGTGCCCCGCGACGTTTCCGCTCGTCAACACACTGGTTTTTCAGATAGTGACTGGACAGGATCCACCGATGATCGTAAAAGCACCAGTGGTTTTGCTTTTCAGGTTGGGAAAAATTTATATCATGGAATTCATGCAAGCAGAAAAGGATTGCTCTTTACTCTGCAGAAACAGAGTATATAGCCTGTTGGGTTGACAATTTGACTTGGTCAAATTGTCAAAGTCTTTATTATTAAGTTTTTTAATGCATTTATGAATGGGAGAGAGAGAATGTAATAAATGGGTAGATGGAGAGTTGTATTTATTAGGAGAGAGTTTTTTGGTGTTTTTGGTTTTGCCTATAAATAGGCTTTATGTAGTTCATTTCAAGTTAGATGAAAAATAGAGAGAGAAGCTCCACAAATTCGTTTCTTGCTTTAGTGAGAGAGAAGAGAGGCGCTGCAGCGCAAGTGTCTTGCCGAGCGGTTAGAAGGCTAGCCGGGCGAGTTGTTTCTGACCGGGCGACTAGAAGTAGAAGCCGCGCGGTCTGGCGAGCGCGCAGCGAGAGAGAGCTCGCGGGTTTTGTGTGACTCACGTTTCAGGTGATCTCGGCAGGGGGAGCTCGCAGAGCTGGTGTAGCTCTCGCAGGTGGAGCTCGCGCGGGAGCAGGTCGCAAGTTGGGCGGTCAAGCCGCGAGTGGGGTGCAGGCTCGCCTGGTGGTTTGGGCGAGAGGTGGTGAAGGCGATCTCGCTGGGTTGTGTTCGCGAGTGGTGGCGGGAGCTCGCTCGCGAGAGGTGGTACTCGCCTATAGTGGGAAGGAGCCCGCGCGGTTTGTAGCGGTCTCGCCGGTGTGAAGCCGCGCGACTTGGTGGACTCGCCAAGTTGGTCTCGCCGAGTACTTAGAAGGGTTTTTTTCGAGGCAGCAGGAGCCCATACACGTTTCCAACATAGCCATGGGAGAAGCCTCTAAGGAAGTTTGTGTGGTTAGGAATCCTTCTTAGAGAAATAAGAGGAGAGAAACAAGCCGCCGTCCTACTGGTAGACAACATCTCCATCATCTCCATCAATAAAAATCTTGTATTTCATAATCAAATGAAGCATATTCAAATCAAACAGCACTTTCTAAGAGAATTGATAGATGAGAAGGAGATAGAATTGAAATACTGCAGCACTAAAGACAAGCTTGCGGATGAAATGACAAAAGCTTTCCAATTGACAAATTTCACACTTTTCGGCGTGGACTCTGTTTGTGAGCGAAGATGAAGGCACTGGCGGAAAAAAAAAACAAGTCTTAGATTAAGGGTGCATGTTACAATATAACTACGTATATATATTATATATTAATCTAATGCTTGTTAGCCAGCTAAGAAATATTTTTGCTGGGCTTTGCCTTTTTCTTGAACTGTATGCCTCTCTATGTATGGAGGCCTTATCTCTTGTATCGGTAGGGTTTAATATTTAATTAAGAATAGTAGTTGTCTGGGGACTGTAGCTACTCTGGCTCTTTCCCGCTTGTTTTTCTATCTGGGTTCTTCCATGTTCCTGCAATCTCAAGTAAACTAGTTTAGCTTTTGATTTCAACAGGGAGTTCTGCCAAAATTATGAACAGGGAGGTATGCACGGAAGACGATGATGATCTAGCATTTAATTCTTGAATAATGATATATATGCAATTTTATTGTTCCTTAATTCGTTTTTGAATTATCTGAGATCTTATAATAATTAATTAGTCTTTTAATTCTAAATTTCATATATATTTCGCTGGGAGTTCTTGCTGAAAATATGGACGGAGAGGTATGCATGGAAGACGATATTGACTTTGGAGTAAATTCTTGAATAATCATATATAAATGCTATTTTATTGTTCCATGATTCGTTTCAGAATTATCTGAGCTTTTATAATAATTAATTAGTCTTCTAATTTCAAATTTCACATAAATTTTGTGTTGCAATTTTTAATCCATGCATGCAGATCACCACAGACATGGATACGGTGACTTTGAAGGGCTCTGGATCTATAACCTTCCGTGCAAACGAATCCATGTGAGGGGCTCTCGAGGTGATGAGCAAACATATTCAGGGGGAAGGACCATCCTCAGGCCGCGGTACCGACAAGATAAGAACCATCATCTAGGTTGGTTCTTTTAATTTTCTCCTCAATATTCTTACATTTGTGTTCAATATCAAGATCCTCGCATTTCATTACAAGAATAACTTAACATGAAGGAGCAACGAGTCCGCACACGAGAAATTCTTTCATTTTTCACTTTCAGGAAAGAAATTTTTATGAGGTAATTACCTTAAATTTTGTTACAATTTTTGCATCGCACTTGAAAATTAATTTTAATTGCAGATGTCAAATGTAAAAATAATCATGATAATTATGTGTTAGTATATTGACGCGGGGTTTGCTTAGCAATTAATTGCAAGATGCTTAATTGTTAACATCATCAAGATGACGTAATAACTTGACCATTTATTTAAATTAAAAGAACTACATTAAAATTAATAATAATATTTTCATTTTTTTATTTCAAAAATAACTTGCCGTAAAAATATATATCCATTTAAAGCTATTTATTCTTACAAATTCATATTCTTGTAGCCACAATATATATCTAGCCACAATATTGGATTTTTGGCGCTAAGCACTCTACAATCAGAAAGTTTTTGCACATTGCACCTTAAATATTTAATACTGACATTTTGCACCATCCAAAGGCTTTAATTCTAACATTTTGCACTCTCTTAATTGAATGTTCAGGGTGTAAAATTTCAATACTAAAACCTTTGGAGTCGCAAAGTGCAAAAATTAAATATTTATAATGCAAAATGTAAAACCTCTTAATTAGAAAGTATTTAGTGTCAAAGCCTCTCATAATATCTATATATGTAATCATGGATTAAAGCTTAACATTCTAGGATTCTACTAGGTTAAAGGATAATCAAGATTTAGACATGACGGTCATCATGCAGTGGCCCTCCTGGCTGAGCCGAAGGGAGCTCTGGCGGCGCATTCTCAAGATCATCCGCAAATGGGCAACTGCAGTCAAACGTCTACTCTGCAATATGCTGGACTTGTTCCTGAGTGTTATGAAATGCAGGTTATGTTGATGTTTCCTTTTTTTACAAATTGTCCTCACAATTTACTTCTGGTTTTATTTGAAAAATGTGTAAATATTTCTTTTAATGGAGGGGTGCAACTATTGTCCTCGTTGTGCCAAAATCATTGCTGACTAGTTTCTTCTAGTTTTTTGCATTTCTTTCTGTGTCCAGTTCTATTTTTTTTTGTGATAGCGTAAATATTTGATTCGTCGAACTTTCTATTTAATATTTTTTCCAGATTATATATCCTAACATAGAATGTTAATCGTAGAAGATAAAGTCAATAATGATTTTCAAATTAATATATATAAAAACACAAGCATCTTTGCATGGGCAACACCCGTGCTCAATGCTCTCCCAAGCGACAAGACTCCGTCAACGACGGTACCTTCGCACAAAATCACCCGCTCTCGAACCCTCGGTCAATTGACAGGGCACAGACAGACCTTGTGCCCTACGTGACAGCACCCCTGCCTCGACTGTGTATGCACGGTGGTTTGCAAAATGTAGGAGCGTTGCCCTGCCGGAACACTGTCGAGGCGGGGGTACCGTCGCGCAGAGCACGAGGGCTCCTTGTGCCCTATCAAATGACTGGGTGTTCGAGAGCAGGTGAGTTTGAGCGAAGGTACCGTCGTTGATAAAGTCCTGTCGCTGGGGATCATCGAGCACGGGGGTTGCTCGTGCGAAGATGATCGGGTGTTTATATATATATATATATATATATATATATATATATATATATATATATATATATATGTGTGTGTGTGTGTGAATTTGAAAACTATTATTGACCTTATATTTTACGATTAACATTTTATGTTAGAATATAATCTGCAAAATATATTAAATGAAAAGTTCGGAGAATCAAATATTCACGCTATCACAAAAAAAGAAAAATAAAGTAGAACTAGACACAAAAAAGGAAATGCAACAAATAGAAAAAACTATTCAGCAATGAGTTTGGCACAAGGAGGACAATAGTTACACACCGCTATTAAACGAAATATTTACATATTTTTCAAATAGTACATGAAGCAGATTGTAAGGACAATTTGAAAAAAAAAGGGAAACACCAACGAAGCCCGACACTTCGTAACCCTAAGGAACAAGTCCAACATATTGCAGAGCAGACGTTTGAGTGCAGTTGCCCATTTGCAGATGATCTTGTGGATGCGCCGTCAGAGCTCCCCACGGCTCAACCAGGAGGACCACTACATGACGATCGTCATGCCATATAATGATTATCCTTTAACCTAGTAGAATCCTGGATGGTTAAGCTCCAATCCAAGATTACATATATAGATATTATGGGGGGCTTTGGCACTAAATACTTTTTAATTAGGAGGTTTTACATTTTGCACCAAAAATATCTATTTTTTGCACTTTGCAACTCTAAACGCTTTAATATTGAAATTTTGCACCCTAAATATTCAATTAGGATGGTGCAAAATGTCAGAATTAAAGCTCCTGGAGGGTGCAAAATGGCAGTACTAACTATTAAAGGATCAATGTGCAAAAACGTTCTAATTGTATGGTGCTTAGCGCCAAAAATTCGATATTGTGGCTAGATATATATTGTTGCTATAAGACTATGGATTTATAAGAATAGAAAGCTTTAAATAGCTATAGAGTTTGCGATAAGTTTTTTTGAAATCTAAATAAACGAATATATTATTATTATTTAGTAATTTTATAACAGTTCTTTTTAAATTTAAATAAATGGTCAAGTTATTATTTCATCTTGGTGATGTTAACAATTACGCCTCTTGCAATTAATTGCTAAGCGAGCCCCAAATCAATATACTAACACATAAATATCATGATAATTTTGCATCTGACAACTGCAATTAAAATTAATTTTCAAGTGCGATGCAAAAATTGTAACAAAATTTCAGGTTGTTACCTTATAAAGATTTTTTCCCTGAAAATGAAAAACAAAAGAATTCTTCTTGTGTGCGGCCTCAGTGCTCCCGCATGTTAAGTAATTCTTCTAATGAAATGTGAGGATCTTGATGTTGGGCACAAATGTAAGGATATTGAAGAGGAAATTAAAAGAACCAGCCTCGATGATGGTTGTCTTCTCGTCAGTACAGTGACCCGAGGATGGTCCTTCCCTCCTGAATACATTTGATCATCACCTCGAGAGCCCCCCACATGGATTCATCTGCACGGAAGGTTACGGATCCATAGCACTTCAAAGTCACCATATCCATGTTTGTGCTGATCTGCATGCATGGATTCACAATATCTTTTATTCTGCATAAGTTAGAGATGACTAGTGGAACATTGGATATTAAGATTTCCGATATCGAGAGATAAAAATTTCTTCTTTTAAATCGTGGTAAGATAAATTCATCAAGCATTCTTAAATAAAAATATTACTTTCAAGCATCATCTCAACAAACATAGGAAATCAAAAATACAAGACTGTTTCTCCAGACTGTTAAAAAGCAATTTTTTCAATAGTCTAGTTAGTTTAAATCTTTGTTTAGGATCTTTGCTATTTTTCAAAATCACCTCATTTGATTTTTTTTGAATTTAAATAAACCGAGTAACTAGTATTTGCATGCTCTATACTAAACATTTTTTTGTGGGAACGATCTTTACTCACACTTTATTACTTGATACGGACATGCACTTGCGTTAATACGTATATCTAATATTGGCGTATCGCTTAACTTCAATCCAAGCATCTGCCTTATCCGCCAAAAGAAGAGGGGAGTAGAAAATTTACTGGAGGCAAGCTTTGTGTTGGAGATCCAGCACCCAAACTAGGTCTCCAATATTGTAATGGTGAAAAAGAGTGATGAGAGGTGGAGAACGTGTGTAGAGTGTAGACTTCTCTTTGTTGAATAAAGCGTGCCTCAAAAATTGTTATCAGCTGCCTCGAATAGTCGCACTGGTAGATTAAGCCCTTGGTTTCTCTATAATGAGTTTTTTAGATGTTTTTTTATGTTATCATCAGATCTGAATGCACCCGTCGGATGTCAACTATATTTCCTTCATCACAGACGATGGATGTTATTGCAATAAAATGATGCCCTTCGGGTTAAGAAACGCATACGCAACCAATCAAAGATGACGACCAAGTCTTCAGGGATTAGAAGGGGGAAATTTGGAGGTCTACGTGGATGACCTGATGGTAAAGAGTCGGGATTAAGGGTTTGACCTCCAGGACCTGGTAGAGATTTTTTCACCTTGGGAAAGTTTAAAATGAGGCTCAACCTCTTGAAGTGTCTTTGGCGCAAGCAAGAGAGAGTTTATGGGTCATCTTCTCACCCCGCAGGGGTAGAGCCCAACCTCGATGAGGTGAAGACGATCCTGGATTTGGAGTAGCTTAGGAATGTGATAGAAGTCCAGCATCTGACATGGAAGCTGGCAAGGTTGAGTATGTTCCTCTCCCGGGTCGGGGAGAAGTGCAAGGTGCGATCGTCCAGAAGTCGGAGTCTCAAGGCGCTATAGTCCAGTCGTACTTTCAGTGGACTATGGTCCAGTAGCTGTCGACCTTGCTGAGCCGCTCCAAGATTAATCGGCACATCATGAAGTTTTTTCGTAGATTAGCAATATTAGTCAAACGAAGACTCTCCAAGCTGCTATCCATCTTGCTCACCGTTGGAGAGGTATTGGCATCATGGTTGTTTCCCACAATCTTTGTGATTGTTGTCATTGCATGGTTTAGGGTTTTTCTGAAATACGCCGAGAAATTACCATCAAAAGAGGGGTGCTGCCCTTGAAGTCATCCAGTAGTCTAAGTTTTTTTGTTTACAATTTAGCATACTATTATACTATGGTTAACTGGCGATTTGCATGACCTCTTAAGGGACTTGAAACATTCAACTGAAGCTGGTTCTCTTCTGCCCACTTGTCTATTGAACAATTTAAACAAATTTTTCTAAAGCTCGGTATCATAGATTGTTTTGTTAATGTTCAATTGTTCAAGAAAAGTAGCATGTTCTTATGTTTATGTGATATTTCTCAATCATGAAACTTTGTGAGCAAAATATATGATCTCATGATAGGTGGTTTAATTAAATATTGATGGTGTCAGTTGACAGGTAACTCCGAAATTATTTTCATTAACTACTCAAACGAGAAGCTTATCACTTTGCTCGTGTAATTTTGTGTATTCTTCCTCACTTCATCACACTGTTACTGCTGTCAGTGTATCTTATTTTTCTTTATTTGCATGTTAATCATAAGATATTACATTTAGTGATGTTTTTGTCTTATGATGTCATCATGTTTTCAAAAGATGGATTTTTATCATATAAAGTTTTAAATTATTGTGAACAACCCATGTTCCTACAGTTTCATAGTTGTTTTTCAAGTATTTTGTGTCAATAATTAGTTTTCTGATAATCTAGTATATAATTTGGGTTGCCTAGGATTTAAAATTTCCTCAAGTTATTCCAATGTTAATTTGCGGTCACTACTATCGATTATCTTGACCATATAATTAACACTGCATGACCTTTACCTAGACCAGAAAAAGCTCTTGCTATTCAATCATGGCCCATCCCCAAAACCTAAAAAGAATCGTAATTTGGGGGTGGACCATAATTGAATAGCAAAAAAAAATTTCTTGTTTAGGTAAAAGTCATGCAACAGTAATTATATGTCCAAGATAATCGATAGTAGTAACCGCAAATTAACATTTAAATAACTTGAGAATATTTCAAATCCAAGTGTGCCCAAATTATAAGATGGATTATCAGAAAACTAACTATTGGCACAAAATGATTGAAAAATAACTATGAAACTGTAGGAACATGGATTGTTCACAACAATTTAAAACTTAATATGATAAAAATCATCCTTCTAAAATATGATGACATCATAAGACAATAACATTACTAAATATAATATCTTGTGAGTAACTACAAATAAAAAAAACAAGATTCACTAACAATAAGAGTGTGATTAAGTGATGAAGAATACAAGAAACTACATGAGCAACGCAATTAGCTTCTCGTTTGAGCAGTTAAAGAAAGTAATTTCAAAATTACATGTGAACTAACACCATCAATATTCAATTAAACCCTCATTCATGAGATCAAAAATTTTGCTCGCAAAATTTCATGATACAGAAATATCACATAAACATGAGAATAGTCTACATTTCACAGACAACTAAATATTAACAAACAATCTATGATATTGAGATTTACAAAAATATATTTGAATTGTTCAATAGACAAGTGAGAAGAAAAAAACCAACTTCAGTAGAATGTTTCAAGTACTTGAGAGGTCATCCAAATTATCAGCCAAACACGGTATAATAATATGCTAAATTGAAAATGAAAAAAAAACTTAAGTTACTAAATCACTGCAATGGCAGCATCCCTCATTTGAAGGTAATTTCCAAGCAAACATTAGAAAAATTCTAAACCATGCAATGTCAACAAGCACAAAGATCGTGGGAAACAACCATGACGCCAACACCTCTCCAACGGTGGGAAAGATGGATAGCAGTTTGGAGAGTCTTTATTTGACTAGTACTGTCACTTTACGAAAGAACTTCATGATGTGATGACGAATCTAGGAGCAGTTCAGCAAGGCCGGTGGCTGTTGGACCATAGTCCACTGAACTATAGCGCCTTGAGACTCCGACTTCAGGACGATCACACAGTGCACTTCTCCCTAGCCCGGGAGAGGAACCTCCTCAATCATGTCAACTTCTTCGTCAGACGCAGGACCTCTATGGTATTCCTAGGCGACTCCAAATCCATGATCGTCTTTACCTAATCGAGGTTGGGCTCTACCCCCATCGGAGTGGGGAGATGACCCAGAAACTTCACTTTGTCTGCCCCGAAGATACACTTAAAATGATGCCCTTCGGGTTAAGAAACGCATACGCAACAAATCAAAGATGACAAAACAAGTCTTCAGGGAATTGTTCAATAGACAAGTGAGAAGAAAAAAACCAACTTCAGTAGAATGTTTAAAGTACTTGAGAGGTCATCCAAATTATCAGCCAAACACGGTATAATAATATGCTAAATTGAAAATGAAAAAAAAACTTAAGTTACTAAATCACTGCAATGGCAGCATCCCTCATTTGAAGGTAATTTCCAAGCAAACATTAGAAAAATTCTAAACCATGCAATGTCAACAAGCACAAAGATCGTGGGAAACAACCATGACGCCAACACCTCTCCAACGGTGGGAAAGATGGATAGCAGTTTGGAGAGTCTTTATTTGACTAGTACTGTCACTTTACGAAAGAACTTCATGATGTGATGACGAATCTAGGAGCAGTTCAGCAAGGCCGGTGGCTGTTGGACCATAGTCCACTGAACTATAGCGCCTTGAGACTCCGACTTCAGGACGATCACACAGTGCACTTCTCCCTAGCCCGGGAGAGGAACCTCCTCAATCATGTCAACTTCTTCGTCAGACGCAGGACCTCTATGGTATTCCTAGGCGACTCCAAATCCATGATCGTCTTTACCTAATCGAGGTTGGGCTCTACCCCCATCGGAGTGGGGAGATGACCCAGAAACTTCACTTTGTCTGCCCCGAAGATACACTTAAAATGATGCCCTTCGGGTTAAGAAACGCATACGCAACAAATCAAAGATGACAAAACAAGTCTTCAGGGATTAGAAGGGGGAAATTTGGAGGTCTACGTGGATGACCTGATGATAAAGAGCAGGGATTAAGGGTTTGACCTCCAGGACCTGGTAGAGATTTTTCCACCTTGGGAAAGTTTAAAATGAAGCTCAACCTCTTGAAGTGTCTTTGGGGCAAGCAAGAGAAAGTTTATGGGCCATCTCCTCAACCCGCAGGGGTAGAGCCCAACCTCGATGAGGTGAAGACGATCCTGGATTTGGAGTAGCTTAGGAATGTGATAGAGGTCCAGCATCTGACATGGAAGCTGGCAAGGTTGAGTATGTTCCTCTCCCGGGTCGGGGAGAAGTGCAAGGTGCGATCGTCCAAAAGTCGGAGTCTCAAGGCGCTATAGTCCAGTCGTATTTTCAGTGGACTATGGTCCAGTAGCTGTCGACCTTGCTGAGCCGCTCCAAGATTAGTCGGCACATCATGAAGTTTTTTCGTAGATTAGCAGTATTAATCAAATGAAGACTCTCCAAAAAGCTATCCATCTTGCTCACCGTTGGAGAGGTATTGGCATCATGGTTGTTTCTCATGATCTTTGTGATTGTTGTCATTGCATGATTTAGGGTTTTTCTGAAATACGCCGAGAAATTACCATTAAAAAAGGGGTGCTGCCCTTGCAGTCATCTAGTAGCCTAAGGCTCTATTTGTTTGGGCGTTTCGGTGCTCCGTTTTGGGCAAACGCCACCGGAAGGCGGGTAAACAAATGAACCTCCGGCGGCGTTTGCTCCGTTTCCACCCACCCGCCTTGAGAAACGTCCCAAAAAGCTCCGTTTGGAGCAACCACCTCCCCCCTCCGTTTCGAACACTCCGTTTCTACCCGCCGGATCCACCCGCCACCGCCGAAACAAATGAAGCCTAAGTTTTTTTGTTTTCAATTTAGCATACTATTATACTATGCTTAACTGGCGATTTGCATGACCTCTTAAGGAACTTGAAACATTCAACTGAAGTTGGTTCTCTTCTGCCCACTTGTCTATTGAACAATTTAAACAAATTTTCCTCCTCAATCATGCCAACTTCTTCGTCAGACGCAGGACCTCTATGGTATTCCTAGGCGACTCCAAATCCATGATCGTCTTCACCTAATCGAGGTTGGGCTCTACCCCCATCGGAGTGGGTAGATGACCCAGAAACTTCACTTTGTCTGCCCCGAAGATACACTTAAAATGATGCCCTTCGGGTTAAGAAACGCATACGCAACAAATCAAAGATGACAAAACAAGTCTTCAGGGATTAGAAGGGGGAAATTTGGAGGTCTACGTGGATGACCTGATGATAAAGAGCAGGGATTAAGTGTTTGACCTCCAGGACCTGGTAGAGATTTTTCCACCTTGGGAAAGTTTAAAATGAAGCTCAACCTCTTGAAGTGTCTTTGGGGCAAGCAAGAGAAAGTTTATGGGCCATCTCCTCAACCCGCAGGGGTAGAGCCCAACCTCGTTGAGGTGAAGACGATCCTGGATTTGGAGTAGATTAGGAATGTGATAGAGGTCCAGCATCTGACATGGAAGCTGGCAAGGTTGAGTATGTTCCTCTCCCGGGTCGGGGAGAAGTGCAAGGTGCGATCGTCCAAAAGTCGGAGTCTCAAGGAGCTATAGTCCAGTCGTATTTTCAGTGGACTATGGTCCAGTAGCTGTCGACCTTGCTGAGCCGCTCCAAAATTAGTCGGCACATCATGAAGTTTTTTCGTATATTAGCAGTATTAGTCAAACGAAAACTCTCCAAAAAGTTATTCATCTTGCTCAACGTTGGAGAGGTATGGGCATCATGGTTGTTTCTCATGATCTTTGTGATTGTTGTCATTGCATGATTTAGGGTTTTTCTGAAATACGCCGAGAAATTACCATTAAAAGAGGGGTGCTGCCCTTGCAGTCATCTAGTAGCCTAAGTTTTTTTGTTTTCAATTTAGCATACTATTATACTATGCTTAACTGGCGATTTGCATGACCTCTTAAGGAACTTAAAACATTCAACTGAAGTTGGTTCTCTTCTGTCCACTTGTCTATTGAACAATTTAAACAAATTTTTCTAAAGCTCGGTATCATAGATTGTTTTGTTAATGTTCAATTGTTCAAGAAAAGTAGCATGTTCTTATGTTTATGTGATATTTCTCAATCATGAAATTTTGTGAGCAAAATATTTGATCTCATGACGGGTGGTTTAATTAAATATTGATGATGTCAATTGACATGTAACTCCGAAACTATTTTCATTAACTGCTCAAACGAGAAGCTTATCACTTTGCTCGTGTAATTTCGTGTATTCTTCCTCACTTCATCACACTGTTACTGTTGTTAGTGTATCTTATTTTTCTTTATTTGCATGTTAATCATAAGATATTACATTTAGTGATGTTTTTGTCTTATGATGTCATCATGTTTTCAAAAGATGGATTTTTATCATATAAAATTTTAAATTATTGTGAACAACCCATGTTACTGATAATCTAGTATATAATTTGGGTTGCCTAGGATTTAAAATTTCCTCAAGTTATTCCAATGTTAATTTGTGGTCACTACTATCGATTATCTTGGCCATATAATTAACACTGCATGACCTTTACCTAAACCAAAAAAAGCTCTTGCTATTCAATCATGGTCCATCCCCAAAACCTAAAAAGAAGCGTAATTTGGGGGTGGGCCATGATTGAATAGCAAAAAAAAATTCTTGTTTAGGTAAAAGTCCTGCAACAGTAATTATATGTCCAAGATAATCGATAGTAGTAACCGCAAATTAACATTTGAATAACTTGAGAATATTTCAAATCCAAGTGTGCCCAAATTATAAGATGGATTATCAGAAAACTAACTATTGGCACAAAATGATTGCAAAATAACTATGAAACTGTAGGAACATGGGTTGTTCACAACAATTTAAAACTTAATATGATAAAAATCATCATTCAAAAAATATGATGACATCATAAGACAAAAACATTACTAAATGTAATATTTTGTGAGTAACTACAAATAAAAAAAACAAGATTCACTAACAATAAAAGTGTGATTAAGTGATGAAGAATACAAGAAACTACATGAGCAAAGCAATTAGCTTCTCTTTTGAGCAGTTAAAGAAAGTAATTTCAAAATTACATGTGAACTAACACCATCAATATTTAATTAAACCCTCATTCATGAGATCAAAAATTTTGCTCGCAAAATTTCATGATACAGAAATATCACATAAACATGAGAATAGTCTACATTTCACAGACAACTAAATATTAACAAAACAATATATGATATTGAGATTTACAAAAATATATTTGAATTGTTCAATAGACAAGTGAGCAGAAAGGAACCAACTTCAGTAGAATGTTTCAAGTACTTGAGAGGTCATCCAAATTATCAGCCAAACATGGTATAATAATATGCTAAATTGAAAATGAAAAAAAAAAACTTAAGTTACTAGTTTACTGCAAGGGCAGCATCCCTCATTTGAAGGTAATTTCCAAGCAAACATTAAAAAAATTCTAAACCATGCAATGTCAACAAGCACAATTATCGTGGGAAACAACCATGACTCTAACACCTCTCCTACAGTGGGAAAGATGGATAGCAGTTTGGAGAGTCTTTATTTGACTAGTACTGTCGCTCTACGAAAGAACTTCATGATGTGATGACGAATCTCGGAGCGGTTCAGCAAGGCCGGTGGCTGTTGGACCATAGTCCACTGGACTATAGCGCCTTGAGACTCCGACTTCAGGACGATCACACAGTGCACTTCTCCCTAGCCCGGGAGAGGAACCTCCTTAATCATGTCAACTTCCCCGTCAGACGCAGGACCTCTATGGCATTCCTAGGCGACTCCAAATCCATGATCGTCTTCACCTAATCTAGGTTGGGCTCTACCCCCGTCGGAGTGAGGAGATGACCCAAAAACTTCACTTTGTCTGCCCCGAAGATACACTTAAAATGATGCCCTTCGGGTTAAGAAACGCATACGCAACCAATCAAAGATGACGAACCAAGTCTTCAGGGATTAGAAGGGGGAAATTTGGAGGTCTACGTGGATGACCTGATGGTAAAGAGCAAAGATTAAGGGTTTGACCTCCAGGACCTGGTAGAGATTTTTCCACCTTGGGAAAGTTTAAAATGAAGTTCAACCTCTTGAAGTGTCTTTGGGGCAAGCAAGAGAAAGTTTATGGGCCATCTCCTCAACCCGCAGGGGTAGAGCTCAACCTCGATGAGGTGAAGACGATCCTGGATTTGGAGTAGCTTAGGAATGTGATAGAGGTCCAGCATCTGACATAGAAGCTGGCAAGGTTGAGTATGTTCCTCTCCCGGGTCGGGGAGAAGTGCAAGGTGCGATCGTCCAAAAGTCGGAGTCTCAAGGCGCTATAGTCCAGTCATATTTTCAGTGGACTATGGTCCAGTAGCTGTTGACCTTGCTGAGCCGCTCCAAGATTAATCGGCACATCATGAAGTTTTTTCGTAGATTAGCAGTATTAGTCAAACGAATACTCTCCAAAAAGCTATCCATCTTGCTCACCGTTGGAGAGGTATTGGCACCATGGTTGTTTCTCATGATCTTTGTGATTGTTGTCATTGCATGATTTAGGGTTTTTCTGAAATACGCCGAGAAATTACCATTAAAAGAGGGGTGTTGCCCTTGCAGTCATCTAGTAGCCTAAGTTTTTTTGTTTTCAATTTAGCATACTATTATACTATGCTTAACTGGCGATTTGCATGACCTCTTAAGGAACTTGAAACATTCAACTGAAGTTCGTTCTCTTCTGCCCACTTGTCTATTGAACAATTTAAACAAATTTTTCTAAAGCTCGGTATCATAGATTATTTTGTTAATGTTCAATTGTTCAAGAAAAGTAGCATGTTCTTATGTTTATGTGATATTTCTCAATCATGAAATTTTGAGAGCAAAATATTTGATCTCATGACGGGTGGTTTAATTAAATATTGATGGTGTCAATTGACATGTAACTCCGAAATTATTTTCATTAACTACTCAAACGAGAAGCTTATCACTTTGCTCGTGTAATTTTGTGTATTCTTCCTCACTTCATCACACTGTTACTGTTGTTAGTGTATCTTATTTTTCTTTATTTGCATGTTAATCATAAAATATTACATTTAGTGATGTTTTTGTCTTATGATGTCATCATGTTTTCAAAAGATGGATTTTTATCATATAAAGTTTTAAATTATTGTGAACAACCCATGTTCCTACAGTTTCATAGTTGTTTTTCAAGTATTTTGTGCCAATAATTAGTTTTCTGATAATCTAGTATATAATTTGGGTTGCCTAGGATTTAAAATTTCCTCAAGTTATTCCAATATTAATTTGCGGTCACTACGATCGATTATCTTTGCCATATAATTAACACTGCATGACTTCTACCTAAACCAGAAAAAGCACTTTCCATTCAATCATGGCTCATCCCCAAAACCTAAAAAAAAGCGTAACTTGGGGGTGGGCGATGATTGAATAGCAAAAGAAAATTTCTTGTTTAGGTAAAAGTCCTGCAACAGTAATTATATGTCCAAGATAATCGATAGTAGTAACCGCAAATTAACATTTGAATAACTTGATAATATTTCAAATCCAAGTGTGCCCAAATTATAAGATGGATTATCAGAAAACTAACTATTGGCACAAAATGATTGAAAAATAACTATGAAACTGTAGAAACATGGGTTGTTCACAACAATTTAAAACTTAATATGATAAAAATCATCCTTCTAAAAATATGATGACATCATAAGACAAAAACATTACTAAATGTAATATCTTGTGAGTAACTACAAATAAAAAAAACAAGATTCACTAACAATAAGAGTGTGATTATGTGATGAAGAATACAAGAAACTACATGAGCAAAGCAATTAGCTTCTCGTTTGAGCAGTTAAAGAAAGTAATTTCAAAATTACATGTGAACTGACACCATCAATATTCAATTAAACCCTCATTCATGAGATCAAAAATTTTGCTCACAAAATTTCATGATACAGAAATATCACATAAACATGAGAATAGTCTACATTTCACAGACAACTAAACATTAACAAAACAATCTATGATATTGAGATTTACAAAAATATATTTGAATTGTTCAATAGACAAGTGAGCAGAAAAAAACCAACTTCAGTAGAATGTTTCAAGTCCTTGAGAGGTCATCCAAATTATCAGCCAAACACGGTATAATAATATGCTAAATTGAAAATGAAAAAAAAAACTTAAGTTACTAGATCACTGCAAGGGCAGCATCCCTCATTTGAAGGTAATTTCCAAGCAAACATTAGAAAAATTCTAAACCATGCAATGTCAACAAGCACAAAGATCGTGGGAAACAACCATGACGCCAACACCTCTCCTACGGTGGGAAAGATGGATAGCAGTTTGGAGAGTCTTTATTTGACTAGTACTGTCGCTCTACAAAAGAACTTCATGATGTGATGACGAATCTCAGAGCGGTTCAGCAAGGCCGGTGGCTGTTGGACCATAGTCCATTGGACTATAGCGCCTTGAGACTCCGACTTCAGGACGATCACACAGTGCACTTCTCCATAGCCCGGGAGGGGAACCTCCTCAATCATGTCAACTTCCCCGTCAAACGCGGGACCTCTATGGCATTCCTAGGCGACTCCAAATCCATGATCGTCTTCACCTAATCGAGGTTGGGCTCTACCCCGGTCGGAGTGAGGAGATGACCCAGAAACTTCACTTTGTCTGCCCCGAAGATACACTTCAAGGAGTTGAGCCTCATTTTAAACTTTCTCAGGGTGGCAAAAGTTCTACTGGGCCCTGGAGGTGAGACCCGAAATCCCTGCTCTTCATCATTAGGTCATCCATGTATGTACAACCCCGTATTCGCGAAAAGGGGCCCCCAAACGAGGTGTGTGACTTAGCGCGCATTTTTAAGTTTTTTGAGAGTTTTTGCACTACTGGAGGCCAATTTTGGGTGGATCTGCAGGATATACTAGTAGGGGGAGGAAAAATCTGCCTCCCCCCCGGCCCCTTTTACAGGGCGGGTGCGGCGAGTTGGTCGGCACCTTCCCCGGCTTGCTAGGTGTGGGGTGGGATCAGCGGGATCGACCGGAGGCCGGGGTCCCGCCCCCGACACCCTAGCCCTGTGCGGGGAGAGACCGGCTGGAGGCCGGGGTCTCGCCCCTGCTCCGCGGCCTGTGCGGGGCGAGAACGGCCGGAGGCCGGGGTCTTGCCCCTGCTCCGCGGCCTGGCGGGGCGAGACCGGTTGGAGGCCGGGGATTCACCCCTGCTGCGCGGCCTGTGCAGGGCGAGACCAGCTGGAGGCCGGGGTCTCGCCCCTGCTGCGCGGCCTGGCGGGACGAGACCGGCCGGAGGCCGGGGTCTCGCTCCTGCTCAGCGGCCTGGCGGGGCGAGACCGGCCGGAGGTCGGGGTCTCGCCCCTGCTCCCCGGCCTGTCGTGGCGAGACCGGCCGGAGGCCGGAGTCTCGCCCCCTGCCCTCCAGTTCTACTTCCTCCCGGATGGGCTCAGCCAGAGTGGTTGCCGCATCCCTCTTCTTTTAGCGGATATGGCGAACTCCTGGATCGAGGTTAAGGCGGTGGCACGCCACATCGACATCGATATCGAGCATGTTCGCGACACTCCATGTGAAGACGTCCACGTTTCATTGAATGCACTCTGGGATCGTCTCCTGGTCCTCGCTCAGCCTCCCGCTGACTTGCACCTTCTCCGGGCTCCCGCCTGGAGTGATGATCTCATTCAGCTCTATCTCATCTGCCGCTTCCAGTCTGACACTATCCTCCATTGCCTTATCGACCTCCTCCGCCTCCTTCTAAGTGATGGTGTTGACAGTCGCGACGTAGCACTGCCTAGCGACCCTAGGGTCTCCTCTGACTTGGATCTGGACTTCTCCGATGTTGTACTTCAAGCACTGGTGGAAGGCGTCGATGAGGGATCGCCCAAAGATGGCGTTGTAGCTGCTTGGAGCGTCCACAATGACGAACCGACAATTCTTTGGCGTTCCCCCCAAAGTAACGAGGAGCTCGGCTCCTCCCTACTTCTTTCCACTCCCCAGAAAACCCAAAGAGAGGGTCGTCTAAGGCAAACACCCTCTTCTCCTCCACCTTTATCTCGTCGAAGGCCTTCTTGAAGATCACGTTAACAGAACTAATGTTGTCCAAAAGGATTCTAGAAACCGTGAAATTGTTGATCGTTGTCTGGATCACCAGCGCATCGCATAACGGGTCTCCATGCTCTAGTATGTCCTTCGCGGAGAAGATGATCGTCATACCATGCGGCAGGTCGGTGCTCAGAGTAACCTGATGCTCGTGCTCGTCTCACCAGTGGGCGACCATAAGCATCCTTGCCTCTGCGCCCTAGCCCGAAGTTCGGATGGAGGTAAGGCTCGCCGAACTCGGCGGGATCTTCTTTCTCGTCAAAGATCTTGCGGGAGACCTTCGCCTTCTTCCTTGCAACTAACGGACGGCGGAGGTCAGCCTCTCGTCGGTGACCACACATGTTGTCACGACGCGCATTTTATCAATATTTTAAATATTATCAGAGTAAAAGAAAATACGTGTCGTGTCGTGATGACACGTCGTGCAGGGGACAACTGCAGGCGCTCGGGCAAAACCAAACTTTCATTTATTTTTATAAAAGACGTGTTTTATGTTTAAACGTAATTCAAGTTAAAAGTTTCAAATACCGTATCTCTCGATTCAGTGGATCAACTTGTCTACAAGTAGGAAAACATATAGGCAGTGCAAATTACTTAAATTGCTTATTTTCATCTTACAAGAGCACGAGTACCCAACAAACATGCTAATGATGTGCATGTTTTTAAATTTAGTATAAGTAAAAGGAGTTTTTTTATAATCCTTAAAATAGAGTGACGTTAAATTGAAAAATGATGGCATGAATCTAAACTAGAATGCAATTTTTATATATTTTAAAATATCTAATATGCATCCTAACCAGTGTTGTGAATATCGGCCGACATGTCCAACATGCCGGTCGACATGAAGGTTTGGGAGGTAAAACGTCGTGAAACCGTTTCAGAATTGGCTTGTTGTGTTTTGAAAATAACGGGCCGATATGTCGTTTTAACCGACACATCGGACCCAAAAAACAAAAATATCGGCCATTTTTATTTATTATTTTATTTAACAGCATTGTTTTATTTAACAGCATTGTTTTAACTCCCTCGACGTCGTTGTTTTCATTTCACCCCGTCGCTCCTGCCCTACCTCTCCCTCACGCGTTGTCGACACTCTATCTATCTGATTCGTTCTTCTCCCTGTTCGTTGGTGATCTCTGGTTCTTTGGTTCTCTCGTTCTCAGACACTTTAGCTCTCTGGTTCTTTCTTCTCCATGCTCACTGGTGCTCTCTGATTCTCTGGTGCTCTCCCTCTCTTGCGCGTTGTCGGCACTTTATCTCTACGGTTCTTTCTTCTCCCCGCTCGTTGGTGTTCTCTGGTTCTCTGGTGCTCTTTAGCTCGTTGGTGCTCTCCCTCTCTCGCGCTCTTTCGGCACTTTATCTCACTGATTCTTTATTCTCCCTACTCGTTGGTGCTCTTTAGTTCTCTGGTTCTCTAGTTCTATGGTGCTCTCCCTCTCTAGCTCGCCGGTTCTCTGGTTCTTTTGTCTCACTGCTCGTTGATGCTCTCTAGCTCTCTGGTTCTCTCCCTCTCTAGCTCACTTATGCTTTCGATCTCGGCACTCTCTCGGCTGGTGCATTCTTTTCTTACCTCCCCCTCTCATTCTATCGCTCTGCATTTTGGTTTTTTTGGTGTTGGTTGTTGTGCTAGCTGTCGGCAGTAGCATGGTGGCTGCCTTGTGGGTTGTTGTAGTCAATGACCCGTTTAGTTGTTGGTGGTTGTCTTGTTGTCTTCTTAGTTCAGCAAACCATGGTAGTTAATTTTTCTCGTGATGTAGTCATGTAAAATATTTTTTCATTTCATCTAACTAATATTAATTTCATTTCTTTTCATGTTAGAATGGCTTCTTCTGCTGCATCAAGTAAGGTTCTCATATCACTAGTACCAACCGGTAGAGATCTGTTCTGGGCATTTGGTGAGAAATTGGTTGCAATTAGTTATCAAAGAAGGGGAAAGAGAAAAGTATCTGAGGTGGACGAGGGAGTCTAGAGGGTTCATCAGATGAAGATCATAATTTATCTACTCTGTCAATTATAGATGAGTCTTTAAGTGATGAACAATGAGGTATGTTTGAAATTTAATTTTTAGAATTTTGATCTTAAAATCACTAGTTTTACAAATTTTTATTTTTAAAGTGTTGTATGTTAAATGTTACATATAGCTTTTAATATTTAAAATTACAATAGGTTGTAAAATGGATAGTACTATGACATGTATAAAAAATAACATTTAATTACATATATAATTAATTAAATATTAAAATTTGATATATGAAATATCCCCAATATATCACCCGATATATAAAAATCGACATGAAAACTCAAACTAACGTGTCCCCAACATCCGACTTCGGCAGCATTTATATAAACAGGTAAGTAGCAGTAACAACAGAAAAGCTAGCAAGTAATCTACCCCATATGCATGGTTGTAGGGATTGCGATCTGCATCCTAGTGTTGAAGTTGGTGACCGGGCGGTCTGTCTTGGCGGGTTGAAGACCGCGCGGTCTAGCGGTTTGACTCGCCGGCTTGTAAACCGGGCGGTCTAGCAATCTTCACAGGCGACCTCTCTCTGCTTCTCTTATTGTAGCCGTGCGGTTAGTCCTTCTGTCTAACCGCGCGGCCTGTGCGGTTTACTTTGTACAGTCCGCTTAGCTTGTAAATTTTTAGTCTCACATCTCTTATTTGTATTCTCTCATCTCTCCTCCATTCTATATAAGGGAGGGCATACCTTTGTAATAGTTATCTTTTTTGGATAATAAAATTTCAATTATTCAAAAGTTTATTCGGCTTGTTCTCTACTTTTCGCTTCTTTTCGCTACTTTCTAACATGGTATCAGAGGACACGGTCATTTCCTCCTGATTCTGTGCGCTCTCTGTTGTTTGCGGCTTGTTTTCCGCGTTCTGCGACTTGTTTCGCAACTTGCCTTCTCTTCTGTCCGCGCGGCTTGTTTTTATCCGCGCGGCTTGTTTCTGTCCGCTGCCCTGTTCGCGCGGCTTGCTTCTTCTTGGTTCTCTTCTCCTTCTGCTCTTTGTCGCCGCGACCTGTTTCCTTGTCGCCGCGACCTGTTTCCTTGTCGCCGCGCTCCTTGTTCTTTCTTGCCGCTCCGACTTCCTAATCGTTGCGGTCTGTCTCTGTCCGCGTGTGTTGTCTCTCTACTCGCGGTTTGCTGCTGTGATCTGCCTGACCGTGCGGGTTGTTCCTTTCTCACCCGCATCTTGGTCGCGGTCGCATGCTCTTCTCCTCTCTTCTGTTCGCTCGGCCTTTTCAGTCCGCGCGACCTCTTCCCTGCTGTGCCTTTGACCGCTTTCTAGCAGCTGCTGTGATCTGCCTGACCGTGCGGGTTGTACCTTTCTTACCCACATCTTGGTCGCGGTCACCTGCTCTTCTCCTCTCTTCTGTTCGCTCGGCCTTTTGCAGTCCGCGCGACCTCTTCCCCGCTGTGCCTTGATCTGCTTCCTAGCCGCTCGTGTTTGCGCGGCTTCTTCCCTTTTACCCGCCGCGGTTTCACGCGGGTTTGCTCTCTTTTCCTCTCCCCGCGACTTTCTCTCTATTCGCGGGGATTCTTCCTTGTTTGAGCGGCCTCTCTGCCCTTCTTCCTTTCGCCGCTTCTGCTTGTTAGTCGCCCAGACCTCCTGGTTTAGTCGCGCGGCTTGTGCTCTGCACCTTGGTCGTGGCGCTTCTTGCCGCTGGTGTGCTGTCACCGAGACCGCTGCAGTTTCTTCTTCCTTCCTTCATGGCTTTCATATCCTCCTCCAAGCCATTCGCCTCAGTTGTCACGGCTTCTGGTCGTGCACACGTTGTTACTCAGGGAAAATGGCTGATCGACACTGGTGCTACGAATCATATGACCGGGCATCTCCCGTGTTTCTCTCTCCTAGAAAAACATGATCGCTTGCCCCCGGTTATTCTCGCTGACGGCTCTTCATCATCAGTCCATGGAACAGGGATAGTTCATGTCACTCCGTCTCTTCACTTGGCGGATACTCTATACGTGCCCCAGTTCCCGTGCAACTTACTATCTGTTACCTCTCTTTGCAAGCAATTACAGTGTTCCGTCACATTTACTTCTACTTCTTGCTCTTTTCAGGATCCGGACTCCCAACGGACGATTGCTACTGGGACTGAGAGTGGCGGCTTGTACTTCCTGGACAACATTTCTGTCTTTTCCACCTTCTCCTCCACCTCCACAGATCTTCTCCAATGGCATCTCCGCCTTGGTCATGCTCCTCCCCGTCTTCTTCGTCAACTTCTGCCTCACCTTCCTCCTCAAAGTCCTCCGCTCAACTGTGAGGCCTGTCAGCTTGGCAAGCATCACCGCTCCTCCTTCCCTCCAAAGCACGTTCGTAGCTCTACCCGTCCGTTTGATCTTATCCACTCCGATATCTGGGGTCCTTCTCCTACTCTTACCATTGGTCGGGGTAGTTCCTATTTTGTCACGTTCATTGATGATTTCTCTCGCTGTACGTGGGTGTATCTGTTAAAAGATCGCTCCGAATTATTCTCTGTATGGACATCCTTCTATCTCATGATCAAAACTCAGTTTGGTGTTTCTATCCGAGTTTTTCGATCTGATAATGCCCAAGAATATCTCAGTCGTGACTTCTCTACATTCTGCATGCAAAATGGGATTCTTCATCAAACTAGTTGTGTTTATACTTCACAACAAAATGGTGTGGCCGAACGCAAAAACCGTCACCTGCTCGATGTCGCTCGCACCTTGATGACCTAGATGCATGTTCCTCGCTCCTATTGGGGCTATGCTGTTCTCCTTGCCTGCTACCTCATCAATCGCATTCCCTCCACGGTTCTCCACGGCCAAACCCCGTTCTCCATTTTGTATCCGGGAAAGGAGCCGTTTCCTCTCCCTCTCCAAATCTTTGGATGCACTGCCTTTGTGCATACCCCTTCTGCCACCCGTGATAAGCTCTCCCCTCGCTCCACCAAATGTGTCTTTCTGGGGTACTCCACCACTCAGAAAGGCTACTGTTGCTTTGATCCCGTCCTTCGTAAGCAGTTCGTCTCTGCTGACGTCACCTTCTTCGAGAATACCTCCTACTTCTCGGATGACTCTTCTCCTCTTCTCCCCGCTTCTGATTCTCCTGTCGTTCCCTTCGTTCCCTCGCCTCCTCCTACACTCTCCACCCCTACCCCATCTCCACCCCCTCCTCTTCCTCCACCTCTCTCTCTCCCTTCTCCACCACCCTCTCCCTCATCTCCGCTGCCGTCGCTCTCTTCTCCCGGGCCAGCTTTCTCTACCACGGATGCTCCGGATGCCGCGGGCCCAGCTGACCTGGATCTTCCTATAGCTCTTCGCAAAGGGGTGCGGACGTGTACCTTACACCCCCTTGCTGCTGTTGTTTCCTATGATCGTCTTACTCCTTCTCGCAGGGCATTTGCACTGTCTATCTCTGCCACTGCCACACCCCGCTCCTATCAGGAGGCCCTTGCTATTCCTCACTGGAAGATGGCCATGGATGAGGAAATGACGACCCTAACTGAACGGGGTACCTGGACTCTTGTTCCTCCTCCCTTTGGTACTGATGTTGTTGGCTGTCGCTGGGTCTTTGTGGTCAAATTTAGCCCAGACGGCACTGTGGATCGGTATAAGGCTCGCCTTGTTGCTAAGGGCTTTACTCAGACCTATGGGGTTGATTACTTTGACACCTTCTCCCCTGTGGCTCGTCTCAGCACAATCCGGGTTCTTCTCTCTGTGGCCGTCAATCGGGATTGGCCGATTTCTCAGCTGGACGTCAAGAATGCCTTCCTTTATGGTGATCTTCACAAGGCCGTTTACATGGAGCAACCTCCTGGGTATGTTGCTCAGGGGGAGACACGAGTATGCCGGCTGCAGAAGGCAATTTATGGCCTCAAGCAGAGTCCTCGAGCTTGGTTTGACAAGTTCAGCGGTATTGTGGCGGCTGTTGGTTTTGTGCGCAGCTCTGCTGATCACTCTCTCTTTATTCGCAAAACTCCTTCTGGGCTGGTTGTTCTTGCTGTGTACGTCGATGATATTCTTCTCACTGGCGATGACCAGGAAGGGGTAGCCCTGACAAAGCGACATCTTCGCCAACATCTGATCACTAAAGATATGAGCTCTCCAAAGTACTTTCTGGGGATCGAACTCTCTCGTAAGCCCGACTCCTTAGTTCTCTCTCAGCGTAAGTATGCCCTTGATCTTTTAAAAGAGGCAGGATTGACTGGAGCTAAACCTGCCCGATGCCCCGTGGCTACTGGGGAGGACAAAACCTGGACAGATGATTCACCTCTTCTTACAGATAGTTCGCGGTACAGGCGTCTGGTTGGTAAGCTCATATATCTCACAGTGACCAGACCCGACATTTCTTATGCTGTGGGCAAGGTGAGTCAATTCATGCAAGCGCCTAGGGAATGTCATCTACAGTCCGCCTTGCGGATCTTGGAATATGTCAAAGCAGCGCCTGGGAAAGGATTACTGTTTCAGAAGAATGGTCATCTGAGGATTGAAGCCTACTCAGATGCAAGTTATGCTGATGACAAAGGGGATCGCAAGTCAACCTCAGGTTTTTGCACCTTTGTTGGGGGAAATCTGGTGAGCTGGAAGAGCAAAAAGCAGTCTGTTGTCTCCAGGTCCAGTGCAGAAGCTGAGTATCGCAGTATGGCGTCAACCACTTGTGAGTTGAAATGGTTGCGGGCTCTCATGCTAGATTTAGGAGAGGTGTACAACCATCCTCTACCTATGTTCTGTGATAACAAGGCCGCCATATACATCTCCAAAAATCCGGTATTCCATGAAAGAACAAAGCACATTGAGGTTGACTGCCATTTCATTCGTGAAGAGATTTTAAAAGAACAAATCTGCACTCCGTTTGTCACGTCTGATAAAGAGCTAGCTGACATCTTCACCAAGCCAGTTTCCGCCTCGTTTCTGCATGTTTGCGACAAGCTGGGCATGATTGATATATATGCTCCAGCTTGAGGGGGAGTGTTGAAGTTGGTGACCGGGCGGTCTGTCTTGGCGGGTTGAAGACCGCGCGGTCTGGCGGTTTGACTCGCCGGCTTGTAAACCGGGCGGTCTAGCAATCTTCACAGGCGACCTCTCTCTGCTTCTCTTATTGTAGCCGTGCGGTTAGTCCTTCTGTCTAACCGCGCGGCCTGTGCGGTTTACTTTGTACAGTCCGCTTAGCTTGTAAATTTTTAGTCTCACATCTCTTATTTGTATTCTCTCATCTCTCCTCCATTCTATATAAGGGAGGGCATACCTTTGTAATAGTTATCTTTTTTGGATAATAAAATTTCAATTATTCAAAAGTTTATTCGGCTTGTTCTCTACTTTTCGCTTCTTTTCGCTACTTTCTAACACCTAGGATCTTACGATCCTACGATTCATATTTTGTAAATCTATCCTGATTTTGTAAAGCGATACTCGATCCGACCAACTGGCCAACGACGACGTTTGCTACGTTTGCACCCGTCGCGCCATGGGAAATGGAGGAAAACAGAGGGATTCCAACGGCGGCCTCACCCCTCTGGTTCCAAAAGCGCTCCTCCTCCCGCCGCCTGAGCAAAACACCAAACCAAACGAAGTCTAATGCTCATAGCCCATCATATAGCATAAATAGGCACTGTGGCGGTGGCTTATTCCACTAACGCTCCCAACCCATCATATAACATAAATATCAGATAATAAACATGAAGGAACAAATATAAGTTCAATTCAGATGAGTAGGAAATTTGGAACATGTTTTAGCATGAAAAGAAATGTTAATGTAAAATGCCACCTCACAGTCAAAGTCAAACCTGATCTCTTCAACAAGTTTGACCGGTCCTCACCACTCTTGTCAACCTCCACCTACAACCTCCATGTGATTATGACAACCACCACCTCTTCAACAAGTTTGACCGGTCCTCACCACTCTTGCCAACCTCCACCTACAACCTCCATGTGGTTATGACAACTACCACCTCTTCTAGCCTATAAAAGGAGAGACCCCCATGAGTTTCAAACACACCAGATCCAAGAAGAGGAGAAGAGGAGGAAGAAGAAAGAGTTCAGAGGCGGTGGTCGTCCAAGGCAGCGGCGGCGGCGTTCGAAGAGAGAAGCGGCGGCGGCCTGCCATCATTCCGACGGGCGGCTCGGGAGCAGGTGGCTTCGGCTAAGTCGACGACCTTGGAAGTCGACCCATCGGCGGTGGAAATCTCAGGCGGAGGATTCCAGGAATCGGCGACGGCAAGCGGCGGCGTAGCCTCCAGACAGTGATCGGACAGAATTCTGGCGCGACTCCGATCTTTATGATCTCAGTGTAACTCTGTATCAAACTCCATATTATTTTAGTGGATCTTCCCCAGTGCTCTCCCCGTGGAGTAGGAGCTTCTCTCCGAACCACGTAAAAATATCTGTGTCGTCTGTGTGCTTGATTTCTCGCTCTTTTTTATTGCGCTATTACTATTGCTCGCTCATTTCCGTTGCGTTGTCCGTGACAACACGTGTTACGGACTAGGACCAACTTCACATCAATTGGTATCAGAGCCAGGTTCCAACCTTGGACCTCCGTGAGCAATAGCAATGGCGGCAAAATTCGAGATTCCAAAGTACGACGAAAAAATTGATTTTGGTTTATGGCAAAAAAGGATCAAAGCAGTTCTCGTTCAACAAAGTCTCCATAAGGCGCTTCTCGGCAAGGAGAAATCCGGGAAGAAGGATGACGAATGGGAGGAGTTGGATCTGAAGGCCATCAGCACAATCCAGTTATGCCTAGCGGATGAAGTCATGTACAATGTAGTCGATGCTGAGACTGCAGCAGATCTGTGGAAGAAACTGGAGGAGCTTTACATGTCCAAGTCACTCACGAACAAACTCTACATCAAGAAGCAGTTGTACAGCCTGAGGATGTCAGAGAGTACTCAGTTGTTGGAGCATATGAACGTGTTCAACAAGCTCACTTCACAGTTGCGAAGTATGGAGATAAAAGTCGAAGAAGAAGACCAGGCTCTTCTGTTGCTGTCTTCACTACCGAAGTCATTTGATCATCTGGTCACCACAATTCTTTACGGCAAAGATACTCTGAAGATGGAGGAGGTGATGACAACTTTGCTCTCAAATGAAACTAGAAGCAAATCTGGCCCCAGCACCAGCGAAGGATTGTTTGTGAAAAGCAGCGAGCCGGCTAGAGGCAGATCAAGGGACAGAGGGAAAAAAGCAAATCGATTCAGATCCAAGTCCAAGACTCGGAACAACAAGTGTCACTACTGCAAAGAAGAAGGGCACTGGAAAAATAATTGTCCAAAGAAAAAACTTAAGGAGAAGAGTCAAGAGCCACAGCAGGTGGCCGTGGCATCAGACCCAGAGAGTGAAGCAGATGTACTTCATGTACGCTCCACTATTGACTCTTGCGACTCCTGGATCATGGACACTGGATGCTCTTATCACATGTGCCCGAACAAAGAATGGTTCCATAGCTTCAGGCAACATGATGAAGGACGTGTTCTGATGGGGAACAACTCAGAGTGCAGAACAATGGGGATTGGCAGCATCAGAATCAAGATGTTCGATGGAACAGTCAGAACGCTCACCGATGTCAGGTACGTACCAGATTTAAGAAAAAGTCTGATTTCTTTAGGTACTCTGGAGGCGGCCGGCTACTCCTATACCGGTGATGGCGGCTATTTGAAAGTCAAGAAGGGAGCTTTGGTGGTCTTGAAAGGAGAACGTTGTGGTACCCTCTATAGGCTCATCGGCTCCACCATTACTGGCGACGCAGCAGTCTCTACGACGTCAGACGAAGACTCCTCTCTATTGTGGCATGCCAGGCTTGGCCACATGAGCGAGAGAGGATTGCTGGAGCTACACAAGAAAGGTCTACTGAAAGGGATCAAGACGTGCAAGCTAGATTTCTGCGAGACGTGCGTTCTCGGGAAGCAGTGCAAAGTAAAGTTCGTGACGTCAAGCAAGCGCAGCAAGCAAGTACTGGAGTACATACACTCAGATGTTTGGGGGCCAGCCCCAGAGCCATCACTTGGAGGAACCAGATACTTCGTGACCTTCATCGATGATTTCTCAAGGAAGGTATGGATCTATTTTCTCAAGCACAAGTCTGAGGTGTTCGAGAAATTCAAAATCTGGAAGACCAAAGTGGAGAAGCAGACTAGGAAGGAGGTGAAATACCTCAGATCTGATAATGGCGGCGAGTACACCTCAACGGAGTTTCAGAACTACTGCAATCAAGAGGGAATCACTCGTCATCTCACCATTCCTAGTACACCGCAGCAGAACGGCGTCGCAGAAAGGATGAACAGAACCTTGTTGGAAAGAGCTCGGTGCATGCGTCTATTTGCAGATCTTCCGAAGTCTTTCTGGGCCGAAGCGATCAATACGGCTTGCTATCTAGTGAATCGATCTCCATCAATGTCACTAGATCTGAAGTCTCCACAGGAGGTCTGGTCAGGTACTTCCGTTGGTTACTCCGATATTCACATTTTTGGTTGTCCTGTGTACACACTGATGCAGGATTCGGAAAGGACAAAGCTGGATGCTAAGTCCAGAAGGTGCATCTATCTCGGCCAGAAGGTCGGCACAAAAGGGTTCAAGCTGTGGAATCCTGAAACAAAGAAGGTGGAGGTGAAGCGCGATGTCATCTTCGATGAGGCTTCCATGCTGAAGAAGTCTCAGTCTCATACCAGAGAAGCAGAAAGGACTCCAGTCTCACCAGTACAGGTGGAGCTGGAAGAAAGTGACAAAGTTGACGACCATGATGATTCCTCCGACTCGGAGGATACAGATGTTGCACAACCAACTGATGCGGAACCGTACACGATTGCTAGAGGAAAGGCGAGGAGAGAGGTTAGACTACCTCTCAGGCTACTAGACACTGTGGCATATGCTTTTCAGGTTATCTCCTCAGATCCCAGTTCCTACCGAGAAGCTGTAGAGAGCAGAGACTGTTCTCAGTGGAAAGCTGCTATGGTGGAAGAGATGGACTCACTTCAGAAGAACCAAACTTGGGACTTGGTCAATCTACCCAAAGGAGCTAAGGCAATAAGCTCCAAGTGGGTGTTCAGGAAGAAGGAGTCTACATCAGGCGAGGACCAGTGGAGGTACAAGGCCAGATTCGTTGCAAAAGGGTTCGCGCAGAAGAGAGGTGTTGATTTCGATGAAATCTTCTCACCGTGGTAAAGCATTGTTCCATACGGATGCTGCTTGCTATAGCAGCGATGTGGGACATGGAGCTGGAGCAAATGGATGTGAAAACGGCTTTTCTTCACGGCAGCCTAGATGAAGAGATCTATATACTGCAACCTGACGGGTTCGTTCGACCCGGCGACGAGAAAAAGGTGTGCAAGCTGAAGAGATCTCTCTACGGCTTGAAGCAGGCTCCAAGGATGTGGAACAAGAGGTTTGACACCTTCATGACCTCACATGGTTACAACAGGAGCCAGTACGACAGCTGCGTCTACTACAGATTTCTGGCAAATGGAGATATACTGATCTTGACGCTCTACGTCGACGACATGCTGATTGCTTGCAAGTCAGCTCGGGAGATTCAAGTTCTGAAGCAGACGCTACATGCTGAGTTCGAGATGAAAGATCTTGGTCAAGCACAGAAAATCCTTGGGATGGAGATCAAGCGCGACAGAAAACGAGGTATGCTTTGGCTTTCTCAGACAGGTTATATCAAGAAGGTGCTGGAGAAGTTCAGTATGACGGAGTCGAAAGCAGTTTCAACTCCTCTGGGACAGCAGTTCAGATTATCTTCACAGCAGTGCCCAAACTCAGAAGAGGAACGTCAAAAGATGCTCAAGGTGTCGTACGCTAGTGCGGTAGGATGCTTGATGTACGCCATGATCTGTACCAGACCAGATATCGCTCAGGCTGTGAGCGTAGTCAGCAGATACATGGGGAATCCAGGGCGACAACACTGGAAAGCGGTAAAGTGGATTCTGCGATACTTGAAGGGAACTCCAGACGTCGGACTACTATTCAGAAGGAGCAAGGATGTTGGTGCTCTAGAGGGCTTCGTTGATTCCGACTACGCCGGTGACCTCGATAGGAGAAGATCTACCTCCGGGTACATCTTTCTTCTAGGTGGGGGTCCCATCAGTTGGAAAGCCACTCTTCAGGACATCGTTGCTCTATCGACGACAGAAGCGGAGTACATTGCTGTAGTGGAAGCCGCAAAGGAAGCCATCTGGCTTAAAAATCTCACTAAAGAACTCAGGATCACTCAGGAAGCGGTGAAGGTGCACTGTGACAGTCAGAGTGCGATTTGTCTTGTCAAAGACCCGGTCTACCATGCAAGGACAAAGCATATTGATGTGCGCTACCACAAGTTGAGGGAGTTTGTTGGAAGTGGAGACATTTTGTTGCTGAAGGTGCCCACGGAGGACAATGTTGCAGACATGTTAACCAAGCCAGTGACAAGAGTCAAGTTCAAGCACTGCCTTGACTTGGCTCATATTTGTGCATGTTGATTGGGGTGACCCCAGGGAGAGGGGGTAGTTATTTTCGGGGGGAGAAGATCCAAGCTCAAGGTGGAGTACTTCATGCGTGAGGCGTCAAGGTGGAGATTGTTAATGTAAAATGCCACCTCACAGTCAAAGTCAAACCTGATCTCTTCAACAAGTTTGACCGGTCCTCACCACTCTTGCCAACCTCCACCTACAACCTCCATGTGATTATGACAACCACCACCTCTTCAACAAGTTTGACCGGTCCTCACCACTCTTGCCAACCTCCACCTACAACCTCCATGTGGTTATGGCAACTACCACCTCTTCTAGCCTATAAAAGGAGAGACCCCCATGAGTTTCAAACACACCAGATCCAAGAAGAGGAGAAGAGGAGGAAGAAGAAAGAGTTCAGAGGCGGTGGTCGTCCAAGGCAGCGGCGGCGGCGTTCGAAGAGAGAAGCGGCGGCGGCCTGCCATCATTCCGACGGGCGGCTCGGGAGCAGGTGGCTCCGGCTAAGTCGACGACCTTGGAAGTCGACCCATCGGCGGTGGAAATCTCAGGCGGAGGATTCCAAGAATCGGCGACGGCAAGCGGCGGCGTAGCCTCCAGACAGTGATCGGACAGAATTCTGGCGCGACTCCGATCTTTATGATCTCAGTGTAACTCTGTATCAAACTCCATATTATTTTAGTGGATCTTCCCCAGTGCTCTCCCCGTGGAGTCGGAGCTTCTCTCCGAACCACGTAAAAATATCTGTGTCGTCTGTGTGCTTGATTTCTCGCTCTTTTTTATTGCGCTATTACTATTGCTCGCTCATTTCCGTTGCGTTGTCCGTGACAACACGTGTTACGGACTAGGACCAACTTCACATCAAAGAAAATGTATAACATTCAACTTTAAAAGGAATCGAAGACAAAAACGGGTCTGAACTATGCAGCTGAAGAAGAAAAATGGATAGACAAATCTTTATAGAATAATGGCCGGAGTAGCAGTCGATGTGGTACCGGCATTGGAGGCCGCAGCAGAATCCGGGGAGCGGAATACCTACTGCACCGACATAAAGAAGGGGCCAGGCTATTCTTCTCCTCTTGAGGCCATGAAGGGGCCTCGCGAGGCCTTGATCTATGTGACCTGCGTCTATAATGGTAAACTAGCTCTTATAAAGCCTCTCTCTCATGTGATTGGATTGAACTTCTAGAATTGAGGGGAAAAAATCTGTATACATTGTACGTTATATAGTGCAGGTTTTTTATGTTAACTTTTGAGATCCATATTCATTTGGCTTATGAAGATCAACTTTTGGTACTTGCTTTAAGTAGTGAAAGTTGGCTTATTTAATTTCTACAATTAATTAGTTCATTTAGTATAGTGTATGATATTTCATTCGTAGGTTATATAGTGCAGGTTTTGTTTCATCTTTGTTTTTGTTGTACAATCCTTTGATCATGATAGGGATTGCATAAGATTTGGCTTAAACAAAAATTGAAACGATTCAGAAATTGATAGAGTTGAGGGGATGAGTTCGGAGCATAAGGATATTATAAGGACAATAAATTCATAAGAGCAGTAAATACACAGGGGATCAAGCAAGGGGAGAAAACCACACTTGCCTCAAAAAATTTTACTTGATTTTGAACCTCTTAAACGCTCCACGCCGAGGATCGACCCAAGAGAAGGCGCAGCCAAAAACTCTGGAGAGATTTGGACACAAACGAAAATTTTAGGGCTGCATATGCCATCACCAAAAAGCCCACGAAGAAGAAGATACTCACGGCACACCAGTAGAGCTTGGCGAGAGATTTCGGATCTATGCTCCGGCGAAGATTTCGCGCACCGGTGGCCTTGCGGAGGGGATCGGAAATCTCCCCAAAACCCTATCTATTTCTCTCGCACGCAATGGTTCGGCCGCTGTGGAAAAATAGAATCAGAAATGAAAGAGGAAATAGGGCCGGCGCGGGAAAGCATGCTTGCGGCATTAGCTTTTCGGCAGAGCGGGGATGGCGTGATTTAACAGATCAAATAGAGTGCTTATTACCAAAAGACCAAATAGACCTCCTTAGATGAGACAAAATTACCAATGTCCAAATCAAATGAAAAAGAGTGCTTATTACAGGAGTAATATTGTCTCAAAATGGCTTGCGGGATTAGCTTTTTGAGGGAAAGCACGGATGGCGTGATTTGGTTGGAAATAACTGTGAAACTTTGTGATTTTTTGATATACGCTACTTTTGGTTATTAAATGGACTTTAATTAAGATCTGTTCAGGCGTAAGTTTGATCGGCTCCATTTGGTTCGGCTGGTGGGTGGATCCGGCGGGTGGAAACAGATAATTCGAACCGGAGGGGGAGGTGGCTGCTCCAAACGGAGATTTTTGGGGCGTTTCTCAAGGCGGGCGGGTGGAAACGGAGCAAACGCCGCCGGAGATTCATTTGTTTACCTTCTTCCGGCAGCAATTGCCCAAAACGAAACTACGAAAGGCCCAAACAAATAGAGCCTTAGGCTCTATTTGGTTCGACGTTTTGCCGCTCCGTTTGGGGCAAACGCCGCCGGAAGGCGGTAAACAAATGAACCTCTGGCGGCGTTTGCTCCGTTTTCACCCGCCCGCTTGAGAAATGCCTCAAAAGCTGGTTGGAGAAGCTACCTCCACCCCGATTCGAATACTCTGTTTCCATCCACCGGATCGATCCACCACAGTCGAACCAAATGAAGCCTGACCACATAGAGTGCCTTTATACTAAAGCAAAGACAAAAGATGAATGGTGTAACATTGATGCTACCCGAAATACCCCTTATACTATAAGCAAAGACAAAAGGTGGATTGTGTAACATTGATACTACCCGAAATACCCCTAAAAATATAATCCTTAAGTTAGATTATTGGTTCTTTGGTCATGGTTTGCCATCAGAGATTTTCTCACTAATGAAATCTTTTTTTCAAATCAGATTTTGTTTTTCAATTTGATTGTTTATTTCAAATCAAGTTTTTGCATCCATAGGGATCATAACGAATGTCGCTCTCACTCCCGAATGTCAAATTAAGTTCTTCCTTAAATTCATTCATGCAATGTCTCCCGGAAATGTCTCCCCACAATGAATGTCAGAGAATGTCGCCCCCATGATGAATGTCCCCCACGACATATGTCTCCCCCACGACAAATGTCCCTCTACGATAAATGTCTCACCAACGACGAATGTTGTCCGCACGGGGTCCCCGTGCACGACTGCTTGTTTGTATATATATAAACTTAAAATGTTGATTTAGAGATGGATGACCAAAATCTACTTGTTATTGAAAATATTCGCACGAAAGGTAAATACCAGTGCTACAAATTTAACGGCAAAGCGAAATTAGAGTTCGACAAGTATCCTCGAGTTATGATTGTTTTTTCAAATTAACGCAAACATAAACTCGAAATCTTTAAAAATTGACTGACTTCAATTATAGCTTGGACCACAACGAAATTTTTACAATCGTGATTCAAATTAATTCAATAAATTTTCTAAAGTCTAAAATCTAAATTCCGGCAAGTTCAAAATTTTTGTCGACTTGACCAAACGGACGCGACAACGCACTAACGGCGGCGCAACGTTAACTCCACGCTAGCGTAACACTCTTACGTCAAGAATACGCCAATAAGAATGATCAAAATTAATAATCAAAAAATCAGAGGTGTTACACCTGGGGCCGCCGACGAACCATTCGTGCGACGTCGGCTGCCGGCAAGCACAAATACTAGAGAAGTTGAACAAAGCGGCGGTCGGCGGTTGCGGGCTCACCGGCCACCGGACTCCCTGGGTTCGTCGGCATGAATGCCCACCAACCCAGGACAGTCAGCGGAAGGCAAGCCGGCAACCGTCGGCCGCCGCTCTGTTCGCACCTTCGCAGAGTTTCTATTCGGATATGATTGTGATCCTATATAGTATATTAAAAAGAACGTGTGGTGTACGATTAGCATGACCACAAAAATTCCAGCAAAAACAAAAGGTCGTCAGATATGGCTTCAATGCACTGTTTGATGAATTTCGCAAAACCTAGCCCACGTCTCTTCTGGAATTTTCAAAGAGGATCTCAATGACTGTCTGATGAATTCCAGCAATTTTTTCACTCAGCTCTTCGGGAGAACGTTGGCAGAAAGGATCTCAGTAACTCTCTTGCCTCTGTTTGCTTTACTGGATTGCTTCTCCTGAATCTAGGAGTTCATTATTTTTTTGTTGCATTGTGTGGTTAAGGTTTTGGTGGTTGGAAGTTCATGTCATCAGTTTTGGCGGATAATGCGAATGCCCAGGCATGCGCAAAAGTAATCGAAGAATCGAGAACCGGACCGAACCAGACGGTTCTGGTCGGTTCTCATTTTACACGGTTCGAGTATAAATCTAAAAAAATACTAGAACCACTGGTTCGGTTCGATTCTCTGTTCTTGTGGTCGGGTACCCCTAAACCGATCCGAACCAATAATTTAAAATGATTTAAAAAAAACACAAATATGAAATATTGTCGCTCACCGCCCAGCCGCACACACCTCAAGGGTTTGATCAGGAGTCAATATTTACTGTATTGGTTATCTAAAACTAATTTTGATCTTTAATTTGTGCATTGGCGCATGGATTATTATCTAAAACTATGTTTGGATTATTATTAAGTTTCTATTTATGCCCCGTTCGTTTGCAATGTTTTCATTTACGGTTTTCGTTTTACTTCAAAACGAAAACATCAAGTGTTTTCGTTTTGGGGCAAAACGAAAACTTATGTTCGTTTGTAACATGGTTTTCATGTCCGTTTTAAAGCAAAACGAAAACGTATGTTCGTTTGCTGAAAATAATTTAAACTAGAACCACAATCTGTGGGGAATTAAATAATTTTTTTCCTAGAATTTTAGACTGATTTCCAGGAAACTGCCACCAAGCTGAACATCAACTGTTAGATATATACATATATGCATAAGAAATTTAAACAGAGATGAAAAGAACCTTCAAATCATCTATCCATTGCTGCTTCTGCTTCCCCCCCCCCCCCCCCCCCCCCGGTGAACAGCACATCTCCGTTCCTTGGCATCTTCCCAAACTTACGCTTGGCCTTGACCTTGAGGTGACGCTCGGGGATGGAAACAAGCTCAACGACGGAGACGGAGAGGTGTTGCCGAGGTTGAAGACACGAAGCTCGGCGGGCCGTGCTTTGTTCCGCGAAGCCGGTGCTTTTTTGTGCCGTGTCCAGGAACGCAAAATACCCTGGAAGACGAAGCTCCGCCAACGAGCAGCAACGAGATAGAAGCTCATCGCGGCAGAAATTGGGAACGAGGAAGAAGGAAGCGGGAAGAAGAGCGTCTATTCCAAAACAGCGTCAAAACGGACCTTGAGAGGTTTGTTTTGAGCGGGCATCTTTTTAAGAAGGAATGAAAACAGCGTGGTTTTGGTTCAAAACGAAAACAGGACAAAACCGAGCCAAACAAACATCTGTTTTTTCTTTTTCAAAAACTCAAAACCAAACCATGGATCAAAAGTAGCAAACGAACGGGGCTTATTGATTTTTGTTTAGTGGATTATCAACTTTCTTTTGAAATCTGATCTGGAGGGAGGTTCTTGCGGGAGATGTGGTTGTTTTAAGCGAGCCGCGGCCAACATCTGGGAGAGAGAGAGGGAGTTGTTGAGCGGCGCCATAGACGTGTTGGAGCAGGTGAAGTGATACGGCCGAGTTATTAGGGTTTAAAAAGTGACCGGCGGCGTCGATCGGCCTTTTGAAGGAGGGGCGGAGGATGGTAAGTGTTTATTAGAATGAGCGGTCAGGATGTTTTTTTCGACTCTAAACCCTAATTTCTCTCTTGAGTAATTAATTGAAAGAACATTGTTACAGAACAACCCTTCCTCCATATAGTTTAAGGACAAAGTGACAAACGGCCTCCGGAGTGATTTGGGAAAAGCAATATTTAGTAAATTTTATGAAAACATAATTAGAATGATTTCATAGTTTTAAAGGAATTGGAGCAGAATTAGGCTCCGTTGGAGGGACTTATTTTCAACGGTCAAGCGGTTACGACCGCATGAATCGGACCACAATTAAGGTCCGGTTCATGCGGTCGTACCGCTTGACCGGTTTGTCCCCCCAAACGGAGCCTTAATATGAGAACGTGAAATATATTTTTTTGTCAGTGGGGTGGAAAAGACCACATTGTAGCTCATTATTTGTCGTAGAAAGAACGGTTTTTTCTCCTTTAAAATATGATCATTTCATTCAAGAAAATGTTGAGAATTGGATCGGTTGGGGATGTCCCCTGCAATCTGATTTGCGTGTAATCATCCACTAATCACTGTGTTAGTGGAGGATTTAATTAATAATTTAATGATTTATTTAAATGGTCTCCAATCGCAAATTAATATCCGAATATGCGTATTTAAATTATAACAAAAATAATCATAATGGTGGTTATTGTGTGCGGATAGCCACGCGACCACCATAATCACCACATGGAGCCTATAAAAGGAGTTATAGGCCTCCTCATTTCTCACTTTTTTTTCCTCCGAGTCTTCTTCTTCCTCAGGTCGAAGCTCTATCGAATTCCTCCTACGAGCAGCACCCGAGCCGCACTCAAGCCACACCCGAGCCACGAGCGAGCCAAGTAAAAGCCTCCCGATGAAGCCAAATCTCTCAAGTTCCAAGTGGCCCCGCAACCGTAAGTCCAGGTGCTCCGCTCCACCATTCGTGCAAACTAAGTCACAGCCATCAGGAGAACCCTTCGCCACGACCAAGTCACCCTCGTACAAGGAGTACGACATAGAAAAGGAATTCTCGAGCACCTGTAGCTCCCCCACTCCGGCAATACTAACCCAGGATGCACAAAATCGCTACCTCGGCGGTCGACAACACAATGTGAATATCAGAAGAGCAACGAATGACGGATCTCAGAAAAGGAAACAAGAGATCAAACAGCACTAGCCGCCTAAAAGGAACTGCAAGAAAGGCGCAGACACATGTCAAATAAAGAAGTCACGCAGACACCATAAGCTCACGCCACTCAATGCCCCTCAGGACAAGATTTTCCAAGCGATTCGTAACCACCCAGCATTGCACAAGCCCGGGTCGCTCGCCTGTGCTCGAGAAAATTCATCAAAATATTGTCAATATCTCCAGGGGTCTGGGCACAACATTGACGAATGCAGTCTGAATGAAAAAATTCAGCGACTCGTCAGCCTAGGGGCGGTCGACCAATTCCTAGCGAAGGAAAAACAACATCATGCTCATAACATGAGATGCATAACCATCAGCATCGGCGAGCCGCCGATCAAATTAAACCAAGTTTTGTTAGATGAAGGGATTACAACAAACATATTATTCCTATCAACACTGCTTCAGCTCAAATTGACCGATGACAGTCTCTAGATAGAATCAACTAACGCGAGCATCCCGGGGGGCACTTCAGTACCAGTCATAGGCACCATCGTCCTTCCTGTCACTCTTGGAGAGGAGCCTGAGCAGGCCACCTATGATGTGTAGTTTTTTGTCATCCAGGCCGACTGTGATCACACCGCGATACTGCAACAATCACTACTGGACGTCTTCCAAACGCGCTCCCGCCGCTTTTTTCCCTGAACTATAAACTTTCACTTGCAGTTTTTCACTTTGTCATTATGCCCCAACCAACTATTATAGAAGCCACAAGCCTGAACTTTTGTGAACTATTTTTTATATAAAGTATTGTGTTCCTTTTCAATAGTGTCCGACTAGTTTCAGGTAATACTGAGCCGCGAGCGATGCTCGTGCAAACTAAGTCGCGAGAGATTCTCGTGCAAACTAAGCCTCAGTCGATCATCGTGCAAACTAAGCCGCGAGTGATTCTCGTGCAAAATGTAAGACTGCGCATGCGGTTTGAATACAAAAGTTATTCATTGAACCTGTCTTTCTACGCCAGGACGTCGTCAGGGCCTGCCTCCCTCACGACCAAGCCGCGAATGATCCTCATGCAAAAGGTAAAAATGCGCATGCGGTTTGAATACAAAAGCTATTCACCGAATCTGCATTTATACGTCAGGACGTCGTCAGGGTCTGCCCCCCTCACGACTAAGCCGCGAGCGATCCCGGGGCGAACTAGGTTACTAGCCAGCTACAGACACAATTATAGTGGGGATTTTGGACAACACCATATTCGCCGAGTAGGACAAAGATCCTTCAAGGATCAGAATTGGGCTAGATTTGGACTTATAATTGGATCAAGTAAGAAAGTGTGCGGCAGTGCTCTCGCCGAAAGTAGCACGGAGGGCTCTCGCCCAGTGGTTGAGTAGCGCAATTTCGTCGAACACCAGTTCGTCGAGCTCAGTTTTTCGAGCTGGAGGCGTAGTTCATCGAACGCCAGTTCGTCGAGCTCAACTCATCGAGCTGGGCCTTCGACTTAAGGTTATGATCGTCGAACGCAAACCTAAGGCTTGGGCCATGGCGGAATCAGGGCGGGCAGGAAGGCTCCCGCCCCGGGCAGGTGCTGGGGCTCGCGCGTCAGGATGGTGAAAGCCTATTGGCCCTTGGCGTTGAGTGATGCTTCTCCACTCAGCGCTCCCGCCAGCCTTTGGCGTTGCGTAATGCTTCTCCATTCAACACTCCAGCCAGCATTTGGCGTTGAATGAGGCTTCTCCACTCAACGCTCCCGCCAGCCCTTGGCGTCGAGTGATGTTTCTCCACTCAACACTCCCGTCAGCCTTTGGCGTTGAGTGATGTTTCTCCACTCAACGCTCCCGCCAGCCTTTGGCATGGAGTGATGTTTCTCCACTCAACACTCCTGTCAGCCTTTGGCGTCGAGTGATGCTTCTCCACTCAACGCTCCCGTCAGCCTTTGGCGTTGAGTGATGCTTCTCCACTCAACGCTCCAGCCAGCCTTTGGCGTTGAGTGATGCTTCTCCACTCAACGCTCCAGCCAGCCTTTGTCGTTGAGTGATGTTTCTCCACTCAACGCTTCTGCTAGCCTTTGACGTTGAGTGATGCTTCTCCACTCAACGCTCTCAGCAGCCTTTGGCGTTGAGTGATGCTTCTCCACTCAACGCTCCCAGCAGCCTTTGGCGTTGAGTGATGCTTCTCCACTCAACGCTCCTGTCAGCCTTTGCCATTGAGTGATGCTTCTCCACTCAACGCACCCGACAGCCTTTGGTTCCCGCCCAAGGTAGGCGTGAAGGCTTGCGATCGGGACAAGTCGGGTTCCCGCAGAGCTCAGCAGGAAGAGCTTCAGCCAGGTGGGGCGCAGGCCTGAAATTACCTAAATACCTCTGGTTTGCATTTAGCTCCTCAGAACAGCTAAGTTTGGCTATTGACAGACCAGTCTAGGGGCATTTTAGTAATTTTAGGGCAGCAGAAGTACGTTTTTTGCTGACCAGATATTGAAAATCTATAAATAAACCCACAGGATACCTCAGAAGACAGATTTTCCCATACTCTCATTTTGCCTTCTAGAACTTTTTGAGGTACTCCTATCCCAGCAATTGGCTTTGGAGGGGAAACGCTCAAAGAACTTCTGGGTTAGTGGAGGGACCTCCCAGCTGAGGCTTAGGGTCAGTTTCCAATTCTTCGTGGTTAGTCTTGGGTCGAGGTTTGAGAGAAGTAGGTGTCGGCCACACCCCAAGGTCAGAACTCTCGTTGAGGCCAATTTTTGGCTTCAACACGCACATAACAACACCATGAGTCAAACATCGCTCAGGCAAAAAGAAGAAAAAGAGCACAATCATCATAACAACGTGCAAATACGCGCGCAAACGCGCCAATCAAGAACCGTCAAATAATAAAGACGGCGTACAAGACATCAGACTAGAAAAGCAAAAGATGCAAACACACTAATACAAGAAGATAACACTGCTACATATCAGCCGTGTTAACATCAGAACTCTCGGCACCAGAGATATCAACAAAACTAAGGTCGGATACGTCGCATCCCAAGCTCCTGCCAACGAGACGAAAAGCCATCGAGACTCCACGCTTGAGGATCAGCTCTCGAACGTCTTCCATCAAAGGCTACACCTCCTTGCCCCATATCTCATCACGAACTTCCACGTTAATCAAGCAATGATCTCGCATATAATCATGTGCCTCCATGTACTCTGCGAGTCCGACAACCTTCAACTTTGACACACGACTATCAGAAGATAACGCCTCCACTTGGGCCTTCGTCGCATAAAGCTCTGTCTCCAAACAAGAAGTCTCCTCTTGAGCGCGCTTCAGCATCTGTGTAGTTCATTCCACCAAAGATTTCTCCACCTCCAAAGATGCTCGAGTCTCCTCCAATTCCGCCTTCAGCTCCTATCCAATCCGGCGAAGTCAAGAAACGTCCCGATCATGATCATCCCTCAGAGTGACAAGAGAGCCCACCGCCGCTCGAAATTTCTCTTGGAGGGTCTGATACTCGTCCTTCAAACTCACGTAATAATCATTCTAGATAACAAAAATTTGAACCTAACCCTCAATCTGCAAAAGAAAGGACGGAGAGAAGTCAACACAATATAACAATAAAGAAGAGCAAAAAATAATCAAGCTCGCTTACCACTTCATTCATCGTCGTCAAAGAAGAAGATAGTCTCGGAACTGCCGCTTCCGCAGGGGAAGACCGGGGGGCAGATGATCCACGCATCTGTATCTCGGGAGGTGAACCGCCACGGCCACCAGAAGGAGAGTCGTCACCCAGAGAAGACGAGCAAGGCGCCACGCTACCGCTACCACGAGAAACTACAGTGGACTTCCGTTTCCGACTACAATCCAAAGATGTCTCGGCAGTCCACCCAGAGTCTGAAGAAATGTTACACCACAACAAACGCTTCTCTTCCACAAACGAAAAAATACTGAACAGACGGTTCGCCAACTCGCGAGGCTCTAGAAATCCAAGCACTGGAGAAAACTCCCGCTCTCTCCCCTTTTGACGATAGGAATGATCAGGCAATGCGTTCCACAGCTCCGTCGAGCCTCAAAAGTTCCTGACATAACCATATAAAGTATTTCCATGACGGCGGTCCGTCCGAATCTCAAAATCAAACCAGCTATTGTTACTATGAATCTCCACATACTCACCACCATCAGAGCAAACTTCGCACCAATCTCGAAAGCAGTCCAAAGGGAGTTTACCGCCATGTTTGCGAAAGAAGACAACCAACTCCATGAGGTGTAATAACCCCAAGGGAGTAAACTGGGAAATAAGCACACCGCAGAATTTCAGAATCTCGATCACTTCCTCACATGGGGGGAACCAAAATCCAGATCTCAAGGTGGTCTCGCAGATTGTCAACCAGCCACGAGGAGGATTTTGGACCCTCTTCTCAACACGTGGTATCTTCACTTCAAGGTCGTCAGGCAGGCCGAACCTTCTCCTCCAAACTGAAACCCGATCATCGGTAAGGGAGGAGCGAAGACGGATCGGCCTCGCACTATGCTTCAAGTCCTATCACAAAACATTAAAAATATATAGGAAAAGTTTGCATATCAAAAGACATCCACCCTCGTCGCGCACAGAAAGACGCGTCGCCAAATAGAATAAAAAATATACAATGCACCTGAGCATGCACGTGCACCGGACACGCAGACGCGCACGTGCCCGCCTGGGGCAGGTCCCGCGCACGCACTCGCGCGAGGCCAAGCGCACAGAGCCATGCGCGCCGTCCCGCAAGTGCGCCCTCGCACTCACCCACACGCGGTCGTGCGCGCTCGCATGCGCCAACGTGGGCACACCCGCGCGTGACCGTGCGGGTGCACCCGCGCGCCGTCATGCATGCGCCCGCGCGCGCATGCTCACACGCGTCCAAGACCATGAACGCCCATGTGCGGCCCCACACACGCATCCGCGCGCACCATCGCGACTACGAGTGCGTCAGCTTCCTTCCTCGGGCACGTTCATCGTCTCTCCTCCACCATAATATATTCTAACATTTTTACTTGATTTTGCAGGGTGCCACTACTCACCATCTCAAGTCGATCACCTTTCGTCATCGTCACCGCCGTAAAAGATGAGTAAAAAAAATCCTTGTTTTTTTTCGTCCGAAGCGGTCTCATGCAAGAAGGATCTGGGGGGCAATTGTTGGGGATGAGACCCATTTTATAAGATCAGGTGTGCACAACCACACACTCATGATCTCCACCTTAAAAGTAGTAGGATCGTGGTGTTGACTGCACACACAAACACCGGGCCTGATCCCTTGCGCACTGATCTCATCACGTGTAGTGGGCAACCGCCGCGAGCCCCACCTCGCCGGCGGCAGGCGGACGACCATTCGATTGGGGTGAGTAAGGAGCAACAAAGCTGTCTGACATGCCAGTTATGTCAGCCCACCACTATTAACGTTAATAGAGGTGTCAATTATGTCAGTCCACCACGACACGTCAATATGGGGAGACAATGCGGGCTATATATGTATATGATCTTGTACTTTCTTCACCGCCAATGCCTCGCTTGGGAGTGTTTTTTTCCACCTTTTAATTTTTTGGAAAACGTCGCCGTTCATAATATTGCGGTTGTTTTAGGGATGAGTGACTTTCTAAAAAGACAAAATAACTTCTTTTGAATGAGCTATGTTTTTCGCTGATAGAGAAAACAAACACAATATTATGAAGTAGAGTGTTTTCTAGAAATCGAAAAAAAGGAAAAAAGCCCTTCCAAACGCGGCACAATTTGTGTTTTATATTACCTTAAAATATTGAGAACATGTTATAGTTTCAAGCCTTCGGACCTGCCAGCTAGTGAGAGCCTGCGCAGCGGGTCTACCTGGGGTCGAGCCGCGCTCGGGGTAGTGCAGAACCAAGGACCAAGAACCGAACCTCTCCCCCACAGGCGAGCCTTCGGACCTGCCAGCTAGTGAGAGCCTGCGCAGCGGGTCTACCTGGGGCTGAGCAGCGCTCGGGGTAGTGTAGAACCAAGGACCAAGAACCAGACCTCTCCCCCACAGGCGAGCCTTCGGACCTGCCAGCTAGTGAGAGCCTGCGCAGCGGGTCTACCTGGGGCCGAGCCGCGCTCGGGGTAGTGCAGAACCAAGGACCAAGAACTGAACCTCTCCCCCACAGGCGAGCCTTCGGACCTGTCAGCTAGTGAGAGCCTGCGCAGCAGGTCTACCTGGGGTCGAGCCGCGCTCGGGATAGTGCAGAACCAAGGACCAAGAACCAGACCTCTCCCCCACAGGCGAGCCTTCGGACCTGCCAGCTAGTGAGAGCAAGCGCAGCGGGTCTACCTGGGGCCGAGCCGCGCTCGGGGTAGTGCAGAACCAAGGACCAAGAACCAGACCTCTCCCCCACAGGCGAGCCTTCGGACCTGCCAGCTAATGAGAGCCTGCGCAGCGGGTCTACCTGGGGCCGAGCCGCGCTCGGGGTACTGCAGAACCAAGGACCAAGAACCAGACTTCTCCCCCACAGGCGAGCCTTCGGACCTGCCAGCTAATGAGAGCAAGCGTAGCGGATCAACCTGGGGCCGAGCCGCGCTCGGGGTAGTGCAGAACCAAGGACCAAGAACCAAACCTCTCCCCCGCAGGCGAGCCTTCGGACCTGCCAGCTAATGAGAGCCTGCGCAGCGAGTCTACCAGGGGCCGAGCCGCGCTCGGGGTACTGCAGAACCAAAGACCAAGAACCAGACTTCTCCCCCACAAGCGAGCCTTCGGACCTGCCAGCTAGTGAGAGCTTGCGCAGCGGGTCTACTTGGGCCGAGCCGCGCTCGGGGTAGTGCAGAACCAAGGACCAAGAACCAGACCTCTCCCCCACAGGCGAGCCTTCGGACCTGCCAGCTAATGAGAGCCTGCGTAGCGGGTCTACCTGGGGTCGAGTCGCGCTCGGGGTAGTGCAGAACCAAGGACCAAGAACCGAACCTCTCCCCCACAGGCGAGCCTTCGGACCTGCCAACTAGTGAGAGTCTGTGCAACGGGTCTACCTGGGGCCGAGCCGCGCTCGGGGTAGTGCAGAACCAAGGACCAAGAACCATACCTCTCCCCCACAGGTGAGCCTTCGGACCTGCCAGCTAGTGAGAGCCTGTGCAGCGGGTCTACCTGGGGCCGAGCCACGCTCGGGGTAGTGCAGAACCAAGGACCAAGAACCAGACCTCTCCCCCATAGGCGAGCCTTCGGATCTGCCAGCTAATGAGAGCCCGCGCAGCGGGTCTACCTGGGGCCAAGCCGCGCTCGGGATAGTGCAGAACCAAGGACCAAGAACCAAACCTCTCCCCCACAGGCGAGCCTTCGGACCTGCCAGCTAATGAGAGCATGCGCAGCGGGTCTACCTGGGGTCGAGCTGCGCTCGGGGTAGTGCAGAACCAAGGACCAAGAACCAGACCTCTCCCCCACAGGCGAGCTTTCGGACCTGCCAGCTAATGAGAGCCTGCGCAGCGGGTCTACCAGGGGCCGAGCCGCGCTCGGGGTAGTGCAGAACCAAAGACCAAGAACCAGACCTCTCCCCCACAGGCGAGCCTTCGGACCTGCCAGCTAGTGAGAGCCTGCGCAGCGGGTCTACCTGGGGCCGAGCCGCGCTCGGGGTAGTGCAGAACCAAGGACCAAGAACCAGACCTCTCCCCCACAGGCGAGCCTTCGGACCTGTCAGCTAGTGAGAGCCTGCGCAGCAGGTCTACCTGGGGCCGAGCCGCGCTCGGGGTAGTGCAGAACCAAGGACCAAGGACCAAGAACCAGACCTCTCCCCCACAGGCGAGCCTTCAGACCTGGCAGCTAATGAGAGCCTGCGCAGCGGGTCTACCTGGGGCCGAGCCGCGCTCGGGGTAGTGCAAAACCAAGGACCAAAGACCAAGAACCGAACCTCTCCCCCACAGGCGAGCCTTCGGACCTGCCATCTAGTGAGAGCCTGCGCAGCGGGTCTACCTGGGGCCGAGCAGCGCTCGGGGTAGTGCAGAACCAAGGACCAAGAACCAGACCTATCCCCCACAGGCGAGCCTTCGGACCTGCCAGCTAGTGAGAGCCTGTGCAGCGGGTCTACCTGGGGCCGAGACGCGCTCGGGGTAGTGCAGAACCAAGGACCAAGAACCAGACCTCTCCACCACAGGCGAGCCTTCGAACCTTCCAGCTAATGAGAGTCTGCGCAGCGGGTCTACATGGGGCCGAGCCGCGCTCGGGGTAGTGCAGAACCAAGGACCAAGAACCAGACCTCTCCCCCACAGGCGAGCCTTCGGACCTGTCAGCTAGTGAGAGCCTGCGCAACGTGTCTACCTGGGGCCGAGCCGCGCTCGGGGTAGTGCAGAACCAAGGACCAAGAACCAGACCTCTCCCCCACAGGCGAGCCTTCAGACCTGCCAGCTAATGAGAGTCTGCGCAGCGGGTCTAACTGGGGTTGAGCCGCGCTCGGGGTAGTGCAGAACCAAGGACCAAGGACCAAGAACCAGACCTCTCCCTCACAGGCGAGCCTTCGGACCTGCCAGCTAATGAGAGTCTGCGCAGCGGCTCTACCTGGGGCCGAGCCGCGTTCGGGGTAGTGCAGAACCAAGGACCAAGAACCAGACCTCTCCCCCACAGGCGAGCCTTCGGACCTGCCAGCTACTGAGAGCCTGCGCAGCGGGTCTACCTGGGGCCGAGCCGCGCTCGGGGTAGTGCAAAAGCGACCATCTTCCTGTCGTTAAAATTTCACAGTAGGTCAAGACAAGAAGTAATTTGAAAAATATATTATAATGAACTTGATTTGAGTATACAATTTTTGTCCTCCTTTCTGTCGGGTAGAAGCGTTTCAAGTCATTGTCGCTCCAGGTGTGGCTCATGATCCTACCCTCCACATCCTGGAGGTGGTAATCTCTTGATTTCAGGACCCGCTCAACAATATAAGGCCCTTCCCAATTTGGGTTGAGCTTACCCACCGGGGCGGATCTCCCCGCAGCATCAACTTTCTTTAGCATCAGATCTCCTTCCGCGAATTGTTTGATCCTGATATGCTTGTCGAAGTATCTTGCCATCCGCCGTTTGATCTCTTCCTGTCTGATGGCCGCGACGTCGCGTAGCTCTTCTACCATGTCCAGCGAGAGGCATAAGCCCTCTTCATTTTCTAGCCTCCAAGCCTCGTCTCCTTCACCTGCAGTCGCAACTCGTGGGGACCGTACCTCAAATTCCACGGGCAGGACCGCCTCACACTCATGGGAAAGTTTGAATGGGGTCTCGCCGGTAGCCGTGTTCGGAGTTGTCCACAAGGCCCACAATACTGAGTGGAGTTGTTCCACCCAACTCCCCCTCAAGTTCTCTACCTTCTTCTTGAGCAGATTCACGATGATTTTGTTCGCCTCCTCCACCTGACTGTTGCTCCTGGGGTGGTGGACAGAGGCAAATCTGAGGTTGATGCCCAGCTGAGTGCAGAAACTTATAAACTCCTCACTTGCAAATTGAGGACCATTGTCTGTGACGATGGCCTGAGGCAGCCCTTGCCTGCAGATGATATCTCCCCAAACGAAGTTCCTGATGACCTGTGAGGTTACTTTGGCCAGCGCCTTGACCTCCAACCACTTAGAGAAGTAATCGATCATAACCAAGAGGAACCTCCTTTGCCCACTAGCCGGAGGGAAAGGCCCAACTAAATCCATCTCCCAGATAGCGAACGGTCATGGTGCCGTGATGCTTCGGAGCCTTTGAGCGGGCAAGAGCTGGAGGGGGGCGTAGAGATGGCATTTTTGGCACCACCTCGCAAATTTTGCGGCATCCTTCCTCAGGGTGGGCCAGAAGTACCCCTGCCTGACCACCCTTGCCTCCAACGTTCTACCTCCGGAATGGATACCATATTCCCAAGAGTGCACCTCCTCCAGAATCCGCCGGGTCTCTTCTTCCGCCACACATCGCGCCAGAAGGCCCGAAAGCATCTTCCGATGTAGGCTTCCTTCATGCATGAGATAATGGGCCGCCTTATGCCGAAAGTTTTTTGCCTCCTTGATCCCCCTAGGGAGGTTGCCCAGACGAAGAAGGTCATGAAGGGATCCACCCATGAGGGTCGCCGATCTACTTCCATGAGCTCCCCTTCCTCGATCGCTGGACGGAATAGATCGGTCAAGGTTTCCCCTCCCCGAGGTCCAAACTTAGTCAACCGATCGGCAGATGCACTCTCCTCTCTGGGAACGTGTTTGATGGAGAACGTCCGGAACCCCCCGATGATCGTCCTCACCTTGGACAAGTACTTCACAAGGGTGGGTTCCCGAGCTTCGAACTCTCCTTGGATCTGTGACGCCACAACCAATGAGTCCGTAAAAGCCTCCACATCCTGGATCTCAAGCTCCTTTGCCAAACGAAGGCCGGCTATCACAACCTCGTATTCTGCCTGGTTGTTAGTTGCTGGAAAGTGCAAGACCACCGCTTGCTCTATGGTGACCCCTTGAGGACTTGTCAATACCACCCCCGCTCCGAGAGAGTGCTTCCCCGAGGCCCCATCGACCGTCATCTTTTATGCCTCCTGCGGTCGCGACTCCTCGGCCCCGACCTCCACAACGTAGTCCGCCAAGAAGTCGGCCACCACCTGTGCCTTAATGGAAAGCCTTGGCACGAATGAGATATCGAACTCACTCAACTCGATAGACCACTTGGCCAGCCTGCACGAGTGCTCCACTCCTTCAAAAATCTTACGGAGGGGATGGTCTGTCACCACCCTGATCGAATGTGCTTGGAAATATGGCCAGAGCTTCCTGGCCGAAATGATCAAGGCGTACGCCAACTTTTCTAAGATAGGGTAACAAAGCTCTGCCTTCTTTAGGATTCTGCTAACATAGTAGATTGGCAACTGCTTCCTACCCTCTTCCCTAACCAGAACAGAGCTCACCGCCTCTGCTCCCACTCCGAGATACAAGGCCAAGTCCTCCCCCTCCTTTGGGCTTTGAAGTAGAGGAGACGGGGAGAGCTGCTTCTTCAGCCTTTGAAAAGCTTCTTCACACTCGGCGGTCCACTCGAACCTTTGGTTACCCCGCAACACCTTGAAGAATGATGAGCATTTCTCTCCCGACCTGGAGAGGAATCTACTTAGGCCGGCCAGCTTGTCAGTCAAGCGCTGGACCTCCTTAGCGTTACGTGGTGACTCCAGCTCTAGGATAGCCTTCACCTTATCTGGGTTGGGTTCCACCCCCGCCGGGGTCAGGAGATGCCCAAGGAACTTGCCACGGCTCGCCCCGAAAACGCACTTTAAGGGGTTCAGCCTCATCTTGAACTTCCGCACGGTGGCGAACGTCTCCTCCAGGTCCCGAAGGTGCGAGTTCACGCCCTTGCTTTTAACCATTAGGTCATCAACATAGACCTCCAGGTTCCTCCCCCTTTGGCCTTGGAAGACTCAATCCATCATGCGTTGGTATGTAGCCCCTGCGTTTTTCAATCCAAAGGGCATCATCTTATAACTGAAGCATCCCTCCCTTGTGATGAAGGAGACGTCCTTGACGTCGGGAGGGTGCATTCGGATCTGGTGGTAACCTGAAAAAGCATCCAAAAAACTCATAATTGAAAAACCAACGGCTGAATCAACCAGCGCGTCGATTCGAGAAAGGGGTAGCAATCCTTGGGGCATGATTTATTTAATAAAGAAAAGTCAATACACATGTGCCACTTCCCTCCCCCTTTCTTTACCATTACCACGTTGGAGACCCAGCCTGGGTACTGGATCTCCGAGATGAAGCCAGCCTCCAGAAGCTTCTTGACCTCCTCGCGGATTGGCTCTTCCAGCTTGGTTGCGATGGTCCTCATCTTCTGGCGTATGGGGCGCGTCCTGGGATCCAGGTTCAGGCGGTGGCAGGCCACATCCGCATCGATGCCCGGCATGTCAGCCGCGCTCCAAGCAAAGATGTCGACATTGCTCTGTATGCAAGCCCGCACTCGCTCCTGGTCCTCGGGACTCAGACCCCCGCTGATCCGCACCTTCTGTACTTGGCTGGCGCTGGTGAAAACTTCCATCTCTACCACCTCCTCAGTCGGCTCCAGCCGCGACTGCTCCCAGCCGGCCCTTGCCTTCTCTTCTTGTCCAAACTCTTCCTCCCTTCCTGCTTCCTCAACTTCCATCGCCTCCCCTAGGCTCTCACAATGCTTCTGCTCAACCTCTACGCCTCCATGGGCCTCCCTCTCAATTCCTCTTCCTTCCACTTCCACCTGCAGACCCTCTTGCGGCTCCAACTCTTCGTCCCCTGGACCTTTTACACATCTCTTCCCCTCTGCTCCTCCTCAATCTCCTCCTCCCCGACAACCTCTTCATGCGCCGCCATCTCCTTCTCCAACTCCTCTGCCTCTGCCATCCAAGATATGGTGTTGACTGCCGTAACGTAGCACTGTCTTGCCACCTTCAGGTCTCCTCTGACCCTAACTTGCACCCCTCCGTTGTTGAACTTGAGGCATTGATGAAACGAGTCAGGGACGCAGCGAAAGGCGCTGATGAGGGGACGCCCAAAGATGATGCTATAGCTGCTCGGGGCGTTCACGATAACGAACCTGCAGTTCCGTGACACGCCCCCTAACTTCACATGCAGCCCCACCCCTCCTTCTACTTCCTTCTCCTGAGAAACCAAACAACGGCCCATCCGAAGCTATGACCCTCTTGGTCTCAACCTGCATCTCATCGAAAGCCTTCTTGAAGATCGCGTTCACGGAGCTCCCGTTGTCCACCAGGATCTTGGAAACCGTGAAGTTTTCGACCGCCGTCTGGATCACCAAGGCATCACAGAACGGGTCCTCATTATCCGGCATGTCCGCTGAAGAAAAGGTAATTTTTTTCTTTTGGAGGGGGGGCCTGAGAGGTCGAGGCTACCCCCCTTCGGAACATGGTCTGGAGGCTCCCCTTTCGAGTTGCCTCAATCCCAACTCCTCCGTGGATCACCCCGATCCCTCCCCTGGTTCCTACATCCAACCGATCCTCGCATCTATCTTTTGTCTCCTCCTGCTGCACCTCCTCGATCCTTACTGGCGGAGCCTGCCTCGTTGACCCCCTGGCTTCTCTCATTTCTAAGAACTCTGGGCAGGTGGACGTTGCGTGGCCCTCCTCCTGATGGAAGTCACAGAAAGGCAACGCCACCCTGCCCCTTCTCCCTTCTCCACCATCTCTCCTTCCAGCTCCTCCTCGAGCTCCTCTCCTTCCTCCTCTACCTCGACCGACCTCCATCGTCTCCTGCTGATGTGGGAAATGACCCCTCAGCTCCTGCCTCTGTGTCGGCTGATCGAACCTCCTCGGCTCGCGAAAGTGGTCTCTTCCCTGGAAACCTCCTCCTAGCTCCTGGGGGCGCCCCTCCTGAGGCCTCCAACCTAACCGGTTGTTCGGCTCCCGGGCCCCCCGTCCTTGATGCAGTCCTTGTTGCCCCCGTCCTCGGGGCTCTTCCCTCCTCCTCTCTTCTCTCTGCTCCCTCCGTCTTCCTATTTCCGGCTCCTTCACATCATCCTCCGCCAACCTGGTCAGCTTCCTTGCAAACGTCGGATTGGCCCTCTCGAAGTCTGTCTCCTTCGCCGCCCTCTCCATGAGCTCCTCAAAAGAGAGGGGGCACTCTCTTCAACTTCATGCTAAAGAAACTCAGCCTCAGTCTCAGAGTAAAAGCGAGCATCAACGTATACCCTGGGACCTCTTGGACCAGGAGGACCTCTTCCTGAAACCGATCCACATAATGTCCCAACGTCTCGTCTTGCTTCTGCCTCACCGCGAACAGGCACTCCGCCTCCTTCTTACGCTTCTTCGATGTTGAGAACCTCAACAGGAAACCTCGACGCAGATCCTCGAAATTGTAGATCGACCTCGCCGGCAACTAAGAGGGGGTAGCTTGTGTCACTAAACTCGTCGTCAAACACCGGAGACTTGGATATTTTGAGCTTAGATTCGCCGCTCAATGCCTACACATAGACCCGCGAACTGCAGTGAGGACTTGCCATACTCCTGGAAGTTCACTAATCAACTTGCCCTCCCAAAGCCAAAAAGTGAGCTCCGCACCTCGAATGACACGTTGCGGTTAAGCAAAGCAGTTCGCCTGGTCTATCAGCGGGTTCTGTTCAAGTCCTTCAACTTTCAATAACAAGCAGTCCGCACGGCTAGTTGCGATCAGACGACTTCGGCAGTCTCGGCTTGCGGTTAGGCGTCTTGCAGTTTTTTGTTTCCTTTGGCTACATTGTAAAATTCTAACTAGACTGAATTTCGTTCATAAAACCTGCAGTCTGGCACTTCCAACCCCAATTTCACAGTAATTCAGTGCCAGGAAACAGTTATTTAAGTGAAATTACATCAACTTTGCGTTCTAAGTCTGAAAATTCCCAGGTTTTGGTCTTGAATGCTTGTGTAGGTTCTAATTGAAAGTCCATTTCATTTCATGTTGAATACTTATTGAAAACCATATAATTTGGGATGTTACTTTGTAATACTTTGTTCAATTACCTTGCATCTCTTGGAAGGATTTACTTGCCGTGCATTTAGTCCAAACAATCTCACTTTAATTGTTGCTTCTGATTTCTACTTGGCTTTAGTTGTGATTGAGTGTTCATGCGACCTCTTGCAGCTTCCATCTTAAATTTTTACACATTCATTTTCAGCAATTTGTTTAATATTTTGATCCTTTGACTATATCACATGTAAAATCATACGCTTGGTATTTACTGTAAAAAATAGTAGCAGTTTCATAAACAAAGGATATTTTCAATGTATACATTTAAATGCCCCTTACCTAATACAATATATTTAATTGGGCGTACTATATTTAAACACAAATAAATATTGCAGAATCAATACAAAGTTTTCAAAACCTGGAGGTGCTTTTTATTGCTAACACCAATTTATGAATATATAACAATTTCTAAATGAACTTCATGCAACATAAATAATAGTACAGTACTTTCAGTGAAAAGAAATTCTACCATTTCACCTAGCTCATTGACTAAAGGTAAGAAAGTAAGTGAGCAAAATAAATTACCTCAGTGGGATTGATATTGAGCTTGAACGAAGGTGCTTTCAAGCGGGGAGTAAAGGTTGCCGCAGTGCTAAAGAAAATGTCCACAGCCTAAGAACAAATTGCACTCAAGATGTCTTGTGATTGCATAGGAGTGTTTGATGGCCATATACAATGCCTAAGCAAAAAGAATTCGTTAACTATTTAATATCATCAAAGTCAACCCAAGAAAAAAATTGAAAGATTATAAATATAATAATAATACACCACTAATCTATCTTACATAGGTTCGACCGAAGAATCAAAACTATAATCCTCTTGATTATTATTAACTTCATCAACCTCAGATCTTCATCCGCTACAAATAATTTCCTACGAACCCCTTAATAAAAATCTGGAAATACCAGAAATGAAGACCATGAACAATAGTTCACAGTAGTAGATAATGTGATGACATTATAAGTAGCAACATAAATATGATGCATGGTAATCTGACCTCCAAAGCACTTTGAAGTTACAAAATATGGATAAAATATACAACGGTTAGGAAGAAATGTAGTAAAGAGGGACAGAAAATAAGCAAACTTATTCAAGTCAATAATAAGTAAGAAATGAGAATATAAACGAACTCCATCAATCAATAATATGCCTGGACATTTTTCACAATTAATGAAAAATCACATAATTTTAAAGAAAAAATAGAATTTTTTTAAATGGAGTAAAAATGAAAAGTTGAACGTTTCATCAAAGTAGTATTTTTCACTTTTAATATAGTATAGATTATAGAATACATAATGCAGTCTCAAAAAAAGTCCTACAAAGAGGTTGATTGGCCAAAGAAATCACAGTAAACATTGACTTATTTAATCTCCAATCAATAATAAAGTAAAAAAATTAAATTCATCTGCCCTGCTACTCCACCCGTAGCCCCCATCCCAAATTCCTCGGCTCTTTCGCAAAAACTCGAGCCCTACCTTGCCGAACATTGTAGAACACCCGTGCAACGTAGCTGAACGCCAACTCCTGCCGCCCATTTCACCTCTCCCAACGATGCTATTTGACTTTGGTCGGACAGCCACCAGCGGAACAAGTGATAGGGATGGAGAGGGAGATAGGGGGAAGGGCTAATAGGAGGGGGTGAGAGAGGAGCCACATTTCTTAAAGGGCCTTCCACTTTGGAGCTCCAAACTGTAAACAGGGTTTCAGGGAGAAAATATTTGTGGGATGAATTGAATTATTGAAAGAAGAATGACATTGATTTTGACACATGAACAGTCAAACAAGCGACATTTCTAAACTCTGTTTCTACCAAAAATTTGATTTTTGTCGTGTGATTTTTGGGTTTCTTTCTGATGGGAGAGAGTGGGGAGAAGTTTGGAATAATAGTGAAGTAGTAGATATTAGATAACCAGGTTAACCAGAGATCATTATTTTGGGATGCACATATCAATTGGGCTACACATAATTATATGGGTTGCAAGTAATGGTAGGAAATGGTAACGGTGGGTTGCTTATCTCGACAAAGAGACTGCTAATATAAATTCCCAAAATTAATTCACTCTGGATCACGTCTACAGCTTATTTCAGAGTCGCAAAATAAATTCACTCTGGAACCAAAATGTGCATAACATTATCTTTGCAAGTAAAAGGTTTAATCTCCTCGATGATCATAAGCGCTCAGCTAGGAAATCAATTATTCATGCACGAGATCATGTATGCTCGCATGGAATATCAATTCTATATCCCGGAGAGTAAAAATGATCTCCTAAGAGATAACATGAGTTCGCCCACATCATATACAATTTTTTTTGCAAGAGCAATTTGGCACTCCTGGGAGATCATTTTAAAAAAATAGCTGTTGATGGAAAGCAAACATGGCATTTGCCATACTATCTAAGAATTGAAAACATGGATAGGATATCAAAATGGGGATGGCCAGTAGAAAACCCACAAGTCCCTGAAACAATCTATTTCAATTGCCATACTATCTAAGAATTGAAAACATAACAAATGCACTTGAACCCGAGGAAAAAAACTCTCCTTTTTTTACCTTTTCCCAGCTGCCCTGATTTGAAGGCGTGATCGTGTTCCTGTAGGGAAGTGAGTGCTTTACCAGAGTTCTCCACTCTTTCCTGCTCCCCAACCAACCATTTTCTCCGATCTTTCCTGCACCCCCACCAACCAATTTTCTCTCTCAGTACAAATACGAAGCGGTTATTCGTGCACAGTTCACGCACCGCGCCTTCGGCTTCTTTATTTAACAGTTTCTTCAACTTCTTTCTCTGGGGTCTTTCCCGATACGGATCATAATCTATACCCTTAACAAAACTGCCGAATAATAAAAGGAAAAAAGTACGTCTCTACGAATTTTTGGAGTCTGTAATTTGATTGGCTCCGGCCTTCGTTTTCGCATTTCGAGCGGTCTCCGTGATGACTGGCACTCCAGAGATTACTTTCTTACCATCGCAGCAACTTCTTCAATGTTTGATCATAAAATTTCCTGTAGTTTGGGGCCCTGCAGAACTTGATGCAGCAGGGATTCAATTCGCTGGAATATTTCTGGGAAGAAGCCCAAGACTTGATGTAGATTTATGAACTATATCAAGCTTTTCATGGCAAATGATAATAGGCTTGCCCTGTGTTAGAAAATTGAGTAATCCATACTAAACAACGGTATTAAACAGTTTTCTGGTGCCAAAATAAACGGAGATAAAATAGGGTGAGTCGACATCCATATCCATGATCAGGAAAAATCAAGCATTCAAGCTTATCATCTACATTGCAGCTTTCATTATGTATAAGAAGCCATGGTTGTGATGCTTTTAACTTGAGAAACTGTAATCATGAAAAAATTATTATTAATTGAATGGACCCAACATTAATCATACCAAAAACAAGAATTAGGGAAAACTTTGCTACAGTATGATAATATAGGAAGTGCGTATACTTGCAACAGCCTTATGCATCCTATCGATCAACACTTGCTACTAGTTATTTATCCATACAAGTTAAAACTCGTCATGTTGTGGTTTTCTATAGAATTAGGACTCACAAACTTGCAACTGAATGAGACTAGCGATCAAAAGTCTAAGTTGTATGATGACATGAATGAAATTGATCAATTATGTTATGTATGTGTCTTATAATAATTTTTCTCTACATATATGTATATTACTTATTCTTAAGACGCATTATGCTAATGTTTGTTGTTATGTTTCAAGCATTAATATATTATTTCTACCATCTAAAAAAACTGAAGTGGATGTGGGAAATTATTTTGAGACATGCATGTTAATAAGGGTAGAATGGGGTATGAGTTTTTGAGACGAATCAAAGATTCAGATAAATTTTCAGGGAGACCAAGACCAAAAGATATCCTAGGGTGCGAGCAATGGATCCGGATTCTCACCATTAGGTGAAATGGATAGTATCAATTTCATGGTGTGGATGCATTCTCACTTGATCTAATGGTGGAGAATTTTTTGAATAAAAGGAAAATATAAAAGTGTTAAAGTAGCCCATGTAAAGGGCCCATTATTGGGCCCATTTAGGCTCTATTTGTTTGGGCGTTTCGGAGCTCCGTTTTGGGCAAACGCCGCCGGAAGGCGGGTAAACAAATGAACCTCCGGCGGCGTTTGCTCCGTTTCCACCCGCCCGCCTTGAGAAACGCCCCAAAAAGCTCTGTTTGGAGCAGCCACCTCCCCCCTCCGTTTCGAACACTCCGTTTCCACCCGCCGGATCGACCCGCCACCGCCGAAACAAATGAAGCCTTAGTGTTTTATCTTCTCTCCTCCTTTAGTCCCACATCTTGTATAAGATTCTCTTCTCTCTTCCTCTTCCTATATATTTGTATTCTCTCCTTGTATTTACATACACAAGCAATACATACAAGTTTTTGAGCTCTCTTAACATGGTATCAGAGCGAGGTTGCGATCTCTGCGGTTTGCCCCTTTTCTAACCGCCGAGCCCGCCCGGTTTTTTTTCTCCTACCCGCTGCTTTGTCTCCTGCGGACTGGTAGCCTACCCGCTCCGGTCTCTTGTCCGCCCCTGGCTCTGCGGTTTGCACCTCTGCCTCCGCTTCTCCTCTCCCTCTCCGTGGTTCCACTCTCTTCAGGCTTCTTATAGTCACCCTCTCTCTGCTTCGTGGAGCCCACCCTTCTTCTACCCGATGCGAGCTCTCTTTTTCTGTCCGCTGTCCGCTCCACTGCGGCTTCCCCTTCTAACCGTTGCGGCTTCGCCTTCTGACCGCTGCGGCTTTGCCTTCTGTCCGCTGCCCGGCCACAGTCCTCCCTAGCCGCTCGAGTTCCTACTCGCGGCCTCTCTCCCCTAGCCGCTCGAGCTCCTCCTCGCGGCCTCTCTTCTCTAGCCGCTCGAATTCCTACTCGCGGCCTCTCTCCTCTTTCCGCGTTCTCTGTCAACCCGCTGCGGGTTCTCTCCTGCGGGCTGCGCTCTGACCGCTGCTGGCTTCACCTAGACCGGGGCGGTCTCTCCTTTTTTGTCTGCCCTTTGGTCGCGACCTGACTATTCGCTGGTGTCCGGCTTGACCGTTCGGACTGCTTCCTATCCGCATTCTGGTCGTGGTCTTCCTAGTCTTTCTTGCCGGCGGTTTATCCTCTACTCGTCGCGGTCTTCCCTTATGGGCTCTTTCGGCAACTCTTCTGGCTCGACGGCAAGCTCGCCTGCTGACTGCCCGGCTTGTCCGACTGACCGCCCGGCTTACCCTACAGAACTCCGTGACGAGCTGCGCATCACTACCATCTCTCTTTCCGGAAAGAACTTCATTCCTTGGGTACATTCAGTTCGACGAGTTCTTCAGGCCAAGGGCCTTCTCCCTCACCTTACTCAGGCTCCTCCCACCCCTCCCACCGACGACTGGCTCCGCAATGATGGCCGAGTTCAGACCTGGATCTTGAATTCTTTGGATGGTGAACCATATCAAATGGCTATGTATCATGAGACTGCCAAAGATATGTGGACTGAGCTACACTCCTTATATTCTGGACGGGGCAGCCTCCAGCATCTCTACGACATCCTCACTGACCTCTTTTCTCTTGACGCTGGAGGGGCTTCCGATATGTCCTCCTTTGTTGCTCGTGCGAAGACTCTTGCTGAAGCATGGATCCAGCATCAGCCGTTTACCAATGATGCTCTTGCTCAGCGCGCTCAGAAGGAAGCCGCCTGTACTGCCATCCTTATGGCCCGTCTTCCCCCTCACCTTCAGAGCATTCGTGCTCAGGTCCTGGCTTCCTCTACCACACCATCTTTTTCTGATGTGTGCTCCATGATTCTCCGAGTACCACCTCCTCCAGATACTACAGCTCCTCCGGCCCTTCTTCAGCAGGCACCTCCGCTTCTACCCTTCCCTCCTCCTCCTACTCGGGGGGGGGGGGGGGGGGGGGGGGGGCGGTCGTTCGGGATCTCGCGGTCGTGGTGGCCGAGGTCGGCCGAAGTGTTCCTTTTGTGGGAAAGATGGTCATCTCGAGGCAACCTGCTACAAGAAAGTTGGCTATCCTCCTCGTCCGGCGGCTTCTGTTGCTACCGATGCTGCTCCTCCTGATCTTGAAAGTGTCCGTCTTCAGCTCCAGCATCTCCAGGGCTTGCTCCATCCCCCATCTGCCTCTGTTGCCTCCGTCTCTAACACAGGTACTGCATGTCTCTCCACCGGCTTGGGCTCGATTGTGGATTCTGGCGCTACTCATCACATTACTCCACATCAACCTGCCCAGTACCTGAATTCCCCTTATCCACAGTCTATTACTGTGGCCAATGGCGTCACTGTTCCCGTCTCCGGCTCGGCAGATCTTCCTCTCACCTCCTCCATCTCCCTTCGCTCGGCTCTTCACGTCCCGAGTTCTCCGTTCAATTTACTTTCTGTTGGACGGCTTACTACTGATTTGGATTGTTCGGTTATATTCACTTCCTCTTCTTTTGTTATACAGGATCGGCGGACGCAGACTACCATTGGTAAAGGCCGGCTGCGGAATGGACTCTACCTTCTCGACGACTCTCCCACCATCCTCTCCTCCATTTCTTCCACTGCTTGGCATTGTCGACTTGGGCATGCTCCTCTACCGATCCTCCAGCGGGCTCTCCCGGATGTTTCTCTTACCCCCTTTCAGTGTGACTCATGCATCCTCGGCAAGCAGACTCGTTCATCTTTTTCTTCACATTGTACTCGGAGCGCTGCTCCTTTTGATTTAGTCCATTCGGATATTTGGGGACCATTTAAAATTTCTAGTATTTCCGGTTTCCGGTATTTTATCACGTTTATTGATGATCACTCTCGCACTACCTGGTTATACTTACTTCGTGAGCGCTTCGAGCTTCCTCGTGTCTTTCGGGCATTTGTCCTCGAAACCCGTACGCAATTCCACACGACCATCAAGGTACTCCGAACTGACAATGCTCGTGAGTACACTAGTCACGAATTTACTACTTTATGTTCCGAGTTCGGGATTCTACATCAATCTTCATGCGCTTACACGCCACAACAAAACGGTGTTGCCGAACGAAAGAATCGTCACTTACTCGATGTTTCCCGTTCTCTCATGCTTCAAATGCATGTCCCTAAACAATATTGGAACTTTGCGGTCTCGACCGCCTGTTTTCTCATTAACCGTCGCCCTTCCTCTATTCTCAACTATGCTACTCCGTTCAGCATCCTCTTTCCCTCCGCTACGGCCTTTCCTCTCCCACCCCGTGTATTCGGTAGCCTCTGTTATGTCCACCGTTTGGGGCCTTCCTCGGATAAGTTGGATCCCCGGGCGGCCAAGCATATCTTTGTTGGTTATTCTCGCACCCAAAAGGGGTATGTCTGTTATTCTCCTGCTACACGCAAGATCTCGGTTTCCGCTGATGTCACTTTCCGCGAAGATCAACCATACTTTTCTGCTCCCTTACCTGACCGTCAACAACCCACACCTCCTCCTCCCTCCATCCCCCGCCCGGTCATTCCCGCCACAACTCCTCCAACTGTCATTCCCTCTCCACTGCCTGTCGTTCCCTCCAAACCACCAGTTATCCGTGTCTACACTCGTCGCTCTGCCACTTCCGTTGCCCCTCTGCCGTCGGTCTCTACCATGGATTCTCCGCGTCTGACTGATCAGGTATCGCCTTGCACTGCTCATCCGCTGGCAAACTCCATCTCTCTTCATCGCCTCTCCTCATTTACACACTTTGGCTACTTCTCTCTCTTCGGTTGCTATTCCTAATTCTGTGCAGGAGGCGCTTCAACATCCAGGCTGGCGGGCCGCCATGGAGGAAGAAATGTCTGCTCTTTGGTCTAACCAGACATGGTCTGTTGTTCCCCTTCCCCCGGGCCAGAAACCAGTTGGGTGCAAGTGGGTCTTTGTCATCAAACATGCTGCCGATGGGACAATTGACCGTCTAAAGGCCCGTCTTGTGGCTCGCGGTTTTACTCAACAGGAGGGGCTCGATTATGAGGAAACGTTCTCTCCGGTGGCGAAGCTTAATAGTGTTCGTGTCCTCATCTCTGTTGTTGTCCATCGCCGGTGGCCTCTCTTTCAGCTGGATATCAAGAATGCCTTCTTGAATGGGGACCTCCAGGAAACTTTCTACATGCAGCAACCACCCGGGTTTGATACCACGGGGGAGTCTCAGGTCTGACATCTTAAAAAGGCTCTATATGGTCTCAAACAATCTCCGCGGGCATGGTTTGAAAAATTCAGCAAGGTCCTCCGTGAGATTGGCTTCACTCGGAGCTCGGCCGACTTCTCGCTCTTTACTCGCCACCAACCAGCAGGAACGGTTATTCCGTTAGTTTACGTCGACGATATTATCATTACTGGAGATGACTCTCAAGGGATGCAGGCAGTCAAAGTCCATCTAAACTCAGTCTTCCAGACAAAGGATTTGGGTCCCTTTCGCTATTTCTTGGGCCTTGAGATTGTCAGAAGGTCGGATGGGTCCACTCTCTCTCAACAAAAATATTGTCTTGACCTTCTTCATGATGCGGGTCTGTCCGGCTGCAAGCCAAGTGATACTCCTATGGATGTGAACCACAAACTGTGTGCCCAGGCATCTGACTCCGATCATCTTCTTCAGAATCCTGAATATTATCGACGTCTTGTTGGAAAACTGATATATCTCACAGTCACCAGACCGGATATTTTCTTTGTTGTTGGACTTGTCAGCAGATACATGCACTCTCCTCGAAAATCTCATCTTCAAGCAGTGGAACGAATTCTCAGGTATCTGAAAACTGCTCCTGGTCAGGGACTTGTCTACAGGACCTCCTCTTCTGCTCCAACATTGGTGGCATATTCAGATGCTGATTACGCCGGCTCTTTCGATGACCGACGATCTACGAGTGGTTTTTGCACTTACCTTGGAGGACATCTTGTTACTTGGCGAAGTAAGAAACAAGCGGTCGTTGCTCGATCTTCAGCCGAGGCAGAGTACCGGGCAATGGCATCGGTTGTATCCGAATTAACATGGCTTGAGAGTCTTCTTACTGATCTGGGTGTAAAATTACCATCACCGGCTCTTCTCCTTTGTGATAGTCAAGCCGCCATACACATCGCAAAGAACCCGGTCTTTCACGAAAGAACGAAGCATATTGAGGTCGATTGTCACTTAATCCGGGAAAAGGTTCAAATGAATAAGCTTGACCTAAAGCATGTCCCAGGATCGGAACAAGTTGCAGATGTCTTCACAAAGGCTCTTTCCAAGACACTATTCTATCAGTGCTTGTCCAAGCTTGGCGCACACGATTTGTACGCTCCAGCTTGCGGGGGAGTGTTAAAGTAGCCCATGTAAAGGGCCCATTATTAGGCTCATTTAGTGTTTTATCTTCTCTCCTCCTTTAGTCCCACATCTTGTATAGGATTCTCTTCTCTCTTCTTCTTCCTATATATTTGTATTGTCTCCTTGTATTTACATACACAAGCAATACATACAAGTTTTTGAGCTCTCTTAACAAAAAGGATGGGATTAGCGAACATTTCGGATCAGAAAGAAATAGATCTGGACCGTGAAATCGATACTATCCATTTCACTTCAAATGGAGAGGATCCCCATGGGCGATAGAGCTGATTGTTATGACGATAATAAAAAAACAAATATTGTATAAAGAAAATTATGTAGAGTCAGCTCCAAGCATTGAAGATATGTCGAGAGATTTTGTTCCCCGTTCCAATGGATGAGCTCAAGTTCGCGCAATTCACCAACACGAATTGCTTGGATCAAAAGAGACGTCGTGAATACCACCACCCAATGCTCACTTTTTCCACACACACAAACAGCTAGAAAATTTTGAATTCAAATGTGCTCGAAAGGGGAAATGCAAAGTTAGCTATCAGATGCAATCTAAACCATACATGTGACTAATCTATGACGTCAATAGCTCACAATGGCTCACATCATAATCATTTGAAATATTTCTCACCTGGAATCATGTGAGATCGATATTTAATTTGAACACAGCATTTTTTATTAACATGGAGGCTTCCTTTTGTATTTTATATTTTTAAATATTTGTACACCTTTAGAGAGAGGGAAAGAGATGAAGAGAGAGCAAGTGAAAATCATGTGCATGACAAGAACAGGTGGAAGTAAATAATTATGCAGAAGAGATCATATTCATTCTATTTTGCAGCCACTTCGAATGGGCACAAAAAGGCCTCCGGAGGTTGGCCGCCGCTGAGCTTGTACGATCCATTGATATGAAGAAGGAAGAATTCCATTAAAGTTTCATTCACATAACATGATGCAAATATTTCAAATGATTATTAACCAGAAAGTGTCGAACAAGTGATGTGAGAGGAATACATCTGCAATAAGAATAGATTATGTATATGGCTCTATAGTTGTATATAGACTATGGCTACATAAGAATAGATTATGTATATGGTTCTATAGTTATATGTAGACTATGGCTTCTTTTATATATAACACATAAAAAGAAGCCTACATAGCCTCTTCTATAAAGAAGCAACTATATAGATAGCCTATATTCTTTTATTATACCTATTTGCTGCAATATAGGCTTCTTCTTCTACATAGGCTTCTTCTATGCTTATGGCTATATATAGGCTTATATATTCTATATTGGCTAGAATAATATATGATCTATAAACTATACATTCTACTTTTATATTGCTTATTTAAGCTTTTTCTTCTTTTTCTTCTCATATATATTAGAAGTTGCATATAGAGGAAGAAAAAGAAGTCCATATATAGGTTATAAGAAAAAGCCTATATAGGCATTAAAAAACCTATATATAGAAGAAAAAGTCATATAGAAGAAGCAGAAGAAGAAATTTATATAGATTATATATAGAAGAATAATAATAAAAAGAATATACAAGAATATTGGACTATATGCTTATTGGCTATATATATGCTATATATAGTTATAGCCTTATTCAATATTAGCTATATATATATATATATATGTAATCTAATATCAGCCCATATAAATCTATATTGGCAATATAGTAATTAGGCTATATAGGCTATGTAGAAAACCTATACGCTATATTGGCTATGTCGAAAACCTATAAGCTATATAGGGTATGTAGAAAACCTATATGCTACAGCTATATAGACTATAATCTACATGTAGATAGCTTACTTGTAGCTTATATAGAAGTATAGCTTAAAGGATATGTAAATTAAATAAGATAGCTTCTAAATCAAACGGTGATGATTTATCCAAAAAATGCATTGTGTGCAAAATCCTCAGCAGTCTCACAATACTCCTTGAACATGTTGTGGCAGTGATAGAAGAGTCTAGGGACATCACAAAAATGTATGTAACTGACCTCATGAGTTCCCTGCTTGGGCATGATGTCAAATAAAAAAAAGATCCTCCTCTGAAATAAGCATTTCAGAGCAAGGTATCTGTTAATCCAGACAAACCCTCTTCCTTCCAGTGGGGTCAAAACTCAAGAGAAAAAAGTAAAGAAAGGGAAAGTGTTTCGTATTGCAAATTATGTAATAAGAACACCCATTTTACCAAAGATTGTTTCTCAAGATGTAAGAGATGCAAAAGAAATATGCACCTCCAAAAGGATTACTAGTATCGTGAATCATGACCAAAGGAAGAAGTCAACTTCAGCACAAACCGAGAATCTCTATTTTACTCCTGCGTAAGAGTCGAAAGTTCAGACGAGGCATTTGGTTTCTCACGGTGAAAGCCCGAACCATATGTGTAATTACAGATGGAATTTTGTTCACCTTGATGAATCAGATAAAGCAGAAGTCATCATTGGAGATAGAAACACTAAAACCATAGAAGGTAAAGGAACAGTTGCAGTTAACATGGAAAACGGCAATATCAGCCACATTCATGAGGTGCAATTTGTACCAGCATCATCTCAAAATCTCCTCAGTGTTGGGTAGCTTATAAAAAGGGGATACAAATTAGTTTTTGATGGAGATAATTGCAACATTCAAGATAAGAAAATCAAGAAAATTGTAAATGTAGTTCATGTCTCAAAACAAAAAAAAATTCTTTATCATTGTCAATGTGAAAAGGTGATGATTCAATGAGTTATCAAACACATGTTGTTAGAGAAACCAACGACTTCACACTATGGCATCAACGATGTGGACACCTAAACTATAATGACTTACAAAGAGTTCACATTCTTAGAGACAGAATGAAAGGATATGTAAACAACAAGTAACTGTGTGAGATATGTGCTCTTAATAAAATATATGGAGCACCTTTTCCTAATCAGAGCAATTGTCGTACTAAAACACCCCTTGAGCTCATTCATGCAGACATTTGGGGATCAGCTTCAACTCCTACCTGGTCAGGAAATAGGTATTACTTTCTGATAGTAAATGACTTCTCTCACATGATGCGGATCTTCCTAAACCTGAAATCTGATGCATTTCAACATTTTTTAAAGTTCAAATCTATGACTGAGAAAGAAACTAACGACAAAATTAAGGAGTTTCTATCATTCTGTGAAACGAATGAAATTAAGAGACATCTCATTGAACCACAATGTCCTCAACAAAATGATATAGTGGAACACAAGAACAGGATTGTTGATGAGATGGGGAGGAACATGCTTCAACAAAAAAAATTGCCCAAAGAATTCTGGGGAGAGGCCAAGAACATCGTCGTTTACATTCTAAATAGAACCTTAACTAAAGCTCTCCAAAACTCAACTCCAACTGAAAAGTGGCACAACCATGAAAAGTGGCACAACCATAAAACAAACATACAACATTTTAAAGTTTTTGGAAGTATTGCGTATGCTATACCTGCAAATAAATGCAAAGATAAACTAAAAGCTAAAGGAGAGAAATGTATTTTCGTTGGATGTAGCTATCAATCCAAAAGCTATCGTCTGTTTAATCCCCTGACTAAGAGACCGCTAGTTAGCCAAGACATCATATTTGATGAACAAAGCAGCTGGGCCTCGGGTCAACCAGAGGATCAGAGACGTTTATTTCCTATGCAAGAAGAGGTTGTAAAGGAAGCAAATCCTGAATTCAACATTCCTCAACCGCCTAGTCTTCAAGGTTCAAATAAGAATTCTCATCATCAAGGCATCAGATTTGACTCATCATCTCCAAAACATTTCGTTCACTAACTGAAATACATGAATCATGTAATGTTGCACTTTTGTGTAAGGAGCACTGACCATTCTCTGAAGCGGCATGACAACCCCAATGGGTTGAGACCATGAACAATGAAACAAATAAAATTGTCAAAAACAATATATGGGAGTTTGTTCCCAGACCCCATAATCATCCAGTCATTGGCATCAATTGGATTTATAAATTTAAACTGAATGACAAAGGGGGGATAGAAAAATAAAAGGCACGACTTGAAGCAAAGGGTTATTCACAAAAACCTGGAAGGGACTTCACAGAGAGCTTTGCCCCAGTGGCGTGTATGGAAACAATTAGAATGCTAATTGCTTATGCCACTCAACAAGCCATCCATATACACCAACTAGATGTTAAATCAGCAGTCCTGAATAGGGGGAACTCTTTGTTTTTGTAAATCAACCTGAGTGTTACCTGGTGAAAGGAAAAGAAGAGGAAGTGTATAAGCTGAGAAAAGTATTTTATGCCTTTAGACAGGCTCCTCGTGTGTTGAATGAGCGCATACACTCATATTTGAGTGAGAACAACTACAAAAGAAGTCCGTATGAAGCATTCTTGTACATCAAACATCATGGAGAAGACAAATTAGTTCTCATATGCATTTATGTAAATGACTTGTCACTGAAACAAACTCCAAATTAGTTGAAGATTTTAAATGCATTATGAAACAAGAGTTTGAGATGAGTGATTTAGGACTCATAAAATACTTCATTGGCCTCCAAATTAATTAATTACCAGATGCAATGTTTTTACATCAACAGAAATACCTCCCGGAAATGTTAATAAAATTTGATATGAATGAAAGTAAGCCCACCGCAACCCCTATGGTAACCGAGGAAAAGCTATAGAAAGAAGATGGAGATGGGAGAGCTGAGGGAGAAAGGTATCGGAGAATTGTTGGGGCCTTAATCTATCTTACAAACAACAAACCCGATATTGAACACGTTGTAGGCATTGTATCCTGATTTTCAAGTGACTCAAGTGCTGCACATATGAGAGCTGTGAAAAGAATAATGTGTTACTTGCAAGGCACTCGCAACTACGGTATTTTGTATACTAAAGACAGTGATGAAGAAGATGTTAGTCAGTTAGTGTATACTTGGACGAATAACGGGTTCGGAGGCATAACGGGTCAGTTTGGGTACACGGTTAACTCATACCCGTAGTAACTCCTAAGGGTTTGCCTATTTATACCCACCTAGGGGCAACGGGTAGGGGATTCCACTTACATCCCCATCCGGATGCTTCGAGCAACACCCACATTCTCGAAGTTAATGCTCCCGTTGCTCGAACAGTCTCCCGTACCCGTTTTTTCTCTCCTTTCGTTCTCCCGTCCTCCGGTAATCAAATCGGGAAGAAAAAAGTAGCTCGTGCATTCGATCAGAAGCGGAGGAAGAAAGGAACATCGTTCTCGTTTTTCGGGTTCCGCCGCCGTCTGGAGAGAGATTTGTTTCAGGCCGTTCGTCATCGTCGCTCAGGATCGCAAATCGGGAGGAGAATCGCACTCTCGGTTTTGGTTTTCCGCTGCTGTGTCGAACGGAAAAAGAAAAAATTGCCCCGTTGATTTCTTCTGCTACTTCATCGGAAAAGAAAAAATTGCCCCGTTGATTTCTTCTGCTGCCTTGCTGCTTCATCGGAAAAGAGAAAAAAAATCGCCATTGATTTCTTCTGCTGCCGCTGGTAACGATCAAGAAGAAATTGCCCCGTTGCTCGGCTCGCGAAGAAGAAGAAGGAATAAGATCGAGAGGAAGAAGCCCGTGTCGCTCTTGTCTTCCTCTCGTCGCTGCGTTTTACTTGGTTGCCGCTGCAAGGACTAGCCACCGCTCTCCTGATTTTTTTTCTCTTCCGGCCTGAAGGTTTTTTCCGTCACTGCTTGATCGCGAACAAGGACAACATTTTCCGCAACCGCCTGGAGTAAAGCCCCGCCATCGCCGTTTTTTTATCGGTTATTGGGAGAGAACTGTTTTGGCCTGAAGATTGCCCTCGCCGAGTCGGCACTTTTTCGCGCTGCTGCTACTTGCTCGTGAAGGAAGAAAGGCCGCCTGGCACTTTTCCGCCGCTGGAAGTTAACCGACTGCCGCTGCTTGCTAAAATCGGGAGGAAGAAAGGAGGCCATTGCTGTTTTCTTGGTAGAAAAATTTCTCTATCGCTGCTATTACAAATCAAGGAGGAAAATCCCAAATCAGGTCTCTAGTCGTGAAGAAGTTCCACTGTGCTGGTGTTGGTTGCTTTACTGGGTAGAACTCCTCTCTAAACGATGATGAAGGGAAGCAACTCTCCTCGCCGGTGCCAATGATAAAATTGGAGAAATTCACGGCGACTGAATTCAACGACTGGAAGCTGAATACCCAGTTTGGAATGAAGTACCTGAACGTGTTCTACACAATTTAGTCTGATCATGCTGACGTTATGGGGACTGACGATGAGACACAGTGAATTGCTGATGAGGATTTCTGCCGCGACTACCTGCTGAACTGCTTGTCTTCCAGCCTAGCGAAGACGTACATCAAAATGAAGACCGCCAAGAAAATCTGGGAGGCACTGGAGGAGCACTTCAGGCAAGACGAGGATCTGTCCAAGACGCACCTGGTGGACAAATTCCATTCCTTCATGTTCGACGAGGAGAAGGTCATTCTCCCTCAGGTATCGGATTTTGAAGCATTAGTAGATTCTTTACATAGTGAGAATATTTCCCTGCCAGACAGTTTTGTTGCTGGCACAATTATTTTTAAACTGCCATCTACGTGGTACAACTTTAAAACTGAAATGTACCGCAAGAAGATGCGGGCCGGTCTTAATGACCTCAAGCGATTTATTCGCGTCAAAGATGAAAATAGGACTCGACACGCTTTACAAACTGTTAGAAAGCAGAAGGCTACGGCTAACATGCTCCTTAGTTCTAAACGCGTGTCGAATCCTAAGAGGACCAGACCCTCCCATGGTAGCTCCCAAGTTGCAGACTCTAACAAACGCAATAAAAAATTCAATGACAAATATTTTAACTGCAACAAGTGGGGACACAGCGCATCTGATTGCAGGCTCCCTAAAAGGGAAAGAACCAAAGCACCACAGGATGACAACCAAGCCAATATGGTTAGCCAAGCTGAGTCTTCCGACTTTGTTGCAATGGTCGGAAACGCTAAAGCCAGCACGGAGTGATACTTGGATTCGGTGGCAACGTGTCACGTTTGCAACAATTCTGCTCTTATGACGGGGCTCACTACTGCGAAAGAGTCTGTGACGGTGGTCAATGGCGAGACAGCTGACGTACTGAAGGTGGGGAACGCAACCTTTCTGCTATCCTCAGGTAAGTCTTTAATTTTAAAGAATATTAAATTTATTTCTTCCTTAACTGCTAACTTAGTGTCTATTAGTCTATTATGTGATGTTGGTATGTCATTTACTTTTTGTAGCGGTAGAGTCACACTGTCAGTTAACTCATACTATTTTGGATGTGCATACGTCCAAAATAGGATGTACCGACTAAGTCTAGCAAACGAATTAGTTCAACAAGTTCAAACAAACTTAGTTAGCCCTAAGACTCTACATGAGAGACTAGGACACATGAACTATAGGAAAATGTTCCAAATAGCTAGAACTCACCAGATCACATTAGACACCAAGTCACCTCCTGAGAAATGTAACGTGTGTGCTCAGACAAAGATCACTAGGAAATCTTTTAGTGCGGTTACTAGGAGCACAACACTCCTAGAGCTTATACATTCTGATATATGTGACTTTAAAAGTTTTTTCACCGAGGAGGAAGAAAGTATATGATCACATTTATAGATGACTGCTTTAAGTTCTGTCACATCTATCTTCTTAAAACTAAAGATGAAGCGTTTGAAAAGTTTTATTTTTTCAAAACCATGGTAGAAAACCAACTAGACATTAGAATAAAGAGATTTAGAAGTGATAGAGGAGGAGAATACATGTCCAGTGAGTTTCGGGATTTCCTTGCCTCTCAATGGATCATAGCAAAAACCACTGCTCATTACTCACCCCAATCGAATGGTATAGCCGAGCGAAAAAATAGAACGTTAACAGAGATGTTGAATTCTATGTTGCTCACTGCTGACATGTCTACTGCCTATTGGGGAGAAGCAATTTTAACTGTAAACAACATTCTAAATAAAGTCTCTCATGCTAAGTTAGACGTCACACCCTACGAGCTTTGGTTTAAGAGACCCCCGACATTAACTAAACTTAAGACCTAGGGCAGCATAGCCTATGTCAGGGTCTCTGAGCCTAGACGGTCTAAACTTGGACCTAGGACCAACACGTGTGTCTACTTAGGTTGTGCTGAAGATAGTGTTGCAGATAGATTCTTAGATCTGTCTAATAATATAATTATTGAATCTAGAGATGTTGTGTTTTTTGAGTATAAGTTCTTTAAGTATAAGAACCTGACAATCCAAGGTATGCAAACAACTATTACTCAGGAAGAACCTGAATCAATACCGAGCATCTCCTATTCAGTCCCGGTAGACAATAATTTCCTAGAGTCTAGACGGACTTCGGTGAGAGAGCGAACTCCCAGAACCTTTGGTAGTGACTTTGTCACTTACCACGTTGAGGCCGATCCATCCACCTATAAAGACGTGATGAGATCGAGGAATTCCCTACTCTGGAAAGAGGCAATTGATGAAGAGATGAACATTTTGCTTCGGAACAACACCTGAACGTTGGTTGATAAGCCAAAAGGGGCTAAAACTATAGGATGTAAGTGGGTTTTGAAAAAAGAAGTTCAACCCTGATGGTAGCATAGCTAAGTATAAAGCACGTCTGATGGCTAAAGGTTTCACACAAGTTAGTGGGGTGGATTACTTTGATGTATATTTACCAGTGTGTCACTTAGCAACCATTAGGATACTCCTTGCTATTGTGTCTATTGAGAACTTTATTGTTCATCAAATGGATGTTAAGACTGCGTTTTTGAACGAAGATCTGACCGAAGAAATATACATGAGCCAACCCGAAGGCTTCATAGTAGACGGTCACGAAAATAAGGTCTGTAAGTTAATCAAGTCGCTATACGGACTAAAACAAGCACCAAAATTATGTCATGAGAAGTTTGACTATAGTGTAAGGAACATGGGATTCATGTCGAGTCTCTCGGACAAATATCTTTACATACGTCATAGATCGAACAAAGTCGTTATCATATGCTTATGGCTCTGTTTGGCACAGCTCTGGCGGATGGAGAAGTTGCTGATGGAGTAGAGCTCCTTGGAAAGAGCTCTCAGAAAAACTCTACAAAATGAGTTGTAACTGTTTGGTAGAAAAATCAGGCTCAAAAAATTAAGGTTTGGAATCCGAAGAGATTTGGTAGAGGGGGAAGGCTCCAAATGGCCGGAGGTGGCTCTAAATCGCCCGAGGTTGACCGTTGGGGGCTCGGAATCGCCGGAGGAAGGCCGTCGGGGGCTTGGAATCGCCGGAGGAAGGCCGTCCGGGGCTCGAAATCGGCGGACGAAGGACGCACGGGCTCGAAATCGCCGGACGAAGGACGCCGAGGGCTCGAAATCGCCAGAGGAAGGCCGTTCGGGGCTCGAAATCGCCGGACGAAGGACATCGGGGGTTCGAAATTGCAGAAGGAAGGCTGTCCGGGGCTCGAAATCGCGGGACGAAGGACGCCGGGGGCTCGAAATCGCCGAAGGAAGGACGTCGGGTGCTCGGAATGGCTGGAGGAAGGACGTCGGGGGCTCAGAATAGGGGTGAGGAGAGGCGGATCGGGAGTTTGGGAAGAGAGGAGAGGAGAGGCACGATGAGGAGCGCTTTTTAGAGCGCGAAATGCGGCCCCAGGGCAGATTCCGGAAGATGAGGGAAAGAGTGATCTTTAGATAAGCGATTTTTAAAAAGCTTTGAAAACAAACACAGAAAAAACAGCTCTGGCGGCTGGAATAGAGATTCTCTAGCCGCCAGAGCTGCGCCAAACAGACCCTATATGTTGATGATATGCTGATTCTTGGTTCTGATCAATCCGTAGTGGATGACGTTAAGTCAGAACTAATGAAGGAGTTTAGCATTAAAGATATAGGTGTAGCTGAGACTATACCAGGCATGCAAGTGAGTTTTGGGAATAATGACATTTCTCTAAGTCAAAGCCATTATATAAAGTCCATGTTGGATACGTGGGGATTCAGTGAACGTAGAGCAATGGAGACACTTTACGATTACAATAATCGCTTGAAGCACAATGATGGAGTTGTGGTTAGACAGTTAGATTATGTTAAACTGATTGGTAGTCTCATGTATGTTATGGTCTGCACAAGACCTGACATAATTTTTACGGTCGGCATGTTAAGCAAATTCACTAGTAATCCTAGACAAGAATATTGGGATGCCCTCGATAGGCTGATGTGATACCTAAAGCATATCCAAAAGTATGGTTTATGTTATCATGGTCATCCTCTAGTTTTGGAAGGATATTCTGATGCATCATGGTGCTCAGAATTAAACGACAACAAGTCCACTAGTGGATTTATATTCACACTAGGAGGAGCAGCTGTAGCCGGAAAGTCCAAGAGGCAATCATGTATTGCACTGTCTTCTATAGAATCCGAACTTTACGCTCTAGCTTCAGCAGGAGAAGAAGCAGAGTGAATAAGAGATTTAGTGATGGACATTCCACTGTCGAGCCTGAAGTTGAGTTTTGTTGTAGTTTATTGCGACAATCAGGCTAATAAAACAATTACTACGAACACTTTGTTCAATAGCAAAAGAAGGCAACTACGGATGAAACAAGCCTGGTTGACCTCCCTTAAGAGTCAAAGGATTGTGAACCTCGTTAATGTGAGGTCAAAAAATAATGTTGCAGACGTCTTGACAAAGGGCTTAAATAGAGTTCTCACAATTAAAACATCGGGGGAGATGAGATTAAAGTTCATAGAAATATGAAACTTTCTCATATGTTTATGTTTTCATAGCAAGAACTTATAGTCGCAACATTCAAGCGTGTAATAACAGACTGAAAACCTCAAATAATTTTTTGATTAAAGCCCAAGATGGTTAGATGCTAGTCATTCCACATCTGATAACTTAACATTTTTCTCGTTGTAAGCTAATTTGAGAATTATTTAACTGGGAATAGAAAGTCGTTGTATGAGTTAATCTAACATTAGTGATCATAGCACATTATTCCACATTTGATAATGTTGCAAATGACGGTGTGACAAATCATATGATGAGGTACATAGTGGTCACTAATGCGTAAGATAACAACGTTTGGTTTATTAAAATCAAAACTTGACTGATCCTAGCTAGACTGGATAGAGATGTTGACAGTGTTACTTCACTACTGCTACAAGTGCTAAGCTCATTTAGGTAGAGCTAGTTTACTTTGATACGTCACTACATATGTTTATGAATTCATAGAGTCTGACTCATTAAATTTCTTACAGGCACTGGTGAAGATGGAGGAGAGAAAGTGAATTTTGACATAGATGATGATGATCTACTCTTTGAGTAGAACTGTTACACATTTATCTGTAGTCATTTTTTATTTTTCAGACTTATTTGTTATGCAGTAGCACATTTATATTTTTTGTGATGTTTTATGTTATTGTTTAAAATTTATGTTTATGTTTTATATTAAATTATGCTAACTCCTATGGAATGTGTAAAGTCGGAAACTTATTTTGATATTCTTCACTTTCTACACTCCGAAACGTACAAGTTATTTGTCATAAATATATGAGGAGACTGTTAGTGTATATTTGGACGAATAACGAGTTCGGATGCATAACGGGTCAGTTTGGGTACATGGTTAACCCATACCCGTAGTAACTCCTAAGGGTTTGTCTATTTATACCCACATAGGGGCAACAGGTAGGGGATTCTACTTAGATCCCCATCCAGATGCTTCGAGCAACACCCACAGAAGAATGGTTCACTGGTTTTTCAGATAGTGACTGGACAGGATTCACTGATGATCGTAAAAGCACCATTGGTTTTGTTTTTCAGGTTGGGAAAAATTTGTATCATAAAATTCATACAAGCAAAAAAGGATTGCTCTTTACTCTGCAGAAATAGAGTATATAACCATGGGAGAAGCATCTAAGGAAGTTTGTGTGGTTAGGAAACCTTCTTAGAGAAATAAGAGAGAAACGAGCCGCGGTCGTGGCGTGTGGTCGGCGTTGGTACGAGCGACTAGGGCTGTCACGATTCCAGTTCGATTCCGGTTCTGCTAAAACCGTGAACCAAACCGCTAAGGTAACAGTTCTTCAAATTAGAACCAAAACTTTATTTAGTTCGGCCGGTTCCGATTCTGGTTCTGGTTCCAACATAATTTTTAGAGTTGTCATATCAACGGTTTCGGTTACGGTTCAAGAAGAATCAAAACCAAACAAGTCATTAACGGTTCGGTCTGGTTATATGTTGTTCGGTCCGGTTCCAATCGATTTCAACAAAAACCAAAATCAAATTTCGCCGAATGAATGAGGGTGGTCAAAAATAGAAAACCAGAAGGGAAAAGTAAGCTCGTTCGATTTTTTTGTAAGAGGGACTTTGAAGTTCAGGGCCCAAATGCAAGAATTTTGTGTTACACTAAGGGGAGTATTTTTTTATATAATATAGTAAGTAGGGATGAAAGTTAAAAAATAAATCCGCAAAACCACAAAATCGCACCAGACTGCACCGATTTTAAACCGCTCCAAACAGTTTGGTTGTGGAGCAAAAAATATTCAGAAAAATATGTGAATAAAATTTTAAATTGGACCAGACCCCACCGATTTTGAACTGCACTCTTTATAGTTTTTTAAAAAATATTTCAGAAAATATACGAGCGTCATTTTGTTTAGTCTAAATCTGACACCCTTGGGTGCGATTGTGATTTGGATTCAAATCGCACTAGTTTCATCATTAATATTAAGTATAGATATTATAGATAGATTATAAAAAGTAACAATTTATAATAATATAAATAATAATAATATATAATAATAATAATAATAATAAACGGGTTGCGGTTCGGTTCTTCTTCGGTCTGGTTCTGATCGAGTCTAAAATTTCTGAAACTGCTTGAGACTTCGATGTTGCGGTTTCAGTTCCGCTACGGATAATAAAATGAAAAAACCATACTCACACCAATGTTTTTCACGGTTCCAAAATTCAAACCAGAACTCAAATAATTCGCGAACGGTTCGGTCTGGTTCTTTGCGGTTACAGTTTGGTTTTGGTTCGGTTTACGGTTTTTTGTTTTAAGTGACAGCTCTACGTGCGACCCCAGCATGGGTCTGGCTCGTCACGCATCATAACACTATCCTTCTCTCCCACAATAGATCGAAGCCTATGCGAGGATTTGCACCTCGTCCCTCCCGAGACAAGCCCTCGCAAACTCCCCGCTTCCACGGATCGAAGGTCCATTCTTCTCCCCCGCAGTAGGTCGAAGCCTATGCGAGAGTTTGCCCACGTCATCCCTCTCGGGATGAGCTTTTGCAAACTCCCCACTGTCGCGGATCGAAGGCTCATCCTTCTCCCCCACAGTAGGTTGAAGCCTATGCGAGGGTTTGCCCCTCGTCGTCCCTCCCAAGGCTATCCCCTGTGACCTCCCACTGCCACAGATCGAAGGTCTCCCCTTCTCCGTTACAGTAGGTCACGACACCGTCGGAGCCTGCCCCCCTCGAGGCTGCCCATGTTCGATGGTCCGCCCTTCACCGTCTCTCTGAAGCCCCCCAACCCCAACGATTTCTCACTGTCGCCCATCGAAGGTCCGCCATTCTCCATCGCAGTAGGTCGCGGCATCGCCAGGGCCATCCCCCTTCACACCTGCCAACGGTTCGAAGCGTCTGAACTTCATCATCATTTCGGGGCCATGCCCCTGTGACCTCCCACTGCCACCGATCAAAGGTCCTCACTTCTCCGTCGCAGTAGGTCACGACACCGTCAGAGCCTGCCCCCCTCGCGGTTGCCCGGCTTCGAAGGTCCGCCCTTCACCACCACACTCAGCGACATTCCCCAGCTCAGTCAACCGGACCTCTCACTACCCGACTAGAAGCATCCGCTCTTCGCCCTGGTAACAGGTTACGCTATCACCCGGGGTCTCGTCCTTCTACCGCCAACATCAAATGAGCAAAACATAGTTGTCTGCGCAAAACGTCGGTTCCAACACCACCAATGCTTGATTATCATCGCAAGCAAATGCTCAAAGCTGGAGCAATCAACAAACAATGAAGCAATACATACAAAACGACCAAGGCGCCGCAAATAAGATAAAAAGTCACTACACAGTGCAGGTATACAAAATTCAACCGCAGGTACAAACCCGCAATAGTTTGACGGCCTGACCACGCGCTACCCCAGTATGAAGGACCGCCCTTCTTTTAGGACGTGACATTTAATGTGCCCTGCACACACATTGCGCACGATGCGCCATGCGCACGCTGCGCCATGCGCACGCTGCGCCATGCGCACGCTGCGCCATGCGCACGCTGCGCCATGCGCACGCTGCGCCATGCGCACGCTGCGCCATGTGCACGCTGCGCCATGGGCACACATTGCGTACGCTGCGCCCATCGCACATATTGCACACATTGCTCCCTGCGCACACATTGCTCCCTGCGCACACATTGCTCCATGCACACACATTGCATCTTACACACACTTTGTCGGGGGCGCTCTGCCCCGGCCGCTAGCCTCACCGGTCAGCCCTCCCCTCGCGGTATGGGCAGTTGGTTTTACCGGGTAAAATTATCGGGTTGCCCCGCCTAAAATCTATAAATAGGCCTCCAGGCGATCTTTATTTCCATCTTTTTCTTCTCCTGGGAATTCCTCCTACAAATTTCTCCTTTCTCCACTTTTTCCTCCCGCGCGCGCGGTCTCCTTGCGCGCTCTCGCGCTCTCCGCCTCCTCCTTGCGCGAGCCCGCGCGGAGCCCGCGCGTGCCGCCTCCTTGCGCGCCTCTGCGTGCGCCGACTCATTGCGCGCCGCCGCGCGCGCCGCCTCCGTGCGCGCTCCGCCCCAAGTGTGCCCCCAGGCGCTCCGCTCCAAGCACGCAACATTCTCAGTGCCATCAACTTAGCAAACTGGCCCTTCAGTCAACAACAAGACATTCACACCAGACTCCTCTAAACGCAATAAGAGGCAAGTCGCAGAAACCAAGGCATGCACAGCACACCGCTCTAGCCTTCAAGCAGCAGTCAAAGACTCCAGAGCGCTCAGAACGCAGCATTCCCTTCTGTAGCAGGCAAGAGAGTTAGCTCCGCGAGCGGTGGCCTGTCACCCTCCGAGCACCTCACACTCTCTCTCCCAACAATTGTAACGAAGAGTGATCTGTCGCCCTTGATTCTCTTAGAAACCTTTGTAACAAACCCAAGACTAGTGGAAGTTTGGTCGACACAGATCCGACCACGTGGTTTTTCACCATTTTTTCGGGTTTTACACGTTAAAAAAATCATCTTGCGTATTTACTTTTTTCATGTGACTGTTTGCGCGCTCAACCGTTCCACGGGATAAGGCTGTCCATTTTAGTCCAGTCTACAAAGAGCCGCGAGCGGACCACAACAAGAGAGATGAACTTCTTCTCCATTTGGGACCAAGAGGTCTATTTCATGGTCCATATTAATTCTCATTTATATAAGGGTGTAAAATATTGTCTTTATTGAAAATACAAAAAAATTGGGATTACTTAACTAGCGGACGAAGAACAATTTGGATTGTAAAATGGATAATTAATTCCAAGAAGACTGGAGGACATGCATATTTTTATTTTATTTTTTAATTTTATTTCTCTCAACTTAATATTATGCCAATGTCATACATATTTTATTTAGTGAATCCATAAGCTATAAGAAAAATTCTTCTCATTAAAAACCATATATATTACAAAATAGAAACTTTAAAGTTTTTTAAAAAAAACTATCAAAACATTAAACAACATTCAATATGCAAATGTTGTAAATATTTTACAAAACATTAAAACATTGTCTAATTAAATAAAAAAGGTATTTTTATTTGATTCTTCTACTGGCATTCCTCCATGTATTTTTTTTCTCTGACTTTTATTTTGAAAAAACACGTGCTATCTTTTGCCTGTTCGAATCATAACTATCCCTGGGGCCTATAAATAGGATCACAGTCTCTCCTTCATTCTCACATTTTTCTCCTTCGCTTCTCCTCCTGCGTGCTCGAGAGCTCCATCACAGACTCCCTTTATCATCGAAGACAACTTGAAGATCTTCAAGCACTTCAGAGATCGCTCAAGTATTTCCACTCGCTGTCAAGTTATCTCCTGCGAGACGACTGCACGTAGCGCTCCCAGCACTTAGCGCCCGCCAGGGAGCCACCGGCATTCTATGCTCCAGCCTCAGTGTGCAAGAAGAAATCCTCTACGTCTCCAAAACGCGTGTACTCCACCGCGAGCAAGATCAAAGTATTTAGTTTCGTGAGCGGTGGTCTGTCACCCTCCAAACGCATATCTCTCTCACCCCAAGTTGTAACGAGGCGAGGCTTGTCGCCCTTGCATTTCCCCCCAAAGATTTGTACACAAACAGAAAATAGTGAAGTTTGGTCGGCACATCCCCGGCCACATGGTTTTTCACCTCTTTCTGAGGTTTTACATGTTAAGAAAATCCTCTTGCATATTGTCCCTTTTCTGTGCGACTATTTGTGTGCTCAACCGCTCTGATTCGTTGCTAAGACGGTCCAATCTAGACCGGTCTGAACCTTGAACCTTTGGTCTCCCCGATTCAATCTCTGATCCGCTTCTTAAAACCATTACTAACTCTTACCCCATTCGTTTGGGTTGAATTCAAGGTAGGAATTGGAATTGGAATTGCCAATTCCAATTCTGTTGTTCTACAACCTTTTTTGGGGTGCGAAATGGAATTCAATTCAATTTCAAAAATTTCCCGCCGACGATTCAGAGCTCACGTGGTCGTACTTCACGATTCTCACAGTCGTCCCTCTTGATCTCGTCGTTCTCGCCATCTCTGGTCATTCTCGCGATTCATCTCCCGCCAGGTTCTACTCTCTCACTTTGGCGTCTTCCTTGTCCAAGGCGACATCAATGGCAGCCCTCTTCTCTGCAATCTCTTCGACACCGGCGACACAAAGCACGGGCCCGCCCAGCTTCGTGTCTTCAACATCGTTAACACGGACACCTCTCCCGCACCAGTCGTTGAGCTCAAGGTAGTTTCGAGGATATTGTCTAGGATTCACACCTAGAGTTGCATGAAGCAAACAAATAAGAGGTCGTGACTATTTTATTATCAAACAAGGTGGTAGTGTTACACTGTGGAGGTCCTGCCGCATACCCAAGATTGTATAGAAACTCCTCCCGAACCAAGTGGTTTGCGACTTCGGGGGAAGGTTGGCGTGGTCGTCAAATCTTTAAATGAGCGACTTTTCGCGGGTGTGAACTGTCTTTCATCCGTTACAATGAGGTCCTATTTATAGATAAAGATAGGGGTTTTTAGTCATGCTATAGATCTTTGAGTCAGCTGATTGAGGTCGCCAGAAATAGTCTCGCGAGCTTGACCTTGGTTGCGCGAGCTCGTTGGTGATCCCCGATTGATCTCGCTTGAGGGACTCGCCTGAGCAATCTCAAAAAGATCTCGTCAGTGTGATGGCCGACCTGCATCGTTAGGCCTCGGATGTCCTCTGCATATCCTTTGTGATGTTATTATTATGGGTCAACGGTCAACTTACTGCTATCAAGGGCTTATAATTGGGCGTGGTCTTTCCTCAGCAAATACAGATTGTGCATCAACTATGCTCAGTCATGGAATGAAGGATGATCTTGGCAAATGATTTTCTTTGTATAATTGCATTAAATATATTTAAACAGAATATAAAGATTTGCACACACACAAAAATTCTGCTACTTCACTGAATTTACACAAGCTCAAGCGCTTCCAAAATTTTAAATTTTCATAGCATTAAATGATGTCCACTAGGTAGACTGAGATTACCATCATAAAACCTTTTAACTGTGTCCTAGGCATTTCAAACAAATGTTTATTACGAATTCCATAAGCCATAACATGAAATAATAAACACAAATCATAACAAAAATAATAAGAAAATAAGTCGCAAAGCATAATACCTTGATGAGAAACTCAGTCAGTGACGGGAAAGCAGCAAAAAATGCTATTGAAGATTTAATGCAAGATAGGATGAGAATAAGAATTTGGCCATCAGTTAGTTGATTTAGAAGAAGCAAGCAATTTTTCAAATATGACCGTAGAAACGGCCTGACATTTTCCCACTCTGATGTGTTCATTGATTTCAATATGCTAGCTTTGCTGAAAAATCTGTAACACCCAGCAGTTTACAAAAGATGCCATCAGCTTCAGACAAGACGAACATTAGCACCTTGGAGAAAACCTTCTTATCCAAAAATTCATGCAATTGGCTTTCATCTGAATCAAAACAATAGAAGCAAGCGGCTTGAAACACATTCGACAGATTAGCAAGTGCAGGCCCTTCTGGTTACTCTATAACTATCCAACACCACAGATCTACTGTACAACTGTTGATTACCCTCCAATTATTTATATGCTCCTCATTTGTTGAAACACCATTGAGATAATTTGTATCACCTTCATCATCAGAATCCTGGCATGTGATAACTGTTCACCAAAGTAGAAACTGATATACTCTATCAGAAAATTACTAGATTGCAATTTGCAAGCTTAAAACACATAAATCAATCACAGCAATGATAAATTATAAGCATGGACAGAATAAAAGAGAATACTCTACTAATTAATCTATCTACATCATTTGTAAAGATATTAGAACATCCAACTTTTTGATGATCCATATCATATATAGTATATACATTATAGTCTTAAGATTTTACAATGGTTGTTTACCAACATTCAACATGTTACGAGACGGTGTCCGATTCAAATCCTGTTTTTTCATCGCTTTGTATCATATGGAAAAATGGAACTATGTTATGATTGTTCCAAACACAATTATTGAGTGCAATTAATACATGCGAAAGTAAAATGGGACCTGTCATGAAGGGGCTATCTTAATAGACTATAAAGCTAGCAGTTCCCACAAGGTTTAGGCACATGCTTATAGGCTGATTTATCTTCAATATATACTTCATTTACAAACTTAAGCAATTTTATTCTGTAAACAAACACAGCTCGTCGGCATTTTATGACACTTAAGTTGCTTATATCCATGGGTGAATTTTTTTTGGGGAGGGGGCGATGGAGCCCGGTCCTCGCCAAGAAATATACGTATTTTTAATAACCCTGTATAATATATAAACTAAAATCTATTTCTCCATTACATCAGGTATCAGCAGTGCCCTACCTCTCGGCATCCGCATACGACATAACCTACTCGCGGCTCGCCATTTTGCCAGTCGACGCTCCCCCCTTTCGGCGGTTCGGCCCTCATTCCCGTAGTCCGTCTCCGACAATCTCCGGCGTTTTAAAGTTCGGTCGCTCACCACCGGCATTTGTGTCTGCCCAGACCTGAAATCAGAAGGTTACTTATTCCCAATCCCCGCAGCCTCTCTAGTCTCTTCTCTAGTCTCACTTGCAATCTATTATATTCAATTTTAAACATGTTCGGCAGATTTGAAAAATCTGAAGGTTTTCATTTTTAAACTTGTTAATGATTCTATTTTCTATGCAGAACTGAAGAAATCAAATTCTCAAATTGTGTAAAACCTCTCGGCTCTGTCATCAGCTATGTTACAGCCTTGTAAGATCCGCAGAAATCCGGACCCTTTACTACTTCACCTCAGGTAAAATCTCTCTTCTTCTATTGAAATTTTTGTTGATTTCTCTATGCTCAGTTTTTTTTATTGCAATAAATTCATTATTGTTTGCTCAATTTTTCATATTAATTGTAATTTGTATATTGTTCTTCTAGTTTTGGATCTATTATTCTTGATTTGTTTATAATTGATTTTGATCTAAGCAAGTAGGCATATCATACAATAATACGAAAAATGACTTTTTTGAAATATGCAGTCGTCCACCATGCCTTTCGTGGTCACAACTTTTGGGTACAAGATATTCAGCCCGGAACAGCTATGGCGCCGCATCCGCCGGATCCGGCATTCTTGCACGGAGGATTTTGTCGGGCGCGGACTGTACATAGCTTTGCTAAGGTTACAATACCGGGTAGCACCTATCACTTTTTCTTTCATTGCAGCAGGGGTGTGTTTTCTTGTCTATTTGTATTTTTACAGGACATTTTTTAGGGCGGGAGAATGCTCATGTCCACGAAGAGTCTAAAAGTTCTCTCATGCCCCAGTGTAATAAGAGACTGAACAGAATGAGGCATATTAGATGCTACCAAGAAAACATACGAATTTTTGTTTTTTTTTCCTGTAAACTTGGTGGTGTTCTGAACTAGTCAACTAGGGTGCAAGTTAGAATGTTGGAAAACTGAGTTGTTACTTGATATATGATTGTTATTTTTTATTTGAACTTGCATGTTGGAAAACAGACTAATGATTGTGTGTGATGAAATACATGAATGAGTTGAGAGGGTAGTCCGGTTAATGGGGTCGTAACCGCATGACCGGTGAAAATAAGTTTTCCCAAACGGAGCCAAAAATTCCGACTTATATATGTCAGCTTTAAGTTTAAATAAATTAACTGAAAAACTAAAACAAAAAATCTACATATATTTCAAGAAACTAAATAAAATATAGAAGCTCTTTAAAATTATGCTACACCAAATGACCAAAGAAGATATACTGGACCACGCTCTCAACTCATTCATGTATTTCATCACACACAATCATTAGTCTGTTTTCCAACATGCAAATCCAAACAAAAAAATAACAATCATATATCAAGTAGCAGCTCAGTTTTCCAACATTCCAACTTGCACCCCTAGTTGACTAGTTCAGAACACCACCAGTTTTACAGAAAAAAAAATTTAAATGTTTTCTTGGTAGCATCTAATGTGTCTCCTTCTGTTCAGTTTCTTTTTACATTGGGGCATGAGAACTTTTAGAGTCTTGATGGACAGGAGCATTCTCCCGCCCCAAAAATTGTCCTGTAAAAATACAAATAGACAAGAAAACACACATCTGCTGCAATGAAAGAAAAAAATGATAGGTGCTACCCGGTATTGTAATCTTAGCAAGGTTATGTACAGTCCGCGCCTGACAAAATCCTCCGTGCAAGAATGTCGGATCCGGCGGATGCGGCGCCATAGCTGTTCCGGGCTGAATATTCTGTATCCAAAAGTCGTGACCACGAAAGGCATGGTGGACGACTGCATATTTCAAAAAAAGTCATCCTTCGTATTATTGTATGATATGTCTACTTTCTTGGATGAAAATCAATTATAAACAAATCAAGAATAATAAATCCAAAACTAGAAGAACAATATACAAATTACAATTACTATGAAAAATTGAGCAACCAATAACGAATTTGTTGCAATAAAAAAACTGAGTATAGAGAAATCAACAAAAAATTCAATAGAAGAATGGAGTTTTTAACTGAGGTGAAGTAGTAAAGGGTCCGGATTTCTGCGGATCTTACAAGCTTGTAAAAGAGCTGATGACAGAGAAAAGGTTTTACATAATTTTAGAATTTGATTTCTTCATCTCTGCATAGAAAATAGAATCATGAACAAGTTTAAAAATGAAAAACCCTCAGATTTTTCAAATCTGCCGAACAGGTTTAAATTGAATATAATAGATTATAAAGAGACTATAGAAGAGACTAAAGAGGCTGCGGGGATTGAGAATAAGTAACCTTCAGATTTCAGGTCTGGGCAGGCACAAATGCTGGTGGTGAGCGGCAGCAGCCTATCGCTCGAGAAGAAGGATGGCAGAGGAGTCGCGGGTCGCCTGTTGCCGGAGAATAAGGAAGCTCGGCGGCAGCCTATAGCCCGAGAAGAAGGATCGCAGAGGAGTCGCGGGGCGCCTGTTGCCGGAGAAGAAGGAAGCTCGGCGGCAGCCTATCGCCCGAGAAGAAGGATCGCAGAAGTCGCGGAAAGGCTCGCTAGGGCTGCGGAGGAGGAGCGGAAATGCTCGTGGCGGAAGGTTTCTTTAATCGCGCTAATCCCTGATTCAGGAGTCGTGAAAAAAAAACACGACTCTGAATCACTCCTTTTTGCGATTTCACTGCGGGGGCGACTCCAACTGGAGCACGAAGACAAGTTTGACACGGCTGATACCTGGAGAAATAGATTTTAGTGCATATTATAAAGGTTATTAAAAATTTGTATATTTCTTGGCAAGGCCCGGACTCCAACGCCCCCTCCCAAAAAAATTCACACTGGATATACGCAACTTAAGCTCCGTTTGGGGGGACTTATTTTCACCGGTCAAGCGGTTACGACCGCATGAACCGGACCATAATTATGATCTGGTTCATGCGGTCGTAACCGCTTGACCGCTGAAAATAATTCCCCCCAAACAGAGCCTAAGTGTCATAAAATGCTGACGAGCTGTGTTTGTTTAAAGAATAAAATTGCATTAGTTTGTAAATGAAGTATAAGCATGTGCCTAAATCTTGTGGGAACTGCTAGCTTTATAAGATAACCCCTTCATGACAAGTCTCATTTTACTTTCGCATGTACTAATTGCACCCAATAATTGTGTTTGGAACAATCATAACATAGTTCCATTTTTACCATATGATACAAAGTGATGAAAAAACAGGATTTGAATTGGACACAATTATGCCCCCGGACGAAGCCCGATTATTTCGGCGTTAGTATACGAGATGGTGGGGGAGATACTGAGGCAACAACGGGGCTGAACCAACTAGTTCAGCCCCCACTCTTTGAAGAACCGGCTCTCGGGGGCTGAACCAACCCGGTTCAGTCCCTATTGGGGCCGGCCGGCCCTGGGTCCGGGTATAAATATACTCGGAACCCCCCTTGTGGACAGACAAGAATATTCCAGGTTTTTCCTTTTCTCTAACTTTCTCAACCCTAGTTTTCAATCTTCTCTAGATCTTTATCTCCTCTCTTCTTTCTCCTAACAATTCGTATCAGAGGTTCTTTTCTCCACCATGGTAACTGATGGGTTCCACCATCATTTTATAGAGAGGGCTCCCAAATGATCACCCCCCCCCCCAAATGGGAGATCATGGGGTTGACTAGTCAACCCCACCTCCCATGATGGGGAGAACATAGGGGGTGGGGCTCACTCCCTCTCTCTCCACTAAAGTCACCCCCATTGGGAGGTAACCGTCGACCGGCGGCCACCACCGGCCGCCGCCGCCACTGGCTGGCCGCCGCCGCCGCCGGCTGGCCGCTCCCGCCGGCCAGGCCGCCGCCGGCCAGCCAGCCCGTCGATGGCTGGGTCGCGGCAAGCCAGATCGCGCCCGCCGGCCTGGCCGCGACCGCAAGCCAGGCCGCCGCCGGTCTGGCCACGGCCGCGAGGCAGGCCGCCGGCGGCCTGGCCGCCCCACCGCCGTGGACGACCTGTCCACCGTCCAATCGTGGTGGGCCTTCCTCGCCATCCGATCTGGTGGGTAACCACCCACTAGTCCACTACCATGGTGGTGGGACCCGCCATGATCCTCTCTCGGAGGCTATAAAAGGAGTCACAGGGCCTCCTCATTCTTCACCTTTTGGCTCCTGGTCATCTTCTTCCTCAGGTGAGAGCTCTGTCGGACTCCTCCCTCAGGTCATCCTCCAGCCACCTCGAGCCACCGCGAGCCACCGCGAGCCACCACGAACCACCAGAGCACCACCAGCCGGAAAACGTCCAAGTCACAGAGCGAGCAGAGGAGGAAGAAGACGATCCTCGCAAGTAGGCACGCGGTGGACCTGCAACCCAAGCTACAGAGCAGCCTCCATTCGAATTCTAGCACCCGAAGCACTCCCGCGACGCAGCCTATTGCCCGCGGGGAGCTGTAGTCCTCTTCTCTCACCACAAGTTGTAACGGGAGCGGGCTGTCGCCCCAATTCTCCAAATGCACTGTAACTACAAGCAGCTGGTGGATTTTGACCGGCACAGATCCGGTCACGTGGTTTTTTACCCAATTGAGGGTTTTTTACCCAATTGAGGAGGTTTTCCACGTCATCACCTCTTGAGTCGATCTTTCCTTTTCTCTGACTGTATGCGCGCTCGACCGCCCCGCAAGCTAAGGCAGTCCAATTGAATCCGGTCCGACCGGGGCATCCAGTTAGCCCGCAAGAGTTTGGCGCCATCTGTGGGAAACACGATTCCCAACATCCTTAGAAAGAATTAGATCACCAGCTTAGCCACTCCCAAGTCCTGTTCCCATGACAAAAAGAGGCACCCACGCTGCTGAAGGATTCATCCTCAGAGGCCTCACTGAACTGGCACGCACCCACTTGCTAGTGAGCATGCCGATAGAGGCAGAAGCTGCATACGCAGTCGTTAACACCCTCAAGAGGCGCGTCCACCAGATAGAGGAGCAGCAGACCGAAATGCTCACTCTATTCAGAAATCTAGCAGCACCAGTCATTCCCCCGCCACAGCAAAATCATGGCCTGACCCAAGAAGTTCCGCAAAGAGAAGAACAAGCCCTCGTAAGGCAGGGGGAGCGGCGTCAAGATGTGCGACAAGGGAACAACCGTCGTCGTGACCCTCACGAGACTGGGGGGCAACATCCACTTCAAGAATATACCCCTTCGAGTACCGCCCGCACAGGCATGATACGCGCGGTTCAGAATGATTCAGCATCCCATCAGCCAAGAATTCCTCAGCCTTTCAAGCGGGCTGACTTACCGGCGCCAGAAGAGCTCTCCGCCTCAACCAGACATTGCCCGCATAAGGAGTACGACATAGAGGAGTTCTCAAGCACAAATAGCTCCCCTGCGCCCGGGGCACCATTCCAGGAAATGCAGGATCGTCGCCTCGCCGGTCCTCATTACGAAGTGAATCCTGGAAACAAGATGAAACTCGATGCCTCGGCCATGAAGCTGGGACCGAGTAAGCATATGCCAAAATGCAGCTCATATGACTCTTGCACAGGACCAGACCCCGAAGACAACAATGAAATCCCCAAATTCAGCGGCACCGGCAACCCGCTAGCACATGTGGAGTATTTTGAAGCCATCATGCACGCTCGCAACGCTTCAGATCAATTCATGGTCCAGACATTTCCTACGACATTGAAAGGTGAAGCGCGAGTCTGGGTTCGCTCTCTATAGGAGGAAAGGATAAGCAGCTACATTGAACTCGCATCCCTCTTTATCAAGAGGTTCACCACGATCAGAAAGCCCTCGCTGGAAAGTTCAAGTCTGGGTAGAGTCCAGAAAAGGAAGCTAGAGAACGGTGGGTACCTCGAGCGCAAGAGAAGCTGCGACCAGCAGAAGCTGCGCCAGCTTACGGCACTCAACGTCCCTCAATACAAGATCTTTGAAGCAATTCGCAACCATCCGGCCTTGTGCAGACCCAGGCCGCTCGCTCCCGGCTGAGGAGATTTGTCAAAGTACTATGAATACCACCAGGGTCCAGGTCACAGCACCAATGGATGCAATCGGCTGAAGAAAGAAATCCAGCGAATAACCAATCTGGGGGCGGTTGATCAATTCTTATCAAAAAAGAGACCGCCCCCTGGTCAGAGCATGGGATGTATAACCGTCAGAATTGGCGAACCATCCACCGAATTGAGTCAAGTCCTAGTGGACATGGAGGTTACTGTTAATGTGTTGTTTTTATCCACATTACTCTAACTCAAACTATCCACTGGCAACCTTGAGCTAGCATCTGCCAGCACACGTGTTTCAGGGGAAGTCCCAGTACCAGTCATGGGCACCATCACTCTCCCAGTCACTCTTGAAGAAGCATCTCGTCAAACATACTATGATGTACAGTTCGTAGTCATCCAAGTTGATTCTGACTACACCGCGATACTCCAACAATCGCTTGTGGACGTCTTCCAATCCCGTTCCCGCCATTTCCATCCTTCAAGGAGTGGAAAGCGGTACATGCGTATTTGGGCTCGCGCCTTACCTTCAGCACCGTGTTTCATCCTCAAGCGGACGAGCAATTTGAAAGGACCATCCAGACATTGGAAGATTTGTTGAGATTATGTGTGTTGGATAGAGGAGAGACGTGGGAAAGGCTCTTACCGTTGGTAGAATTCTCCTACAACAACAGCCACCAGGCTAGTATCGGCATGACTCCACATGAAGCTCTTTATGGAAGAAGGTGTAGAACCCCCTTGTCTTGGGTGCAAGATGAAGACCCGGAGGCTTTGGGTGTTGAATATATTGATGATACTGATGCGGCAGTTAGACTGATACGTGGTCGCATGTTTGAGGCTCAAAGTCGGCAGGCGAAGTATTATAATGTAAGACACCGGATGGTGGAGTTTCAAGCGGGTGATAAGGTGTTCCTGAAAATCCGACCGATGCATGGAGTGTTACGTGTGCGTAGTGTGAAAAAGCTCAGCCCAAGGTATGTTGGGTCTTATACTATATTGGAAAGGATTGACCCGTTGGCCTATCGGTTGGAGTTATCGTCCGAGTTAGAGAACCTCCACGACGTGTTCCATGTGTCGTCGCTTCGAAAGGCGCTGTTGCAGCCCGACCAATACATCCCCACAACTGATGGTGTTGTGACTTCGGATAGGTCTGTGCGACTAGAACCGCTGCGGATCGTAGATAACGAGACAAGAATGTTGCGCCGCAAAAGTGTTCCCTTGGTGAAGGTGTTATGGACTAATCATGGGAAGGAGGAATATACATGAGAGCCGATGGATTTGATGCAAAAACACTACCCGGAGTTGTTTGCTCCAGGTAATTTTATTTAAAAGCATATTATATTTTCTGTTATGCTTTTCTCCCCATAGCCTAAGCCTGATTTCGGGGACGAAATCTTTTATTTTGTTTATAGAATTTGTAACGTCCCGAATCGCACTGGCCCCTCGTGCGTGTTTTCAGGAGAGCTGACTAGGGTTCATGGGGAGTGCTGACAACTGGGCGGCACATGTGGACAGGAGGAGAAATCAGTCAAGCATAGTACACGGGTAGAGACACGGGCGTGTCCCTACCCGTGTGGGAGTGGCCAGCTCTCGAGTCGAAGACTCGAGTATGTCCAGAGAAGGACACGGGTAGTGACACGGGCGTGTCACTACCAGTGTGAAGTGACACGGGTAGAGACACGGGCGTGTCCCTACCCGTGTACGTGTGCGTCGAGTTGACTCGACACAGCGTGTCGAGATCGACGAACTGCGTGTCGAGATTGACGAATTGTATGACATGGGCAGAGACACGGGCGTGTCCCTACCCGTGTGTCGTTGTGTCGAGTTGAACTCGACGAGGCGTGTCGAGATCGACGAGGTGTGTCGACATCGTATGACACGGGTAGCGACACGGGCGTGTCCCTACCTGTGTGTGTCGAGTTAAACTCGACAGAGAGTGTCGAGATCGACGAACTACGCGTCGAGATGTCGAGATCTACGAATTGTATGACACGGGTAGAGACACGGGCGTGTCCCTACCAGTGTGTTGTTGTGTCGAGTTGAATTCGTCGAAAGGTATCCAGAGAAGGACACAGCCAGGGAAGACGACCGTGTCATGTGGACACGGGTCAGGACACGGGCGTGTCCCTACCCGTGTCGAGTATTGAACCGACACTAAAATCGTCATTGACGCTTCGCCCAAGCACGACACGGGTAAGGACACGGGCGTGTCCCTACCCGTGTCACTTTTCATATATAAAGTGAAATGAAAACCCTAGCCGTTTTCATGCTCATTTCATCCCCTATTTTCTGAGAGAAACTCCTGTTGAGAGAAGGAAGTTGTTGTAGCTAGTTCTAAAGGAGGAGATCCGCCGCCGCCGTGAAGGAGAAGATGCCGCCGAGAAGAGTTACACGATCCATGGCCGGAAATAGTGGAAATGCCGGAAATGATGTGAGCTTCCTCCCCTCTCCCCTGTTACTAGATCTGTAGATATCAAGGTGAGATGTCGACTCAAAAGAGTCTTGACTAGTGAGATGGTGATTTCTCTAGGAAGAGGTCGTCCTAGGGCTTGTGCTCTAAGGTTAGTTGTGTCTTCAACCTCTCCAACCTTCTATGTGAAGATGGGGGATGGCTTCGTGAAGAGTAAAGGCCTCATGAGGGTGAATAAGGGTGGAGGAATTTCTGGTGTGATTTTGGAAGACCGACTTTGAGGAGGAAGATGAACCGATGCCGTTCATTCCTCTTTAAGAGGCGTGCAGAATCTGTGTTCTGCGCGCAGCAATCTTCTTGGCTATTTTCAGATGTGATATGGCCAGATCAGGGCTGTCGACTAAACACGGAAGTTGAAGTCCTTGAAAATACCTTTCCAACGATTAGTTGCACGACTTCAGGCAAAGTCTGTAGCCATGGAAAAGTCTGAACGAATATGACGTCCTATAAATCCTGCATGCAGAAATTGTGTTCTGTACGCAGCGGACTTCAAGGCCGATTTCAAGTATGACACTATTGAATCTGGGTTGTGGTGTGAAAAGAACAGTTGTAGCCCTTGGAAAGACCTTTCCATCGAGGGGTTACCCGTCTTCACCGGATTCCTGTAGCTTCGGAAATCGCCGGTTGAAGTTGCTGTCCAGATTTATTCTGCACTTAAATTCTGGGTTTTTATATAATATGGATTTGGATTCGGTGGAATCGATGTTGCAAACTAACTCAAGATTTTGGTGAACTATTTTATGTTAACCACCATAGTGCTATGAATGATGAAGATTATTAATTGGTTTTCATATAACTGAATTGTGAAGCAAGCTTACTTAAACGAAATGACTTGTTAGAAATTGGTAGACTATTATATATGCGCATTATGTTATACCATGATGAAATCATTTGAAATGAAATATAGAAGGATAAACTATGGTCATGAGTATGTTTGATGCTTGGAATGAAATTTAGTAGTCCAATACTTAGAGCGTAGTCTCCTACGGGTAGTATTGTGGAAGGATGTAATGACCGCTAGTTGGGTTAGTGTTGAGATGAGGTATAGATGGATGGTTGGGTTGTGTCCCCATGCTTACTTCGAGGCCCTTCCATGCCACGGTGATGTGGAATTTGCATGCGTGTGAGTCGACACGCGGTGTCGTAATCCTGGGTTAAGGATAGTGTGGCAGGTCTAGATCGTCGACGGGTGACAGTTAGACTTTGGGCGGTTGGGCTGTGTCCTCGATGTTCACGTCCCGGGGCCCCTTCCGTGCCAAGTGAATGGTTGGGCTGTGTCCTCGTGCTTTCTTCTGAGGCCCCTTCCGGGTCACACCAGGCCAGTTCGGGCTGTGTTCTCGGTGCACATCTACCCGAGACCCCGCTGGGCCATAGTACGCATGGGCTCCGCTGTTGTGTTCTTAGTGTTGAGGCGTACGGAGACCTGGTGACGTAGTGTGGATACCCGTCTAGTAGTAGAGATGCTCGCTCTACTGTCACCGCCTGGCCACGACGGTTGATGCCTGAGAGGTTAGCTAGCTGCTCGAATAGTGGGAACTATAGTCTGTATCGACATGGCAATTGCATGTGTGTGATCATGGGTGAGTCATAGCATAGCATACAAACCATTTCATATCATTGCACAACAAGATCCTCATCGTATAAGTTTGTATGGACACTCTATACGATGAATTACTTTTTATAAACCGATCCTTAACTTATAAGCTTGTATGAGCATCCTTATAAGTTAAGTTACTTTCCTGCTGTAGTTACTTGTACTTGTTGAATTACTATTGCTCAATTAGAACTGCTAGTTTATAATATGGTTATTCATGTACTATTACCACCTGCTTATACTTGTTACCACACTGGTTATATATTACCTTTGTTCCTTTCTCCGCCCGGTGTCGAGGAGTCGCCGGGGGAGCGGATGTGAAGCCACTTAGTCGTTTCGACTAACGGTTGCTACGTCTTCCTTTTTAGGAGGTCACCCCGCAGGTAGAGCAACCGCAGACTATGCAGCAGGACAGCCATGCCAGGACGACAGGGCCTGAGGGGACGGTACCGTCGCTACCGTCGGTTACTGATGTGAGACTCTGATATAGCCCGTTTGGGCAATTATTAGTTGTACTCTGATATTTTAGAAACATGTTTTAGCTTCTCTTATTTGCTGTATTTGGACTATATACTTAGTGTGGATTTGACTTCTCTCTTTTATATTTTGGTTGGGTTGGCATGTATATATTGATATTGGTTGTAGCTGGCGGAATAGGCGTCTTGTGGTTCAGATTAGCCCGTGTGCTAATGCTACCGCAAGGCGGCTGTTCTGGGCATAAGACCCCCCTTACGTGCCGTGTTTTGGGATCCAGGGGGGTCTTACATTCCTTACCTCCATGAGCCTTGCCCGTGCGGGCGAGCACCGTCTAGTGCTTGACCGACCGCCTCCGGACCGCTGTGATTTTCTCAGCCACCGACCACCATCCAGTTTCTCCAACTCCAAGCCCCCAAGTGGGGAAGAGTCATCGCGTCCCACCTTCTGACGCCGCTTGTCTCGACCCGAGATGGCAGCACACCGCGAGAAGGGTTTATGTTTCAATTGTGATGAACCTTACACACTCAGCCACATGTGCAAGCGCTTATTTTGGCTGAAAGTTGATGACCTACCCGAGGATGAGAATGACGAGCCTGATGACTCTGGCACACCGCAACTCTCTCTCCATGCTTTTGTCGGGCCTCAAGAAGGAAGCACCATTCAGATGTATGTGTACGTCGCGGGAATGCCACTCATATCCCTCATGGATACAAGCAGTACCCACATATTCGACAGGACAGGGCCCTCAGCCTCCACCTGCCTTACGTCTCTCGTAGCCACGTCAAGGTGGTGGTGGCAAACGGCCAGCATATTTCGTGTCGGGGAGTGTGTCGGCTCGTGCCCTTTGCCATGGACGACTGCCTATCACAGACAGACCTCTTTTTGGTGGATCTTCGGGGTTTTGATATCGTCATGGGGGCTCGTTGGATGCGCAACTTGGGACCCCTTACGTGGGATTTCGATCAACGTACCATATCATGGCAGGCAGACACTCGTTTGATATAGTGGCACGGGCATGCCCCAGGGCAGTCTCCCTCCTCCTTGATCCATACTGAGCCTCTGGACACTCTGGTCGAGCAACCCGACAGCCACCCTCCGAACCTCGCAAATCTTCTGCAGCTGTTTCCTGAGATATTCCAGCCACGCTTGTGCCTTCCACCGCGTCGTCGACAGAACCATCACATTTTCCTCCTTGCAGGTACAACTCCGGTTGTGGTGCGCCCGTACCGCTACCCCTTTCATCAAAAGGATGAGATCGAGCGGCAATGCGACCTCCTCCTCCAACAAGGCCATATTCGGCGTAGTGTCTCCCCCTTTTCATCCCCGGTATTGTTGGTGCACAAAAAGACAGCTCTTGGAGGCTTTGCGTAGACTACCGTGCACTAAACGCCATCACGGTCAAGGACAAGTTTCCTATTCCGGTAGTGGAGGAACTCCTCGACGAGCTACATGGAGCGTGCTTCTTCTCCAAGCTTGACTTGTTCTCCGGTTATCATCAAGTCTGGATGGCGGCCCATGATGTGGAGGAGACCGCGATCCACACGGACCATGGTTACTTTGTATTCTTGGTGACGCTGTTCGGTCTAACGAACGCTCCTTCCACCTTTCAAGTTTTGATGAACGAGGTATTCCAACCACCTCCAAAAGTCAGTTCTTGTTTTCTTTGATGATATTCTTGTCTATCACAAATCTTGGGCGGAACACCTACATCTTCTATATGTCGTTTTCAGCTTGGTGCACACTCACCAATTGGTTCTTAAGGCCTCCAAATGCTCATTCGGGCAGAGCTCCGTCACCTACTTGGGAAATGTGGTACAAGGTTTGGGCATTTCGGCTGACCCGACAAAACTCCAAGGAGTGGCGTCGTACCCTATGTCGCAAACTCTTACCGATTTACGCGGGTTCCTTGGTCTCACGGGATATTACCGCCGCTTCATCTGCAATTACGACACCATTGCCGCTCCCTTGATAGGCTTGCTCCAGAAGAACGCCTTCACATGGACGGACGCCGCGACTCAGGCCTCCCACTCCCTACAGGTGGCATTATTGTCCGCTCCCGTCCTCCGCTTGTCGGACTTCGCCTTACATTTCCTTATGGAGTGTGATGCCTCCGGCCTCGGCTATGGCACAGTGCTACAACAGGAAGGGCATCCCATAGACTATTTTAGTCGCCAAACCGCCATACATCATCACAAACTGTCGGCTTACGAACAAGAACTCATTGGGCTCGCAAAAGCCGTTTAGCATTGGCGTCCTTACTTATGGGGCCGCTCCTCATCAATCTGACAGACCACTATAGCCTTAAGTACTTGCTCGAACAACGGCTTTTACCGTGCCGCAATAACGGTGGGTGAGTAAACTTCTCGGCTTCGACTTTCAAGTGAAATACAAAGTCGGTGTGCTCAACCGTGCTGCTGATGCACTTTCTCCACGGGACAATCCAGCTGTGGCCTCACTCCTTGCTATTTCATTCCCCACGGCGGATTTTTTCTCCTTACTCCGCCAAGAGATCCAACAATCTCCCATCCTATTGGAACTTCTCCACCGGGCAGAAACGGGCCTCACTGATCCGCAGTGGACTGATAGTCCACCACGACCTTATCTTCTACCGCGATCGGATGTACATGGACACGACATCTTCTCTCATTCCAACCATTTTAGAGGATGTTCATTCTCGTAGCCGCGAAGGTGTTCACCGCACTCTCCAAAGGCCGCCAATGAGACTAGTGCTTTCAGACTCCTCTCAACACAACAAGAGACAAGTCACATAGATAAAATCACATTGAACGCGCCGCTCAAGCCTCCAAGTTGCAAACTAAGTCCCCAGTTCGCTCAAAAGCATTGATCATCCATTGTAATAGAAAAAAAAGAATTAGCTCTGTGAGAGGTGACATGTCACCCTCCGAGCCCAGTACTATTTCTCTCTCTCGCTAATATTTGTAACAAGAAGTTGTCTGTCGCTCTCGCTTTCTTCAGAAGCCTTGTAACACAACAACGAATATGGGAAGTTTGGTCGGCGTCAATCCGGCCACATGATTTTTCACCCAATTGACGGATTTCAAAGTTAAAAAAAAATTGCATTGCCAGTTTTCTATTTTCTGTGACTACTTACGCGCTCGACCGTTGGCGTTGATCTAACATAAAAGTGGATAAAGTTACTTAGGTGATCATTAACAAATGACAATTTAACTCTCATGTTCACGACCGCCGCCGCCGTGCCAAACGGAGCCTAAATATACATGCACGCTACTCAAATATGTGCATTAACATGTTGACCAACATCCTGGTCAACTATGCCATCCGTTTAAGGATAATAATATCATGTAGTAAATATCGAGTAATATAAATTATGGAGGCAGCTTAAGAGCAGAGCATCTACTAATGAGGAGTGCCAGTGATAAAACATGCAATAGCTGAAGATATGAACAGACTCTTCCGGCATCGTTGTGCTGACTATTGCTCTCCGTGACAACGCGGGCTACTGGGTCGAGGATGGCCAACCTCCTAGCCCGAAAGTCCTTCATTCATTTCTCTGGGAAGCAGAAGAAATAGAGGTCCATTGCTTGAGGTCCGCCTGAGTCAAAAATGCCATCAGGGATCAATGCAAGGGCAAGGCTAGACAGGCACCACAATACACTATTTTGCATTGCAACTATGATGCTCGCTACAGCGCGTGTTACTGTGCACAACACATTTGCACCGAGATTGGCCCAGATGCAACTTGGCTTCCAGGACAGCATCCACATGAGATGTACATGCTCTTTTCGACAGTTATATATGCTCGCTTGGGATATCAATTCTGATATTTCGGTGAGTAAAAACGATCTCCTAGAAGATCTCAAACCCTCGCCCAAATCACACTTTTTTTGTAAGGGCGCGTTCGCTGTCCACGAGTGCGGAAATATCACACGGGGAAGAGCATTTTTAAAGAATGGCTTTTGAGAAAGAGCAAACATCACATATGCTTTCAAAAAGGCAGCTTTTACATTATATTAATGCTTTCCACGTGTCAAAATCGGGACGGCCCCAACCCAAAAGTCTTGTAAATTAGCAAACCCGCCAAGACGCCAAGTCCATCCATGTGCAATCTATTTCAATTACCTTACACCCTTGGAATTGAACACATAACAAATGCACATGAACCCCAGAAGAAAAAAAAAGAAGATTCATTTTCTCCTTTTTCTACCTTTTCCCAGCTGCCCTGATTTGAAGGCATGCTCCTGTTCCTGTAGGAATGCGAGCGTTTTACCATATTTATCAGCTCTTTCCTGCTCCCGCGCCAACCGATCTTTCTCCTTCAGTTCAAATACGAAACTGTTATCCTTGCGCAGTTCGCGCACCGCTCCTTTTGCTTCTTTCTTTAACTGTTTCTTCAACTTCTTTCTCTGGGCCCTTTCCCGGTCGGGATCATAATCTATACCCTTGACAAAACTGCATTATAATAATAATAATAATAATAGTTCAAAAACAGAACCATGCAAAAAAAGATGAAGTTGGCCAAGGGAAAAGGTACATACTTCTCCTCAAACTTTGGAGTCAGTAATTTAATTGGCTCCGGCCTACGTTTTCGCATTTCAAGCGGCCTCCGTGATGACTGGAGCTCCAGAGATTTCTTTCTTATCATCGCAGTAATTTCTTCGATGTTTGATCGTAAAATTTTTGGTAGTTTGGGACCCTGCAGAACTTGATGCAGCAGGGATTCAATTGGCAGGAATATTTCTGGAAAGGCGACCAAGCCTTGATACAGATTTATGAACTCTATCAAGCTTTTCATGGCAGATGACAGCAGGCTTGCCCTGTGTTAGAAAATAGAGTAATCAAACTAAAGAACAGTGTTAAACGGTTTTCCTGTGCCGTAATAAACAAAAAACTATCTCGAGGGACATACTTGAAATTGTCGGAGATAAAATAGGGTGAATCGGCATCCATATCCATGATCAGGAAGAAATCAAGCCTAGCATCTACAATGCAATTTTCATCATGTATAAGGAGCCATGGTTCTGATGCTTTTAACTTGAGAAACAACTGTCAACATTGAGAAATTTTTATTATCCTTACCAAAAACAAGAATTAGGAAAAAATTGTTGAGTCTAAAATAATATGCGCAGTGTGGATACTTGCAACAGCCTTTATGTTATAATTTTTGAGCAATGTTTAAAAGCACCTCAATTTTAGTTATTGACAGCCAAATTATATTAACACATCAAATTATTTTATTTTCACACCAAAATGACCATGATTGCCACTTGCAAGTGATTACCTTCTGCTTGAATCTCGACGCTCACAGAAACTTGATTTATTTGATTCAGACTACGTCGAGTTTCTGATTTGAGAGTCTCTTTGATGGTTGTTTGCGCTGCCAGTGCTGCTTGTTGTGGTTCAAAATCACAATTTTCATCAGTTTAACCAAAGGTGGATGGAAGTAGACTGATTTGAGAGTACATGTTTCAACCTTCCCATGTCGTCCTCAGCCATTCCAGCTCCAGCTGCTGCGTGCAACAGTGATGAAATGATTTGGACTTTTGTCCTTATATGGAGATAGAGGAGTACAACAGTGAATAATTTCCACTGATTCTGCAAAAGTCCTACCTGCTGCTTGAATCATCGACGATACCTGCCCCGGGCTTTGCCGTCCTCAGCCATTCCAGCTTGTAGAGCTCATGCTTAGGATCTATGCCTCCAAGAGCTAAAATGCTAGATCTCGCCACTCCGGTAGAGCAAAGCGCGGCTTTCTTACGGCAAAATTCCCCGGTGCTGGCGATCTCCTCCAAGGGCGGCGACGAAAACCTAGTGCGAAGGAGGAGGTGGGGTGTGCAACTCAGAATCGCGAACTGGCGGAAGAAAAGGCAGGGTGGAAATAGGAAAAGAGTCGGTGTGCGCTTAGTGGAGGTGAGGTTAGGGTTGTGTGTTTTTTAAGTTAAAATTTCTGTGTTAATACTTAATAGCCTACATAACATTGCACTAATCTTTTGAAAGGGCAAATATCAGTGACAAAATTGACATTGGCTTTTAAGTGGGAAAACTGCGCTCTCCTAAGAAACCTCATCAGTTGTGATGTGGTTATGCAGAAGATACTATAGTTGTCTGCATTGATAATTTTGATATAGAGAAAAACAAACTTAAGATTCTTCCTTTTTAACATCAAATTGCATCTCTTTTCTTTTTCAACCAGGTGATGTGAATTTAGCACAATGCTACCGATGATTAAAACAGTCAAATCCAATTCACGATGGTCGCCAAACTAGATGATTTTATATGAAATTGAAGTGTTTCAAAGACGTAACTTTTAATTTACCTACGTTTGAAACAAAGATGTATCTAGTCTTCAATTGAAATTGAGCACGAGAGATGACTGGAGGCGTGTTGGAAAAAAGAAAGTGATGGGGGTGGCGTTGGGAGGCTCCAATCCCGTCTTTTTTGTCCTTTGTATCTTGTAATCACTGAGTTAAAATTCCAAACATCATAATCCCAAATTTCTATAATTTGGGATTGGTTGGGACCGCCAGGAGCCGAATAATCGGCTTGGTTGGAGGCAGCAGGAGTGGCAAGATCAGGGGCCGAGGAGAGGTTTCCATGGAGGAGACCAACGTCAGGGGGGCGAAGGTCAGTTCAACCCCCAAGGCTGGAGGCAGGGTCAGAGACCCCCCCCCCCCCCCCCCTTCCCGATCAACATCAGGCTATGACAATAGCCCTAGGGAGGAGGAGGACACATCCGAGGAGAAGATAGGGAGTTAGGGTGGAGTTACCCTATTGCGACTTCCATCGGGAGGAGGGTCATGCTACGGCCACGTGCCCGGAGTTCCTAAAGTTGAGGGAAACTAGGGAGCAGCAGCAGCAGCAAGACTGCCAGGAGGTGCAGATTGAAGAAGTCCTGCCCAGGGGAGAGGAGGACCGGTGCGAGGATAGGGCCGATGTCGGCAACCGAGGAGGGATCAGAGAGATCCATGGGGGGGGGGGGAGTCGAGGCCGCTCGAAAGGCAAGTCTCCATACTATGTATCGCCGGAGCGTCGCCACCACATCTCTAGCACCACCCACGGAGGAGAAGATCACCTTCTCCAGGAAGGACATGCCGGATCATGAGGATCCTTTTTGCGACGCGTTGGTCATCCAGACCGCAGTCGAGAATTTTACTGTCTCCTGGATCCTCATCGATAACGGAAGCTCGGCCAACGTCATCTTCAAGAAGGCATTTGACGCGAGGAAGGTGGAGTCCCGGAGGGTGCTGGCCTCGGATGGACCTCTCTTCGAGTTCTCAGGAGAGAGGAAGGAGGTGGAAGGAGTAGGACTCCATGTTACCTTGGGGGCAGTCCAGAAACTGCAGGTTCATCATCGTGGACGCGCCCGACAGTTACAACGCTATCTTTGGACGGCCCTTCATCAGTGCCTTCCGCTGCGTGCACTCATCTTTCCATCAGTGCTTGAAGTTCAACGCTGAGGGCATCCAGGTCAGGGTCCGGGGAGACCCCAAGGTAGCAAGGGAGTGCTATGTCACCGCGGTGAACTCCATCTCTTCGCAGGGAAGAGCCGAGGAGATGGAGAGGAGGATGGAGGAGCTGTCCAGGCAGGAAGCCGAAGGAGAGGTGGAGGAGATGAAAGTGGAGGAAGAGGTTCGCACCCAGGTGGAGGTGGCAGAAGGAATTTTGGAGGAGCCGACCGAGGTGATGGCCGTGGAAGCTGAGGAGGAGGTTCCGGTCACAGGTGAGGGAGTCGTCGGAGAGTGGGAAGAGCAGTCCTGGCTGAAGATAGCCGAGGAGGTGGTGGAGATGGAGGTTCTCACCCAGGGAGGCAGGGTGGAGAAGGTGCGGATCAGTGGGGGCTGAGCCCGGAGGACCGGGGGAGGATGCTGAAGTGCATCCAGAAGAACGTGGACATCTTCGCGTGGAGCGCGGCAGAAATGTCGGGGATCGATGCGGACATTGCTTGCCACCGCCTCAACCTGGATCCAGAAGACCGCCCCATCCAGCAGAAGAAGAGGTCCACATCGGACAAGTTGGCTGAGCCCATCAGGGAGGAGGTGGCTAAGCTCCTTAAGGCCGGCTTCATATTCGAGATCCAATACCCCGGCTGTGTCTCCAATGTTGTAATGGTTAAAAAAGGAGACGACCGGTGGAGAATGTGTGTTGATTTTTCTTTATTAAATAAATCATGTCCTAAGGATTGTTATCTCTTGTCTCGGATCGACGCGCTGGTTGACTCGGCCGTCGGTTTTTCTGTGATGAGTTTCTTAGATGCTTTTTCAGGTTATCATCAAATCAGGATGCACCCGCCCGACATAAAAGATGTCTCCTTCATCATTAGGGATGGGTGCTACTGCTACAAGATGATGCCATTTGGGCTAAAGAATGCGGGGGCAACATATCAAAAGATGATGAACCAGGTCTTCCGAAAGAAAAAAGGGGAGGAATATGGAGGTGTACGTAAATGATCTTATGGTCAAGAGTCGGGATATGCACTCTCATCGCCGGGATCTGGAGGAGACCTTCGACACCCTGCGAAAATATAAGATGAGGCTGATCTTATGACCCATAGCCTTTCAGAACAGCGGAGTTACGTTGTTGGCAGGCCAACCTGGACTACATATAGCAGTTTACAACAGCGGAAGTTAGCTGTTGACAGACCGTTTTCAGAAAACTATAAATAGACTCAAGGGGGTACCTCAGAAGGCATGCTTACTTGTGCCCGGGTCTTCTTGCGCTTTCTGAGATTTCCTTAGCACAACACTTGACTACGGATGAGAAACGCTCTAAGATCTTCCGGGTGTGTGGTGGGACCTCCGTGCTGGAGCCTTGAGCCCGTTTCTTGTTCTAAGTCTTTGGTCGTTTAGTTCGTGAGAGAGAAGTAAGCGTGCGATCACCCCTTCCCCAGGGGTCAAACTCCACAGAGACCGATTTTTCGATTTCAACACTTATAGCCGACCTCGACCATGCCATAAGAAATGGACCTGCTTGATGCCCAGAGTTTCTTGCTACTTTGATCCAAAGTTCCCAGCCTACTAATTTTGCATCATTTTGGAACATAATCATTGCAGCCCGGAGATGATAATCATTATTATTAATGTTATTTTCTCGGAGTAGAGAGTATAGCGTCGGCTTGAAGATAAAGACAGGTGACATAATATTTAATTTATTGATGATTGATATACTTTAAATAAAATACCAAAAATTCTGGAATTTTGGTGAATACTTTAGTTCAAAGAAAATTTGCAGTCCAAAAACCTTGTAACTTTTTCTCACAGTTTCAAAGGGTTAATTACTAGGACCTCCCATGACACTTTCCATGATTGCATGGACCTCCCCTCTACTTTTTTTTAATTATAAGAACCTTCATTCCGAGTTAACATTGTTAATATTGATTACAACAAACCTCCCCTCCAAAAGAGGTGCATGTATAATGTATCTTAACTGGGAGAGAATGTCTTGCAACATTGTAAACTCGGAGAGGAGATTTTTGTAATTTCAAAAGGCAGAGGGGAGGTCCATGAAACTATACAGAGTCCTAAGGGAGGTTTTGGTAAATAACCATAGTTTTAAATAACAAAATAAAATCTAGGATACTCCAGGGTATGCTCGGAAACACTAAAAAGTGTATCTTGTATCCGGACTCCGGTGCTATGGACCCCACACCATTGGCTATCTCGTATTAAGAGCCTTATTATACCGAGTCGTATTGTATCGAGTCTTTATTGTATGAGTCGAGTAGTATTGAGTCGCATGCGTATTTTAGGCCGTTTAAAATTTCGATATTTTTTTATATTTTTATGCAGCTTCATGTAATTGCAGGATTACCCCCGGGGCTTGTTATATATGGCCTTAGTCTTGTATGAAGGAAATCAATCAATGAAATATGAATTTCTCTCTCTCTAAAATTTCCCCCCTCTCTAACCCTCTCCTCCTCTAGGGTTTTCCTCTCATCTTCTTCACCAAGCTTCTTCTTCCAACTTCTACCTCCATTTCTAGGGCTTCTCTACTGCATCCAACCTCTAACGATCGGTCAAAAAAACAAGCCCATAACATTTTGGTATCAGAGCTAAAACCATTGTCGTTGCTTCCACATGCCAACAAAAGTCCTCCGTCGAACTCCCCTCCAAGTCAGTCATCTTCCTCCTTGATGTACATCGATTCAGGGACCGCTGCTTTCCTCCACAGCAAGCATCGACATCTAAACAAGAAGAGCCGCAATTTTACGTCGTTGTTTTGCTCGAATCGACGACAAAATCATCTCCTCCTCCACCACCCCAGCGACATCATCTTCCCCGCTCTGATTAGACAACGACGACCTCCACTCACGCCTCCTTCGACAACCATTGCCGGAGCAACACTCGACGAACCCGAAGTCGCTGCTTCCTGTCGCCATCTATCGGCATCATCGACGATGAGGCCATTAGTCTGTCAGCACGCGCACGAATCATCCCCCTCCGATCGACCCACCCCTGCGGAATCCTTCTCCCAGATATCGTCGCACCTCCACGCCATTCCCTCCCAGCATTCCCGCTCCATTCCTGCTATTCAAGCCCATCAGCTACATGTCATTGACCTCATCCCTGCAACTCAAGCCCCGCGAGGTTCACCTTCCAACACACGCCTAGTTTCCTGGCGTATCGAGCCAAGAGACCGCACAACTATTAATTGAATAGTTTGGTTAATTCTTACATGAATTGCGTATATTCCTCAATTAATTAGGATGTCCATGCAACAAAAAAACCAAGTGTCGCGGATGAAGCCGCCCTTTGTTCAACGTTGTGGAAGATGTTGAAGTCATTTAAGGCTTTCACATCTCGCCGCAACACCACATTCGACAAATTAGCAGCTTCGGGACACTTTGGAGTCCAGCCTCTCCCGCTGTTAATGCCCTCCCAGCTCGTGCATGCTACCGCCAATTCCGCCCCAGCTTGCCCACCAATGAGGCCGCCTGTTACGCCAATTGTCTTTCCACCACTCGCCGATGTTTTTCACTGATGCAACCCAAGCTTGCATCTTTGTTTTACTTTATTTTTAGTATTTTTATAGTGCATGTCTTTGCGCATTTTATGTTTTAGCTTTCACGCATGTTGTATTGCACATGTTACACGCGCACCATCGTTCAACTTACTGGAGTCACCGACCAATAAGAACATGAATGAATAGGTTCGTCAAATTCGGAGTAGTGTTAAATTGAGCAAGCAAATGAGTTTAAATATTTAAAAGAAGCGAAAATATATTCTGAAATTTATTTTTGATTTATAATATATTTTGGAATTAAATATGAGAGAGAACTCCAGATATTTTAATTGTTGATTTCCAACTCTTGAATTTCCAAAACATTTAATATATCCTTTGAAACCCCCACCTTAAATCCTTGAATTTCTAAAGTTTTAAAAGGTTACAACCGGCCACTCTTTTGAAACCCCTCCCAGTTATTAAATATATTAAAACCCTATCAGTTATTTTTCAGCCAGTCAACTCTTTTTCCAATCTGTTAACTCTTAAAATTAAAGACAAACAATCTCTTTATAGCATATACCCTACCTATTGAAAGGGCAACCTGGAAAGAAGAAAGCAACGAGACTATTGTCCTCGTTATTTTCCTCTAATACAGCGCGACCACTATCCGATTCGCCATTCCACGGCCCACTGATGCCTCCTGCATCTCCGGCGACCTCCGACGACCCAGCTTCAGGCCTCCTCTAATGGGATTGAGCAACCCCTGCTCATTTTGGTATCGATATCCTACTACAGCCCACCGATCATCCTGAATCCCATTCCGCCGATGTCGACAAACCCTTCTGTGGGTAGTTCAGTCCTCGGCGACCTTCCCGGTGGCAGTCCAGCCCCGGGCGACCGCTACCGAGCGCGCACGGTCGTATTCCTCCACCCGAGCAAGCAACCACTGTTTCTCTATCCAGCTCCATCTATTCCTCTGTTCGGGACTACGTGCATCAGGCGAAGGACTAGGTACATCCCTCAACAAATTCATCTCTCTCAATGTTAGTATACTATTTATGCCCAATAATATTTGATCAGGAAAATCAGAGTTTGTTTGCTTAAGATAACACTACTCTTATTTGTTGTTAATTTTAAAGTTGTGCTTGCCTTCTTTTCTTGCTAAGGCATGTGGATGAATTTATTCATATCATTGAATACAAGTGAGTGGTAGAAATTTAATGCGCGTTTGTAAACGTTTGGATGGTACTCGATTGAAAATTCTCGTGACATAATCCACCAGCGCATCTTATTTTAAAATTGATATCCAAGTTGTCTTTAAAATCAATTCTCGTGTTCGGGAATACATCACTCACACTCCACCATCACCTCCGGAGAATTCTGCACCGTTGTTTTCCACGGCCGCCTCCAGAGGCTGCTTCCACCGCCGGAGAATTTTGCATCGTTGTTTTTCATGGCCGCCTCCAGAGGTTGCTTCCACCGCCGGCCTTACAGCCGCTTGCGCCACCGGTCCCTTCCGCCACGCCACCATCAGCTCTGTCGGCCCACGCTCCGCTTGTTTCCGCTTAACAGCCTCCGACCAAATCGATGCCTCGGCTGCCGGCCATTACTCGGTCGGCTTCTTCGGCCACATTTTCGTTGCTGACTCGCACCGCACTGTCATCCCCGCAGGACCCGTTCCTTCTGCCAACCATGGTTTCTCCGACCACCATCCAGCCATTGTTTGTGGCCGCATCGCCAGTCCCGTCGGACCCCTTCATTCTGTCGGCCACTATTCCCTCTGCCATCCTGCCATTTATGCCTCCTGCCGCTCAGCCGGACCAACCAGACCCATTGCTTCAACCGCTCGTCCTTCCGACAGCGCCGCCTCTACACCTCGCTGCCAACACCAGCGCGACATTCTACCAGGCGCTATTTTGGTGTGAAATCAAGGAGTCAAAGGAGTCGATCATCCTACTTGAGTTCGAGCTTGATTTCAAGGACGGGTAGAGTGTAACGGACCCCACACCATTGGTTATCAAGTATTAGAAGTCTTATTATATCAAATTGTATTGTATTAAGTCTTTATTGTATGAGTGAAGCTGTATTGAGTCGCATGCGTATTTTAGGTCCTTTAATATTTCCATGTATTTTTATGCAGCTTTATGTAATTACGGGATTACCCCCAGGGGCTTGTTATATTTATGCCCTTAGTCTTGTGTAAAGAGAATCAATCAATGAAATATGAACATCTCTTTATCTCTCTAAAATTCCTTACTCTCTCTGTTTAACCCTCTCCTCTAGGATTTTCCTCTCATCTTCCTCTCCAAGTTACTTCTTCAAACTTCTCCTTCTCTACCTCCATTACTAGGGCTTCTCCGTTGCATCCAACCTCCAGCGATCCGTCAACAAAACAAGCTCATAACACCGGCCCCTTGAAACATAGAATATAGAAACAAGCATAGAATATAGTAACGAAAGCACTTTAAGAACCACTGGAGAAGATCAAGTACATACAAGAGAATGTTCGAGTGTCGGGTTTATCTCTGTACTGCATGCTAGAAGCATTTGAAAAAAACATATCACCTCCGGCAAGTATTTTTGAGACATTTTAGTAACCTGCAAAAGCAATCGTGCCCAGTATTATCATCACATTAGTTCAAAAAAGGATTGATTTAGATGTTAAATTTGTACCGAATTACACCAACTTTAATTTTTTTATGAAAGGACTCACAGAGAGTAACATGGAGCACAAGAAAGAACCGACAGCTATATCTCGGCCCGAAGTGATGGGGCAGCGCATCAGATATTCGCACATCAAGAGAATCACAGGAGTCATTACAACATGACGGAAGTCCGTACAAGAAAATGTTTGAGACCATAGTCTGAATAAATTCAATGTCTTCAAAGAAGGCCAGCTGCTCTTCCCTGTCGAAAATGAAAGAAACATTAAAAACAATAATTTCTGGCAGCATGCAATTTTTTCATGAATCCTAAATAAGTACAAGGTGATTCATGTGATCTGAACCTGGGATCTTAAAATCCTCAGAAAATTGTGTTCGAATTCGTAGCAATCTTTCCCGGGCACAAATTGCGGCAAAATATGGAACTTCTCTGGCAATCTCAATTAAAGGTTTCACAAGTGAATTAATTATAAGGATATTCAAGGGCTTTCGAGTTGCTAATACGGCAAAATAATTTAAAAGAAAGCCATAAAACACCTGCAACATAAAGAAAGTATTTGTTAACAATGTAACACCAATAAATTCAAACTTGCATATACATATTATTTTCTTATACGATAATAAATTTACAGGGCAAAAGAACGAACTTGTATTTTTTTCCGATTCTCTTTTCTAAGACTGATTGAGTTGCATGCACAAATCCTTCTAATGACCTCAACTACTTCAACATCATTGCGATTATCCAGCAAAGAACAAATCTCTGCCAAACTTCTTGGAACTTCAATAACATAAGGAAGTTCTTCATGTGTTTGAGTCTTTTGCACATTAACTTCCATATTATGAAGATCAATAAAATCTATTTGCTTGACATCTGTGCTTGCATTATCATCATCAGTCGCTTCTCGGTCATCTCCAAAACTTTTTGAACTCTCAGAAGATGAGTAGTCTTCTTCTTCACGGTCCTCACTATCATCATTAGTTCCTACTTCATCATCTTCATTACTTTCTGAACCCCCGGAAGGTGATTCATCTTCTTGATCATGCTCCTCATTTTCTTCTCTTTCATAGATAGCATCAACCCATCCTCTTTTATTTCCATTATCCTTGACTGTGGAAAAGGAATAGCCAAGATCATCCCCAGAAATATATCTATCCCTTTTGGAAGAGGATTTGAAGTCATTTTTCCCAATATCGTCCTCTCCATTTTCATATTCATCTGCATCATCAGCATGCATCCTGCTCAGGCGCTCCTTCTGAGAAAAATTGAAGAATAATGTACAAAAATAATTGAATGCGTCAAAAAGTATCAAATAACATTTAGATTTTCAAAAGTAAAAATAAAAAGATTTCCAAGCACCTCTAAATTCTCCAATGCTTCTCTTTCTTCTTGAGCTATTTCTTCTGGAGTCTTCGTCCTCTCTGAAGGGCGAGCTCGTGATTCAAAATACAGTTCCCCCATGGTTTTATAATAGGAATCGTACAGATCATCAGGTTGCTTCTGCTAGAAATAATAGATATATTTAAAATCAAGGGGACGAAAAAACAAACATGACTGGGACACTGAAAATACGTGAACAAACACTTTATCAGCATCGATATATGACATTTGGAAATTGCTTTCAGGTAGTGATAGAAATGTACAAAAAAATCAAGGATTGATACCTCTGATACCAACTTTAAAAAGCCTAAAAGCAAATAGCAAATCTTCAACTAGTGAAACGATTTTTAAACGCAGTCCTAAATTTTAATACAATCTCAAATAGAATTATGAAGGTTTTTCACATCCGATTTATTTAGGAAGCTTCTACAGAGGATAACAAACACTAATATTTTACTTTAATTTAAGATGCCAGCCAATGCTTTACGACTGCATAAGTGTTCTATGATTTTAGTTATTTGAATATATTCCAAATCCATGGATACATAAAATACTCGTGGGATCATGATAAAACTAACTATTGGAACAAAATGCTTGAAAAAACAACCATGAAACTGTAGGAACATGAGTTGTTGACAACAATTAAAAACTTTATATAAATATGATAAAATCCATCTTCTGGAAAACACAATGACAACATAAGAGAAAAAAGCTTCACTAAATGTAATATCTTGTGACTAGCATATAAAAAAGAAAAACAAAATCCAATAACAGCAGTCACAGTGTGATGAAGAGTCCAAGAAAGCACATGAGTAAAGTAATAAGATTCATATCATTTCAGAAGATAAAGAAAGTAATTACAGAATTACATGTGAACTGACACCATCAATGTTCAATTAAACCCTAATTCATGGGATCAAATAGTTCGCTCACAAAATTGCATGATAGAAAAATATCACAGAAACAAGAGAACACACCGACAAAGACTGCATCCGCAATAGCATGGGAATATGTAATTGTCAGATAATAAAAACAATCAAAAGACATCAATAGAATAAACTATCACATTGAGTTTAAAAACAAGTGTGAACCATTCAACATTAACAAAAGAACCTATTTGAGTTTTAGAAAAACAAATTTGAGTTGTTCAATAGACAAGTGGGCAGAAAAGAACCTACTTCAGTAGAATGTTTCAAGTCCCGGTTGTTGAGAGCTCTTAAGCGATCATCCAAATCATCTGTCAATTTGTTCAATGCAGCTATTTGGCGCTCAGTCTCTTCTTTTTCATCCGCCCTTTTGGACTGAATAAGAACAGTCAATTAAGTTCGTAAGTGAAAAAACATTTCTTCTATAAAAAAATCTCTACTTGGGATTGAGACCTGATGATACAGATAAATTTTACAGCAAACCCATAAAACTAGCAGGTAATAACACACATGGCGGCTTAGAAAGGACGATAATGCCCTACTATGACAGTATATGCAAGACCAAAGGCCAAACACAATGAAGAAAATGAAGCAATTAGAAACCGATTTCCCCAAGTTTAAGCAGAAAATCTAATAAATAAACAAAGCATTTTTATGTTACGATCACAAATAACTTTAGTGGAACAACATTAAATTGATCAAAGATGTAGTAGGAAAGTTAGATACTCCTATGAAACAAGCACATTTGAAATGACTTTAAAGATAATTTACAAAAAAAGTGGTGTGTATAAAAACAAAGGCAGAAAGCAAGTTTCAAAGAGAAGTGAAGTTTGTTTCTAAATTAAACAACCGAAGATAAAAAATAGTAATTTAAGCTTCAAAATTAGGATTTAGTAACTAAATTTTTTTAGAAGCCTTTAAAATAAAGAGAGAAAAACATAACTATGCCTAATCAAAATGATCACTTATCCAAAATACTATAAATATAACTTGGTATGATATACATCCAAAATAAAGAAAAGGAATAATAAAGCTTATGTAGCACCAACGGATGTCCCACATCACAGACTCACAGTAGACTCACTTAGACTAGGTCAACCAACACACTCCCTGTAGTGGATCAACCCCACTGTAATACCATGTAAAAACCTGTGGCTTTCATCCCAAAACCCCCAAGGTGATCAGGTCAACTAACAGCCTATTTGTGCTTTACTTGATTAATAGGACCATAAACATAACTGTTGTTTAGCAGAAACCTCACAAAGATGACAACCGAGTGAAATAAAATAGAGAACAAAAAACATATTTATTTCTAGAGTACCTTGAAATATTTATACTTTGCTATTACTTCTGCATATGCTTGTTTATTGGTTTTGCGTCTCTGCAAGTATACATGCGAAGAAATTTTATGTAAGAGGACAAATACCAATTTATTGAAAGGGACCAGATCTATTAACAGAAGACATCTAGAAACTCACCCTCTCTGTTAAATCAAGGGAGTGGCTTTCGAAGGAATCATTCCCCGGGCGTAACTGCAGATCTCTTGGTAGTTCTGAAACACCTTTAAAAACAGCAGATAAATCAATAATGAAATACAAGAAAATGTGATGAGGTAAAGAACCCAAATTAACAATTAAACAAGTATTAAAAACAGTGCATAATATGGAAGGTTATGCTTTTCTTTATAAATAGAAGAAATGAGCAAACTGTGCCCATGCAATCATAATCAACACACTAAATTTCAAGAACACATTTTCTGTAGAAATCTCTTTTAACATATGCATCAACCATGGCTGTCAATATAGGCTTCGTTTAGGACAGTGGTGCGGGTGTCTCCAGAGGACACACATGTATGCGCGTGTTTATATGGGCGTGTGGACACACATGTACCCACAAGCATGCACGCACAAACAAACGCTTGCACGCAGGCGCACACACCAACAAACATACATAAGCTCCATTTGGAATCACAACCTTTCCAATTATTAGTTGAGAAATACACATTAATATTTTCAAGTCAAGTATTTACTATCATTATTATTATTCTTACGGGTATTTATATGCGAGAATGGATTTTAGTCTCGCATCTTGTGTTTAAGTTCGTGAGTCCCTTGTAATAGTATAAATAACCCTTTATGGATGAATAACACAAGCAATTGTTTATTCCCATTCTAATTCAACTTGGTATTAGAGGTATACAAACCCTAGCCGGCCGTTCCCTTTTTCCCGCATCGTCTTCGTTCCGCCCCATTTACCCGCTCCGCCGTTTTGATCGCTGCTCTCTTCTGATGCGTACACCGGCCGTTGTCGGGTGGTGAAGGCAGCGACGACCCTACTTATTGACGTCGACGCCCGACTGTGTGTCGGCGCCGACTCAACTGCGGTGTTGATGTCGCCGATGCCTAGATCTCCTGCTTCAGTTGATGTCGCTGAATTCATTGCTATTGTTGATGTCGTCGCTGTCTTCCCTGCTGTTGTGATGTCGCATCTGCCTCGATCCCGCAAGTCTGACGGGTCATGTAATCTCTCCTATGGCAGTTTACTTTTATAGCCACTAAAGTTTGTTTTGGGTCGTATCTCTCTGTTTGCTTGTTATTCTTTAGTGTCGGTCGAGATGAGTGACTCCTCAGTCTCCTCGCCGGGCGTGATTCATCCTCAGATGAGTGACCCTCAGCGGTCCCACAGCCACTCCGGCTCCCTGAGGATTACCACGGTCTCGTTAGATGACACAAACTATCTCGAATGGTCATGGGCAGCGCAATATGCCATTCACGACCATCAACTGTTTGGTTACATTGATGGCACTGTTCAAGAGCCCCCTAAAACTGATCCCTCCTGTTAGTGGTGGGACTCAAAAAACTCTCTGGTCGTTTCATGACTGCTTCACTCTGTCTCCGAAGGTCTACCAGAGTGACATGCTGATGGACTCCGCCTTTGACATCTGGACTCGTGCCCGTGATACATACTCTCAGATTGGCATTTCTACACAGATGTATGAACTTACTTGCCGCATTATGGAACTGCGACAAGGCTCTATGACGGTGTCGGCATTTTTTCGAAGTTCGAACGCCTATATCAGGAATTGGACTATTTCTTGCATTTCACTCCAGCATACACTGGAGATGTTAAGTTACAACAACGGGAGGATCTCTTGTCTCCACGTCTTCTTAATGGGGTTGAACATGGAGTTTGATATGGTGCGGACACATATCCTTCACTGTTCCCCTCTCCCGTCCCTTCAGGAAGCCTTCAGAATGGTCCTTGGTGACGAAGACCGTCGGAAGTCCCTTAGTGTTAGTGTTCCTCCTGAGCGCTCTGCTCTTACTAGCGTTGGTTGTGGTCATGTCCTCAGCCCTAGCTTGTCTTCTTCTACTTGTGATTATTGTGCCCGCAAAGGCCACTCGGGAGATGTGTTACAAACTCCACCCACATCTTGCCTCTCGTGGTCGTGACCGTGGTCGGAGACCGGAATGTGGGGGCCATCGCCAAGGTAGTCCCAGGCCTCATGATATTGCTTACTCTACAGACATCTACGACGAGACCCCTAGTGTTGTGCCTGGGCAGCTTACTGCTCATGAATTGGATGCTTTCTGCCGCCTGATGCACTCTCAGCCTGATTTGTCTCCGGGTGTCCCTGCTTTCATTGCTTCTATTACTATGTTGAGTGCCCATGCAACCAATGCCTCATCTTCTGAGTGGGTGATTGATTCTGGTGTCACTCACCACATGACAGGCTCCTCTTCAGGTTTTCTTTCTTATACTTCTTTGTCTAGTAAGGACAAAGTCATTTCTGCTAATGACTTGTTATCTCCCATTGTTGGCAGATGTCATATTTCATGCTCCCCTTCTATTTCTCTATCATTTGTTCTTCATGTTCCGTCTTTTCCTCACAATTTACTTTCCATCAGCGATATTACTCGATTCTTTAATTACTCTGTGACCTTTTTTCCTGATTCCTGTGTTTTCAGGAACTGAGTACGAAGTGGAACATTAGCAATGGTAGGAACCGATGTGGACTGTATTACTTGGACCTCCAGCCTTCTTCTCAGACCATCTCCTGCACTACTGTTACAGTTGATGATGTTCGCCGTTAGCACCTGCGGCTTGGACATATGTCTCCTATCTAACTTCAGAAATTGTTTCTTGTTTTTTTACCGTTTTTTCAAATTTCTGTTTGTGATGTATGTGATATGTCTAAACATATGAAACATAATTCTTCGCATTTATCTTCTCTCAGTACCAGTCTGTTTGATGTTGTTCATTCGGATATCTGGGGGCAGTTCCCCGTTTTATCTATATCTGGCTTTCGTTGGTTTGTCGCTTTTATTGATTGCTTTTCTCGCACGACTTGGGTGTATTTGTTGAAAAAAGAGTGAAGTTTTCTCCTATTTTCAGATTTTTCATAAAATGATTCAGACTCAATTTAAGTGCTCTTTTCGTGTTCTTCGAAGTGATAATGCGGGAATATGATGATCGAGAAACTTTTGGCTCATACCTCACCAGTCATGGTATCATCCATCAGACCACATGTGTCCACATCTCTACCCAAAATGGAGTTGTTGAACGAAAAAACCGACATCTTTTGGATGTCGACCGTTGTCTTCTTACTATTATGCACCTTCCCAAATCCTATTGGGGTGATGTTGTTCTTACAGCTGATCATCTTATCAATCGGCTCCCCTCGCATGTTCTTGGCTATGCTACTCCCCTAGCTCGGTTGTCTACCATGACTGTGTTGTATACTTTCCATCTGACACCTCATGTCTTTGGATGTGTCTGTTTTGTGCATATTCATTTGCCTTACCGAGACAAATTGGACCCTCAGACTCATAGGTGTGTGTTTCTTGGCTACTCCTCAACAACGAAAGGGTATCGGTGTTACACCTCCCCCCCCCCTCAAGGTGCATGTTCTACACTATAGATGTTACTTTCCGGGAAGGGGAATCCTATTTTTTACGTTTGACTCACTTTTTTCGTCATGGGGAGAGTAGTGGTGATACAAATATTCCTCTTCCTCTTCTTCCTTCTCTACCACTGCAGCTTCCTCATCCTCTGGAATCGGGTCCTCCTATCCTTGTTCTTCTGCATGAGACTCTGATCTCTCCTTTTTCTCATGTATACCACTGACGCTCCTCAAGTATACATGCTACTAAGGTTCTGCCTCTACCAACGCTCGCTTCTGCCTCAGATTCTAATGATGTGGATCTGCATATTCCGCTTGTGTTACTGAAAGGTAAGGCTACATGTACTAAACACCCTATTTCTAATCATGCGGCTTACCATCATCTTACCCCGGCCCATCAGGCCTTTGTATCCTCTTTTTCTTCGGTTGTTATTCCTAAAACATGGCAGGAAGCTTTGGGTATCCCGGCTTGGACTCGGGTTATGAAAGAGGAGATGTCATCCGTGGGCAAGAATCATACTTGGTATATTGTTTCCCTTCCTTCTGGAAAGAAAGTTATTGGCTCGAGATGGGTATTTCGGTAAAACAGAATCAAGAAGGGAAGGTTGAACGGTACAAGGCACGACTGGTTGCCCAGGGGTACACCCAGACTCAGGGAGTTGACTACCAGGAGACTTTCGCTCTTGTGGCTAAGATGGACTTTATTCGGATATTGTTGTCAAGCGCGGTCTGCATGGACTAGGATCTTCAGAAACTGCATGTTAAGAATGTGTTTCTTCAAAGTGAGTTTGATGAAGAGGTATACATGAAATTCCCTCCAGGGTTCGTGAAAAAGGGAGCTCAAGGTCTTGTCTGTCGAGGTCCTTATATGACTTGAAACAGTCTTCTAGAACATGGTTTGGCAGATTCCTCATGGCTATGCTCAAATCTGGGTACAAACAGGCGCAGTCTGATCACACTATGCTTATTCATAGACGTGATCAGAATATTGTGATCCTTATTGTCAATGTGGATGACATCGTGATCACTGGTAACGATTTGGAAGAGATTGTGAATCTCAAGTCTCTCTTATCTGTTGAGTTTGAGGTAAAAGACTTGGAAAGATTACGATAATTTATGGGTATCGAGGTGACTAGATCTGATCAAGGTATCTTTATATCTCAGCGGAACTACATTCTAGATCTGTTGCAGGAGACCGAGATGTTCGACCGTATCCCTGCGAACACCCCGATGGAAGAAAATCATGGAATTAACGAAGATGGTGACAGTGACCAGGCAGATGTCTCACACAGTCACACTACCAGAGACTAGTTGGAAAACAAATATATTCATCTCATACTCGTCCCGATATTACTCATGTAGTTGGTATTCTGAGTAGAAACATGCATGCCCCATGATCAGATATCAAGTGACGACATGTCGTGTGTTACGGTATTTGAAGAAAGCCCCTGATTGCGGTCTTATGTTCTCCAAGAAAGACTGCTTCAGGATTGAAGTTTTCACTGATGCTGATTGGGCAGAATGTCGTGATGATCGGAAATCTACAACAGGTTATTGTTCCTTTGTTGGAGGAAACCTTATGACATGGCGCAGTAAGAAGCAAAATGTGGTGGTTAGATTGAGCGCTGAGACAGAATACCGTGCAATGTCATAAGGCATGTGTGAGGGCCTATGGTTGCGTACCGTTCTACACGACTTAGGGTTTCCTGTGACGTCTCATTTCTCCTTGTTTTGCGGCAACAAGCCAGCGATTAGTATAGCTCACAATCTAGTTCAACATGACAGGACAAAACACGTTTAGGTGGACCGACACTTAATCAAAGATCACTTGGATACAAAAACTGTCGTCACACCATTCGTCCACTCTAAATATCAACTGGCAGATGTGTTCACTAAAAGCTTGGGAAGTGATGCGTTCATTGATGACATCAAAAGACTTGGAATGACAGACATCCTTCGTCCGACTTGAGGAGGAGAGTTGAGAAATACTCATTAGTAATTCCAACTCGAGTATTTACTATCATTATTATTATTCTTACGGGTATTTATATATGTAAATGAGTTTTAGACGCACATCGCGTGTTTAAGTTCGTGAGTCCCTTGTAATGGTATAAATAGCCCTTTATGGATGAATAACACAAGAAATCGTTTATTCTTGTTCTAATTCAACTTTTTTACCATCCTAATTCTAGCTATTTATCAACCGAACTCATACGCGGCCAAAAAATAATAATAAATACATGTTAAACTCTAAAATAAAGTAAAAGACATAATAAACATATCAGATACTATGATACGGGAACACTGTGTGATAGATCTGCCTATTGTTGATGTTGTGTGTGCCTCCACAATCTATGCATGGGTGGAAAAAGAATTGTCAGATTATCAAGAGAACGTATTTGTCATCAAGCTCACAAAGTAATCCTGAAGAGAGTCGACAATTAAATATATACAATCGACATGAAGATCACAATCATGATGTGTGATGAAGTACCTAATTAGCACTATTAATGGCAATAGAAAGACTTAGTGACAATTTGGGTGATTGGATCGATGATCTTGCCCTCAGTGACAGGGTTTCAACTTAGCACTATGAACTTGTCATTGTTTTTCAACAAGCCTTCATTTATGTAAAATATGAGAAGGAAAACGGCAGGACACAAACTCTATTGTAAAAGTCCTTAAATGTCATGTCCACCTATGAGATGGAACATGTCCTATAACAATGTGATTCTGTTAGCAATACAAAAATTGATTGAACGAACTTGAAAACAAGATACAATTTCGAGGGATATTTGTGCCTAATTTCAGGAGGTTGGTTCCTACTTGAAGTCTCACTCTACAATGAAAAATACCAAAACCTAATGATCAAAAGATAGTCACTACTCACAAGTTTCCTCCTTATATAGAAAGAGAGACTTGTGTATATGTTACCACTACAAAATAAAAATACAAGATGACCAACAATATAAAATGCTTCATGTCGTTAACGTCGCGTGTGCGTAACATTGTACCCTGCCTGAAAATGGACTTTGACCCCAAGGTCGAAACGTCGCCTGTCGTCCACTAGTGGTACACCGACGGGTTGGCCTCCAATGAGGTGCTTGGGACTTTGTTTGGTGTTGCGTCAGTGATCTCAAGGCCGTCTAAATCAGATATGTTGATCTCCTCCAAGTCAACGCCGATGATAGCGCGGAACTCTCTGACATGATTAATCATGGGTAGGAGAATAAGGTTGCTTGCAATAAAAGCAGAAACTATTACTCCGCAAGTAGTGATACTCTTGGTTGGAAAAACGGTGAGTAGGTAGGACGGTTGTTGCGCGCAGGCACAATGGGTTGGCGAGGTAGAGGTGGTCGTGGTGGTGGAAGTTTACGATTATAAGCAAAGTATGGTTGGTATGGGGCTTGGAAGGCATAGAGGTAGAATGAGGAGGACCGTAGAGGTTGCAAGGGAATCGGCCTCCGCGAGTAAGGAGAGGTTCAAGGTTTGGTTGATGGTGGAAGGATGGAGGGTGGGAGGCGAGCTCAAATATGTAGTAAACCATGCATAAAATAGCCCAAACTGTGGTCGGGAGGAAGACCCGGAACATGCGTGACCATCTTGATAAATTCATCCACATAAGAGTCGATGAAGCCTGCTGGCGGACCCCACAATGGTGTTTGATTGCTTGGTCGGAGTAGCGGTGTTCGTAGAACTAAGTAAAATGCAACTTTAGTTGCAGATTGCTGGCCAGGGCGGATAACGTGGGGCAGGACCATAATCGACACGGACTGTTCGTCTTGGGCCTCTATGAGAATGTTTAAAGGGCGTGCTCCCAGGTTACCAAACTAGTTTTCATCCTTTGATGGAGTTTTGGCATAAGGAGGAGAAGAAAAAAGAGCAATTGAGGTCCTCTGGTGGATACGAAGAAGCAAGGCGCCGACTATATGCTGCAGGTGGGGGTTGCGTACAAAAAGGAGGAGATGTCCAAATGGATGGCGCGAGAAGGTCGCAGCAGTTTCTCGTGTGCAGGGTCCTGGATTCGTTGTTGGGTGCAGACACTGCAGTTGAAGCCGAAAGCAGAAACTGAATCGACAGTTGGATGAACGTCGATGGAAGAGCTCGAGTGGGGAAGAATCGAGAGGGGAAAATCGCATGACGGAGCAGTGAGGGCTCTGCTAAGCGGTCCCTATAGAAGGCAAGGTTGTCAGGATCGAGATCATAGGAGAGATTGTTTCGAGGTTGGATCAGATCGAATAGTAGGATCGTATCGAGTATGGTAAGATCCTACAACATTCATAAATTAGGATTAAAAATATAAAATTGAATTTTGTATCAACCAATTACATACTGAATTAACAAAAAACAATAAATTGAGCAGTATGTGAGTAATTATATTAAAATTTTTGAATAACTAAATCAAAAAGATAATATCATACAAAGTTCACTTTCAATTTCAGGTAGAACGGCCAATGACTACTCACAATAAAAACAAATATGAACCAATGGATTGGTGAAAGCCTAGAAGCAGGAAGACGAACCCAAACTATTGGATTGCTCGTACGCTGGAAGCAGGAAGCTTGAATTGCTTGTATGTTGGATTTCTAACAGCTAGATTGCTCGTCCTCTATAAAGGAAGAGAAGACGTTGGCCTGAAAGTGGGAAGCAGGAAGCCACTGGATTACCAACCATTGGATTGCTCATACGCAGAAATATAAGATAAGACACTGACACCACTTGAAATGGAACCTAGTAAGGAAGAAAAAAGAAGGAATTATTTGGACTGAAAGCGAACAAAGACGTCGCTTTTGGCCTCCGTTTGCAGTCGGCAATCGACATTTGGAATGTCGTAAAGCAATATGATATGATTCTGTGATGGGGTATGAGAGCGAGATTGGGATAAGGTTAAGCAATGGGTTATGGGAGTTGGACCGGTTGAATGGGTCGGGATAGGGTTAGACATGTTTCTAGTTACCTTTGGCCCGACCGATAGAATCGGGTCAGGATCGCGATCCTAAAGATCCTGAGATATGAAACGCGATCCCAGCCGCAGATGTGTCGACTTAGATTCTAGGTAAAATCCAGATTAATTAACCGAATCACGATCCCGATAATCATGACTGAAGGAAGATCAGGAGGAGCGATCTAGTGCGAGTTTACGGATGGAAGGAGGTCACATCACTAGAGTAGTGTGGAACCGACGTTGGTGTGGGGAAGGGATGATCGAAGCAGGAAGGAAGAGCAAAATGGGTGGAAGCGTGTGTGCGAGGAGTCCGAGCGGCATAGACCTATGCCGATGAAACAAAAACCGGGAAGCTAGTATATGCCGACGACCAAAGAGGCAGGTGACACGACAAATCAGATCAATGTTACCAATACGGAAATTTGATTGCAAACGAACTTGAAAATAAGATACAATTCACGAGGGATACATGTGTCTAACCTCGGAAGGTTAGTTCCTACTTGAAGTTTGATGGAAGCTCGGGGAAACCAACGGGAAGAGAAGTCGGCGGTAGGGGAGAGAGGGAAAGAGGAAGAAAAGAAATTAGGGTTGAGAGAAAACAGAAAACATAACATTCATCCCAGCTGTTCCAAAACACAACATACGCTACTAGGGTGCAAATAATGGCGCAAAGAGTCCGCCAAATAAAAGTGTCGAAAATAGAAAATAAATAATAAAAATAAACGACTAAGGCGCGATCTCTTCCGTGGGCTCGATGGGGCCATGCGATGTACGTGCCCGACGCGTGTAGACTCGTCATGGGGGCTCGGGATCGTTTAACTCCATAACAATGTCGTCGCCAGGAAAATATGTCATGTTCTCAAGGCAGTAGTCGGCAAACTGGCGGCGGAAATCATCACGGGGCAGCCAGGTCGCGTCAGAGTCTGGGCGACTGGTCCAAGCCACGAGAATCTCCTCCGATGTAGGGTGCCTCGAAATACGGTATCTACGATCGAGGATCGAGGCGGGGTAGTAGGGTGTCTCCCCGGAGAGGTCAAGGTCGGGAAGTGATATGCGGTGCATGCTCGCCCTCCATGCACTGTAGTTGCGAGACATGAAAGATCGGGTGGATCAGCTCCCATTTGGAAGGCGAAGGCGGTAAGCGACCGCCCCTATGCGGGCGAGGATCTCGAAAGGCACGAAGAATCGGGGTGTCAATTTCGGGCACGGTCGACGAGCCATCGAAAATTGTCGGTGGGGATGGAGCTTGATGAAAACTTTCTCTCCCACGACGAAAGAGAGGTCACGACGTTTCTTGTTGGCGAAGGAGACCATCTTCTGTTGGTCCCGTCGTAGATGATGCTTCAGATGATCCAGAATGGTGTCTCTGTCGCAAAAGGGGTGACCAGTCTCTCCACTTGACACTCCCCTGGGAGGTGGCGGGCGATGGATGGTGGAGGCCGACCATAAACTGCCTCGAATGGGGTAGTGTCGACTGTCTGGTGGTAGGCGGTGTTGTAAGAGTACTCGGCCCATCCGAGCCACTTGGCCCAGCTACGGGGCTGCTCCCCCTACGAAGCAGCGGAGGTACGTCTCCAGACATCGGTTGAGGACCTCCAACTGGCCATCGGTTTGTGGGTGGTACGCCGTGCTCATGCGAAGACGGGTGCCCTGCAACCGGAACAGTGTGGTCCAAAAGGTACTCAAGAAGAGCGGGTCACGGTCGCTCACGATCGACTGGGGAAACTCATGGAGGCGCACGACCCCCGGGATAAAACTGTGGCGACTGTGGATGCAGTGTATGGGTGGCGGAGGGGAATGAAATGGGCATACTTCGAGATCCGGTCCACCACGACCAGTATGCAGTCGTGTCCCTGTAAGTGAGTAGTCGCATGATAAATTCAATGGCGACGTCGTCCCAAACGCGGTCGGGAATAGGGAGAGGCTGGAGTAGACCACCCAGAAATACGACATCGTATTTGGCCTTCCGGCAGATGAGGCAGGCGGCCACGAACGCTTTGATCTGACAGAACATGTGAGCCTAGTAGAGCGAGGCTGCCAGTCGGGGGTACATCTGGTAGGCGCCTGCGTGTCCCCCCGACGGGGATGCGTGGAACTCGGCCAACAAAAGCGGAATGCTCAGAGAGATCGGGGCAAGGACGAGGCGGCTCCTGAAGAATAGGCGGTTGTCGACCAAGGAGTAAGGTGGTCGGGCGGTAGCGTCGGCGAGGAGCGCTGTCTGAATCTCGTTGAGCTTGGCCACCGACACCTGTTGGGCGGGAGTAGCAATCTTCTGTTGTAGGAGGTAGCGGAGGTTGTGGTGATCGGTGCGGACCACGAACCGCCGGCCCAGGAGGTAGGGCGCCAATACTGGACTGCGAGGACGAGGCCCATGAGCTCGTTCTCGTATGCGGAGCGGCTGCGAATAGTGTCAAAGAAGACGCGGCCAAAATAAGCCACAGGTCGGTCGGCCTGCATAAGAACGGCGCTCACGCCGACACCCGACGTGTCGCTCTCCACGAGGAAAGGTTGAGAGAAATCTGGCATGGCTAACACCGGTGCCCGTATCAAGGCCTGCTGAAGAGCGACAAAAATGGCGGAGGTTGCTGCCGACCACTCGAAAGAGCCCTCGGCGGATTTCTTCAGGAGTTGGGTGAGGGGTCGGGCCATCGTGTCGTGCCCCTGAATGAACCGACGGTAGTACCCTGTCAGTCCAAGGAACCCGCAGACATCGCGGAGGGATGATGGTGTGGGCCAATGGACGACCGCCTCGATCTTGTCGTTATCCATCGCGACCCCCGCAGTAGAAATAGTATGGCCCTGGAAGCACACCTCAGGAACCCCAAAAGAGCACTGTCGGGTGGAGCTTGAGGTGGTGGCGTCGAAGAGTGGCCAACATCTGACAAACATGCTGAAGGTGTTCCTGCCAAGAAGAACTGTAAATCGAAATTTCATAAAAAAAACAAGTGCATGATGGTGAAGTACCGGGGGAAAGATATCATTCATCGTGGCCTGGAAGGTGGTCGGCGCACTGGTCAGGCCGAATGACATAACAAGGAACTCGTAATGGCCATCGTGAGTCCGGAAAGCCGTTTTGGGAACGTCGGACGACCGAACGCGAATCTGGTGGTAGCTTGCACGGTGGTGCGGCTTGGTGAAAACAGTGGCGTAGTGAAACTCATCCAAAAGCTCCTGAATCATCGGGATCAGGTACTTGTCTGGAATGGTGTCTTTGTTGAGCTCCCGATAGTCCACAAAAAAACACTAGTTGTCGTCCTTCTTCCTGACTAGGAGAACTGTGCTGGAGAAAGGGCTCGTACTAGGGCGAATGAGGCCCCCCATTAGCATGTCGCGGACGAGCCGCTCGATCTCATCCTTCTGCATGTGCCCATAGCGATACGGCCGAACAGAGACTGCTGACAAGTCGGACGGAAGTGGAATGGCATGGTCATGTGCCCGAGCCGGCGGCAAGCCGGATGGTGCAGTAAAAAGGTCCCGAAACTCAGAGAGAATAGACTAAAGGGCCGGTGGCGCGGCGGCCGAAATGGACCACAACCACACGGAGAAATCAACATCTGAAGTCCTCTGAATAGTGCAGAAGGAGACAAGGGAGCGAAGTAAGGCGACATCCCTCACAAGGCAGCACTCCCGACCGTCCTGGAGAAACCGCATCGTCATAGTCCCCCTGTTGACCAAGATGTCGCCCAGCGTGCAGAGCCACGCAACTCCTGGGATGGCGTTGATCCTGCCAAGGCTGAAGACGTAGAAGTTCGTCGTCACCGAGCAAGGGTCCACTGAATGCGACACGGACGGACAATGGCCCTAGATCGAGCGGAGGCGGCCATTGCCTAAACTGACAGTGAAGTCCGGGGACGGCTCCATAGGAAGGCAGAGATAATGGGCCAAATGAGAGGAGAGGAAATTATGGCTCGCCTCGCTGTCCACCATGATGACAATGTGGCGGTCGCCCAGCCTGCCAGCTAACTTCATGGTTTGGGGCCCGTAAATGCCGCCCACGAAAAAACAAGAAAGCTCCAAACAATGGGGGGCGGCGCCAGGGTGTCCTCAGCGGCCTCAGAGATTTCGAGGTTCTCGAAATCCGCCAAAGTAATCTCCCGTTCGAAATCGCCGATGATGGCGCAGAACTCCTTGACCACCCACACGTGGGTAGGAGAATAGGGCTGACGGCAGCGGAAACACAATCCCTTTCGACGGAGGTCGTCAAACTTGCGGGTGGAGAAGCGCTAAGGAGGGGCCGGTCAGCCTGGCCAGGCGGTTGAAGGGGGCGAGGGGCTGGTGGTTCTGGAGTCACGGTCCGCCACGGTCGGTCCCTCAGCGGTGGTCCGCCACCCGGTGGCGGTGGCCGAGGAGACAAATCCGCTTCCACGGGCAATGTCGAGGGAGTCGGAAACCGTCCGAGGGTGGTGAGTGCGGAGCCGGAAACGGATGTGAGGCAAAAGACCCTGCGTGAAGAAACTGAGGAAATGATCCGGCGGTAAGCTCAGGACATGGGTGACGAGGGCCACAAACTCATCGATGTAATCATCCAATGAGTCGGTTTGGCGGACCCACACAGCCGTTCAATGGAGAATCCAGAATAGCGGTTGTCGTAGCGGCGAATCATCTCCTGTTTGATCTCAAATCAAGAGATAGTCGGGTTGGACTGCCGGAGCCACCAGGCCCAATGAAGGGCGGATCCGTCGAGTCCCACGACGACAGTAGAGAATTTGTCCTGCTCGAGAGTATGGTGGAGGTTGAAGTACTGCTCCGCCTTGGCAATCCACCCAATCGGGTCCACACCGGCAAAGGTGGGGAAGTCCAGAGCGAGGGCGGGACGGCCTGGAAGAGGCATGACCGCGGAGTCCCCGATGTACGAAAAAGGCGCTTCCTCGAGGATGGACACGTCGGTGGCCGGGCACGTGGATTCGTTGGCGGAGGCGGCGGCGGAGGGCTGGAGGGATGGAGGGCATCGAACTTGGCGTGAAGGGCGAGGAGGGAGGCGTGCATGGAGGCCACCACAGATTCTTGGGCGTCGACGCGGGGGAGGAGGGCCTCGGTGGAGGCCTCCGGCGGCGGTTCTGCTGCAGACCGGGTCGTCGGAGCCATGGAGGTGACTGAAGGAGGGGGCGCGGCGAGCGGGGTCAGCGGAGCGGGACGCGTTGTGCGAGCGGAATCGGCGAACGGGCGCGCAGAATAGCGCAGGCATGCGGGATTGGCAGACGGTGCGTGGAATCTCGCGGGATCTGGCGGACGGAGCCTCAAGCTGACGCGCGCGGGATCCGGCGGAGCGGGGACGGACTGGAGCGACAACGGAAGAACACCTGTTGGCCGGCGGCCGGCGGGACGACATGTCGAACCAGATTGATGGGGACTCGGGGAAACCGAAGGGGAGAGAAGTCGGCGGTAGGGGAGAGGGAGAGAAGGAAAGAGGAAGATAAGAAATTAGGGTTGAGAGAAAACAGAAACATAACATTCATCCTAGTTGTTCCAAAACACAACATACGCTACCCCTTATAATAGTGGGGTGCAAATAATGGTGCAAACAGTCCACTATATAAAAGTGCCGAAAATAGAAAATAAATAATATAAATAAACGACTAAGGCGTGATCTTCTTCGTGGGCTCGGTGGGGCCATGCGATGTATTGGCCCGGCGTGTGTAGACTCGCCATGGGGGCTCGACGTCGTGTAGCTCCGTAACAAAGTTCCTCTCCAGAATTAGAGATCCCAAAACCTAATGATCAAACGATAGCCACTACGCACAAGTCTCCTCCTAATATAGAGAGGGAGATTGGTGTACAATTAACCATATTACCCCTACAAAATAAAAAATACATAATGATCGACACAAAATAAAATACTCTATGTCGTTGTTGTTGCGTGTGTGTAACAAATTCAACCAGTAAATCCTCATAAATATATTTTGAAAAACATATTAGTACAGATTTTTATTTAAAAATTAAAATCAAATAATACTAAAACCGGGCTTTGTGAAAAACTTTTTGTAAAGGTGTGAAATCATCAAAACAAGGTTGTATGCTACGGAGGACGGGAATCGGCGTCGACGCACACGATAGAGGCCGTGGCGAGAAATTGGCGGATTTATTTCAGGCGAGCGTCACTTGCGAGCAACGATGCTAAGGCGGCATTAGATAATTGTTATTTCAACATTTATATTCCGGCGTATTTTAATTTTACGCACAAACATATACAGACGAACACACGCATGCAGATATATAACAACAGTCTATTATACCCCTGTGCACCGGTAGCAACAATATCTTTGTTGTTCGCCATCCCACGTTTTATATTTGTCCAAACATAATCTTTCACAGAGGACAGTGATTGTTGAAGCCAAAAATGGCCTCTGTGGAGTTCGGGGTCCCAAAAGAGGGGTGACCTCACACCTACTACACTCGGGAGAACGTCACGGATCAAAGGATCAAGAAGCTAGGAACAGACCCTCGGCTCTAGCGCGGAGGTCCCACCTCACACCCGGAAGGCTACCTGAGCACTTCCCCTCCCTAGCCAATGCTCGAGCTAGGATGCCTTGAAGGAGTTCTCTCTACTCTACCAAGAAGAAGCTAAGGGAGGAGAAAACCAGGAAAAGTCCTCCTCAAAGGAACCCAAGGGGGTCTATTTATAGTTTTCCAAATCCCACGGGTCAAAGTGACTGAAATACCCTTACGCCCAATATACCTTGGGTCAATAGAAAACAGCCACGCCGGGGGATAAAGGGGGAATTCCCCCCGAGGGCAAAATGGTAAAACCGCAGGGTCCACAAGGGTCTAGGGGGCGGAGGGCGAACCCTCCCCGGACTAGCCGCCCGGTCTCGCCCCGCGGGCTCGCCGCCTGGGGCGAGAGGGCTGGCCGCCCGGTCTCGCCCCGCGGGCTCGCCGCCTGGGGCGAGAGGGCTGGCCGCCCGGTCTCGCCCCGCGGGCTCGCCGCCTGGGGCGAGAAGGCTGGCCGCCCGGTCTCGCCCCGCGGGCTCGCCGCCTGGGGCGAGAAGGCTGGCCGCCGGTCTCGCCCCGCGGGCTCGCCGCCTGGGGCGAGAAGGCTGGCCGCCGGTCTCGCCCCGCGGGCTCGCCGCCTGGGGCGAGAAGGCTGGCCGCCGGTCTCGCCCCGCGGGCTCGCCGCCTGGGGCGAGAGGGCTGGCCTCCCGGTCTCGCCCCGTGAGCTCGCGGCCTGGGGCGAGAAGGTTGGCCGCCGGTCTCGCCCCACGAGCTCGCCGCCTGGGGCGAGAGGGTTGGCCGCCCGGTCTCGCCCCGCGAGCTCGCCGCCTGGGGCGAGAGGGTTGGCCGCCTGGGGCGAGAGGGTTGGCCGTCTAGTCTCGCCCCGCGAGCTCGCCGTCTGGGGCGAGAGGGCTGGCCGCCCGGTCTCGCCCCGCGAGCTCACCACCTGAGGCGAGAGGGCTGGCCGCCCGGTCTCGCCCCTGCCCAAGGCCAGGGTGTCGAGGGCGGGATCCTGGTCTCCAGCCAGTCCCGCCATCCCACCTCGCACCAAGCACGCCAGGGGGGTGCCGGCCATCTTGCCGCACCCGCCCCTCTAAAGGGCCCGGGGGGAGATGTTGATTCTTCCTCCCCCTACTAGTATGTTTCCAAGTCAGAGCCAAAATTGACCACTGAGAGTACAAAATCTCCAAAAAGCTTAAAAACGTGCTTGCCTCGTTTGGGGCCCACCTTTCGCGAATACGGGGTTGTACTCAATCCCCGCTCTTTTCGAGGTTGACACAAGCTCGGAAAGAAACATCCAACCCAACGTATTCGCGGAGTGTAACTTTCCTGCGGGGTCAACCTACCATGTCAGCTATGGGAGCCTGGGTGGCGAGACCTCCTCCGGGTAAAGAACACTTCACCCCCCGAAGGGGTCAACCTGTCATGCCAGCTATGGGAGCCTGGGTGGCGAGACCCCCTCCGGGTAAAGAACACTTCGCCTCCCGGAGGGGTCAACCTGTCATGCCAGCTATGGGAGCCTGGGTGACGAGACCTCCTCCGGGTAAACAACACTTCACCTCCCGGAGGGGTCAACCTGCCATGCCAGCTATGGGAGCATGGGTGGCGAGACCTCCTCCGGGTAAACAACACTTCACCTCCCGGAGGGGTCAACCTGTCATGCCAGCTATGGGAGCCTGGGTGGCGAGACCTCCTCCGGGTAAGGGACTTGGCTTCCACGAGAGATCAACCTGTCCTGCCAGCCAGGGGCGAATCCAGAAATTTTAGCTCGGGGGGCCCCAGTCACCAAGCGAAGCCAAATAAATTTTAAAATAAAATTTTTAATATAAAAAATATATAGACAGTTTTTTGACAAAACATAACATATATTTCAATAAGCCAAAAAAGATACAAACAACCATGTACATGTCACTTCAATTGTGCACGACGATTTTTCACTTCATAAAATTCATCTATAATACAATCTTTGTCAATTTTCTCCGCTATTTCTCGCTCAATATATAAAGTCATGCAATTTGCAAGAAATTCATCTTTCATCTTGTTACGAAGTCTTGTTTTAACAAGTTTCATAGCAGAGAATTACCTTTCTGTGGTTGCTGTTGAGACCGGAAGAGTCAAAATGAGACAAATCAATTTGTCAATAAGATAGAGATCAACCTGCCCTGCCAGCTAGTGGGAGCCTGGCCGCGGAATCATCATCGGAGCAAATGACTTGGGATACCACGAGAGATCAATCTGCCCTGCCAGCTAGTGAGAGCCTGGCCGCGGAATCATCATCGGAGCAAAGGGACTTGGGCTACCACGAGAGATCAACCTGCCCTGTCAGCTAGTGAGAGTCTGGCCGCGGAATCATCATCGGAGCAAAGGGACTTGGGCTACCACGAGAGATCAACCTGCCCTGTCAGCTAGTGAGAGTCTGGTCGCGGAATCATCATCGGAGCAAAGGGACTTGGGCTAACACGAGAGATCAACCTGCCATGCCAGCTAGTGGGAGTCTGCCCGCAGAATCATCATCGGAGCAAAGGACTTGGGCTACCACGAGAGATCAACCTGCCCTGCCAGCTAGTGGGAGCCTGGCCGCGGAATCATCATCGGAGCAAAGGACTTGGGCTAAAACGAGAGATCAACCTGCCTTGCCAGCTAGTGGGGAGCCTGGCCGCGGAATCATCATCGGAGCAAAGGATTTGGGCTACCACGAGAGATCCTGTCATGTCAGCTAGTGGGAGTCTGGTCGCGGAATCATCATCGGAGCAAAGGACTTGGGCTACCACGAGAGATCAACCTGCCCTGCCAGCTAGTGAGAGCCTGACCGCGGAATCATCATCGGAGCAAAGGGACTTGGGCTATCATGAGAGATCAACCTGCCCTGCCAGCTAGTGAGAGCCTGGTCGCGGAATCATCATCGGAGCAAAGGAACTTGAGCTACCACGAGAGATCAACCTGCCCTGCCAGCTAGTGAGAGCCTGGCCGCGGAATCATCATCGGAGCAAAGGGACTTGGGCTACCACGAGAGATCAACCTGTCCTGCCAGCTAGTGGGAGCCTGGCCGCGGAATCATCATCGGAGCAAAGGACTTGCGCTACCACGAGAGATCAACCTGCCCTGCCAGCTAGTGGGAGCCTGGCCGCGGAATCATCATCGGAGCAAAGGACATGGGCTAGCACGAGAGATCAACCTGCCCTGCCAGCTAGTGAGAGCCTGGCCGCGGAATCATCATCGGAGCAAAAGACTTGGGCTACCACGAGAGATCAACCTGCCCTGCCAGCTAGTGGGAGCCTGGCCGCGGAATCATCATCGGAGCAAAAGACTTGGGCTACCACGAGAGATCAACCTGCCCTGCCAGCTAGTGAGAGCCTGGCCGCGGAATCATCATCGGAGCAAAGGGACTTGGGCTACCACGAGAGATCAACCTGCCCTGCCAGCTAGTGAGAGCCTGGCCGCGGAATCATCATCGGAGCAAAGGGACTTGGCCTACCACGAGAGATCAACCTGCCCTGCCAGCTAGTGAGAGCCTGGCCGCGGAATCATCATCGGAGCAAAGGGACTTGGGCTACCACGAGAGATCAACCTGCCCTGCCAGCTAGTGGGAGTCTGGCCGCGGAATCATCATCGGAGCAAGGGACTTGGGCTAGCACGAGAGATCAACCTGCCCTGCCAGCTAGTGGGAGCCTGGCCGCGGAATCATCATCGGAGCAAAGGACTTGGGCTACCACGAGAGATCAACCTGCCCTGCCAGCAAGTGAGAGCCTGACCGCGGAATCATCATCGGAGCAAAAGACTTGGGCTACCACGAGAGATCAACCTGCCCTGCCAGCTAGTGGGAGCCTGGCCGCGGAATCATCATCGGAGCAAATGACTTGGGCCACCACGAGAGATCAACCTGCCCTGCCAGCTAGTGAGAGCCTGACCGCAGAATCATCATCGGAGCAAAGGAACTTGGGCTACCACGAGAGATCAACCTGCCCTGCCAGCTAGTGAGAGTCTGGCCGCGGAATCATCATCGGAGCAAAGGGACTTGGGCTACCACGAGAAATCAACCTGCTCTGCCAGCTAGTGAGAGCCTGGTCGCGGAATCATTATCGGAGCAAAGGGACTTGGGCTACCATGAGAGATCAACCTGCCCTGTCAGCTAGTGGGAGTCTGCCCGCGGAATCATCATCGGAGCAAAGGACTTGGGCTACCACGAGAGATCAACCTGCCCTGCCAGCTAGTGGGAGCCTGGCCGCGGAATCATCATCGGAGCAAATGACTTGGGCTACCACGAGAGATCAACCTGCCTTGCCAGCTAGTGGGGAGCCTGGCCGCGGAATCATCATCGGAGCAAAGGACTTGGGCTACCACGAGAGATCAATCTGCCATGCCAGCTAGTGGGAGTCTGGCCGCGGAATCATCATCGGAGCAAAGGACTTGGGCTACCACGAGAGATCAACCTGCCCTGCCAGCTAGTGAGAGCCTGGCCGCGGAATCATCATCGGAGCAAAGGGACTTGGGCTAGCACGAGAGATCAACCTGCCCTGCCAGCTAGTGAGAGCCTGACCGCGGAATCATCATCGGAGCAAAGGGACTTGGGCTACCACGAGAGATCAACCTGCCATGTCAACTAGTGAGAGCCTGACCGCGAAATCATCATCGAAGCAAAGGGACTTGGGCTACCACGAGAGATCAACCTGCCCTGCCAGCTAGTGGGAGCCTGGCCGCGGAATCATCATCGGAGCAAAGGACTTGAGCTAGCACGAGAGATCAACCTGCCCTGCCAGCTAGTGGGAGCCTGGCCGTGGAATCATCATCGGAGCAAAGGACTTGGGCTACCACGAGAGATCAACCTGCCTTGCCAGCTAGTGGGGAGTCTGGCCGCGGAATCATCATCGGAGCAAAGGGACTAAGCATCTCAATCAAACATTACCACATCCTACATCCTCAAACGGGGAAAATATGAATTACATGGTCCCCTGACTTCAGCTGGTCAGGGGTAGCACTTGTTACAAGACAAGAAAAGGGAAAAAACTACCGCGAGGCGAGGCTCTCTCAGGGGGCCTGGGCATGATGGTTGTCTCCCGCTTCCTTCTCCTCGGACACTTCCAGCTTGCTCAAGCTCTCCATGACCTTCTCCATCTCCTCTGCCTTGGCCAACCAAGAGATGGTGTTGACGGCCGTGACGTAGCACTGTCTTGTCATCCTGGAGTCTCCCTTGACTCTGACCTGGATCCCTCCGGAGCTGAACTTGAGGCATTGGTGGAAGGAAGATGACACGCAACGGAAGGCGCTGATGAGGGGCCTTCCGAAGATGGCATTGTAACTGCTTGGAGCGTCAACAATGACGAACCGGCAGTTCCTTGAGACTCCCCCCAATTTTACTTGGAGCCTCACTCCACCCTCGACCTCCTTCCTCTCCCCTGAGAATCCGAACAGGGGTCTGTCTGAGGCCAACACCCTCCTTGGCTCCACCTTCATCTCGTCAAACGACTTCTTGAAAACGACGTTGACGGAGCTTCCGTTGTCAACCAAGATCCGGGAGACGGTGTAGCCTTCGATGACCGTCTGGATGACCAGCGCATCGCAGAACGAATCCTCATGATCCGGCAAGTCCTTCACCGAGAAGGTGATCTTTTCCTCTGGGGGCGGGGTCTGGGAGGTTGAGGCGACGCTCCTTCGGTACATGACATGGAGGCTTGCCTTCCGAGTGGCCTCAACCCCTACTCCACCGTGGATCACTCTTATACCACCTCGGGTTCCCACGTCGACCTGGTCCTCGCATATATCATCCCCCCCTTCTCTGGGTAGAACCTCTTCCACCCGCACCGGCGGCTGCAGCTGGGCAGGGCCTCTCGCCCCCCTCACTTCCAAGAACTCGGGGCAGGTAGCCGTGGCGTGCCCCTCCACCTGGTGGAAGTCACAGTACAGCAATGCTCTTTCTCCCCTCTTTCGGCGGGCTGGGCGTTCTCTCCTGTTACCTCTTCCCCCTCCTATCGCCAAGGCTTGCTGCGGCGGGGGCAAAAGCTGCCTTGGGGCTTGCCTCTGGAAGTTATACCTCCCTTGGCCCCCATGAAAGTTCCCCCCTCCTTGGATGAGAGCTCTTCCTGGACCTTGGGCAGGTCCTCCCTGCTGCCTCCAGCCTGGTTCCGGACCCTCCTGTCCCTGGAACCCCTGAGCTCTCTGCTCCTCTCTCCTTCTTCCTTCCTGATGTCTCGAGCCTCCTTGCTCCTTCGACTCCGTCTCCGTTAACTTCGTCAACCTCTTGACAAATGTCGGGTTAGCTGCCTCCATGGCAATCTCCTCTGCCGCCCTTTCCATCAGCTCCTCGAAGGAAAGGGGGGCCTTTCGAGTCAGGCTCATCTTGAAGAAGCCCTCCTTCAGTCCAACGGTGAAGGCCATCTGTAGAGCATACCCTGACATCTCCTAGACCTCCAGGATCTCCTCTTGGAACCTGTCTACGTAACGGGCCAGAGACTCCTCGGCCCCCTGTCTTATCAGGAAGATGGACTCAGGACTACTCTTCCTCTTCTTGGAGGTGGAGAAGCGTAGCTGGAAGCTCCGGCTCAAGTCCTCGAACCCATAGATCGACCTTGGAGGGAGTTGATGGAACCAGTCTCTTGCCTTCTCCTTCAACGTGATCGCAAAGAGGCAACACTTGAAGGCATCCGTCATCGGCCTGATGGAGACGGCATCCTCGAACCACTGCAGGTGCTGGACGGGATCATCCTTCCCGGTGTAGTAAGCCATGTCAAGCTCTCTGAACCCCTCGGGAACGGGAGCTGAGATGATCAGCTCGCTGAAGGGTGACCCCCTAAGGGGTGGCCTCGCCACCTCCACTCGCGCGACCTGCTCGCCTGGAAGGCTGGCACTCGCCGGGCTGGAGAACAGCTCCCGGCCGGTGAGGTCTCGCTCGACCCCATCTCCCATCCTCTCCTTCCCTGGCCTTCTTCCTGCTGCACTTCCTTCTCCCCCTGCTGGGGTCATCTCGCCTAGACCCCGGGGGGTCGGCTCGTCAAGAGGGGGAGATAGCTCCTGGGTGGTTGGGGTGGAGCTGTCACCCTGAGGAGCAATGCTTCGCAGCATCTCCATGATGCCTTGGATGGAGGTCATGAACTCCTGCCTCCCCACAAAGGTTCCGGGGCTGGGGAGCTTGCCGGGATCATCACTACCTCCTTGACCTCCCGTCATGACACTCTCTCGAGATCTTCTGTGCTGGTCACTCTCCACGCTCACCGCACCAAAGTGTTGAAGCCAAAAATGGCCTCTGTGGAGTTCGGGGTTCCAAAAGAGGGGTGACCTCACACCTACTACACTCGGGAGAACGTCACGGACCAAAGGATCAAGAAGCTAGGAACAGACACTCGGCTCTAGCGCGGAGGTCCCACCTCACACCCGGAAGGCTACCTGAGCACTTCCCCTCCCTAGCCAATGCTCGAGCTAGGGTGCCTTGAAGGAGCTCTCTCTACTCTACCAAGAAGAAGCTAAGGGAGGAGAAAACCAGGAAAAGTCCTCCTCAAAGGCACCCAAGGGGGTCTATTTATAGTTTTCCAAATCCCATGGGCCAAAATGACTGAAATACCCTTACGCCCAATATACCTTGGGCCAATAGAAAACAGCCATGCCGGGGGGTAAAGGGGGAATTCCCCCCGAGGGCAAAATGGTAAAACCGCAGGGTCCACAAGGGTCTAGGGGGCGGAGGGCGAACCCTCCCCGGACTAGCCCCCTGGGGCGAGAAGGCTGGCCGCCCGGTCTCGCCCCGCGGGCTAGCCGCATGGGGCGAGAGGGCTGGCCGCCCGGTCTCGCCCCGCGGGCTCGCCGCCTGGGGCGAGAAGGCTGGCCGCCGGTCTCGCCCCGCGGGCTCGCCGCCTGGGGCGAGAAGGCTGGCCGCCGGTCTCGCCCCGCGGGCTCGCCGCCTGGGGCGAGAAGGCTGGCCGCCGGTCTCGCCCCGCGGGCTCGCCGCCTGGGGCGAGAAGGCTGGCCGCCGGTCTCGCCCCGCGGGCTCGCCGCCTGGGGCGAGAGGGCTGGCCGCCCGGTCTTGCCCCACGAGCTCGCCTCCTGGGGCGAGAAGGCTGGCCGCCGGTCTCGCCCCGCGGGCTCGCCGCCTGGGGCGAGAGGGCTGGCCTCCCGGTCTCGCCCCGCGAGCTCGCCGCCTGGGGCGAGAGGGCTGGTCGCCCGGTCTCGCCCCGCGAGCTCGCCGCCTGGGGCGAGAGGGCTGGCCGCCCGGTTCTGCCCCGCGGGCTCGCCGCCTGGGGCGAGAGAGCTGGCCGCCCGGTCTCGCCCCGCGAGCTCGCCGCCTGGGGCGAGAAGGCTGGCCGCCGGTCTCGCCCCAAGAGCTCGCCGCCTGGGGCGAGAGGGCTGGCCGCCCGGTCTCGCCCCTGTCCAAGGCCAGGGTGTCGGGGGCGGGATCCTAGTCTCCAGCCAGTCCCGCCATCCCACCTCGCACCTAGCACGCCAGGGGGGTGTCGGCCATCTTGTCGCACCCGCCCCTCTAAAGGGCCCGGGGGAAGATGTTGATTCTTCCTCCCCCTACTAGTATGTTTCTAAGCCAGAGCCAAAATTGGCCACTGAGAGTGCAAAATCTCCGAAAAGCTTAAAAACACGCTTGCCTTGTTTGGGGTCCACTCTTCGCGAATACGGGGTTGTACAGTGATCCCATCATGTTGGATGAGCATAATTTAATGCTCTTTTCGTATTAATGGAATGACTCGTTTGTTTGATGATGTTACACGACTTTACTTTTAAATTGCGACTTTCCTTTTAAATTGTATATATGCATATCACAACCTTGCATGAAGAGGCATCGTCGTAGAAGGTCTATACGTGCAGGCCTGCATCGACACCCAGCCCACCGACGTTGGAGGAGACCGTGGGAACTACTGCTATTTGAATATCTTAATTTGAATGTCTTTTATGTTTTTTACTATTCACAAACTTGACATCTCACTATTTGCAACCAGCTGCTATAAGGGGTGTTGTGAGTTTTCTTTTATGACTATCTTGGATGAATCTAAGAGTTGGGGCTACTAACTAGGGTTTTCTTCTCCCCCTCTTCCTTATTCTTCTCCCCCCCCCCTTATTATCGGCTCAACCCGTGGCATTTCTCTCTTTCCGACTACGTAATAATTGGCCTGACCTGCCAACCGCCAGCTGAAGTCGTCGATCACTGACCTAATCTTGCTCCTCGGTGCATCGATCACCCAGTTTACGCAATCCCCTGGTACGAAAAATCATGCGTCCACTGCTCGTCGCTGCACTCGATCTGCCCTACCGATTGAACCTGACAATTGTCCCTGTAAATAGTAGATCGATCCGCTCGCCCCTCAACACTGTCGGTTCCCCCCTTGTCTCGCTCGCTCATGTCTTCCGCCCCGTACTGCCGCTCTGCCAGTTCTAGCAAGCCGCAGGCATCAGGCTAGGCCAGCTCCCGCACCGTCGTGTTCGTTGCTACCGCGACAGCAGCTCGCCTTCGATTCAACAAGCAGCAGCCTAGCCCCCCCCCCCCCCCCCCCCGGATCCGCTCGACATTGCTCCATCCGAGGGTTCTGATGGCCCTGCCGACCAGCCATAATCCGGATCACGTCACGACTTCCAACTATGACGTCCTAATCCACCACGGGGATGCCCACGAACAACTCCTCGCCTCCATGCAACAATGCTCCTTGCTATCAACTCCAAGATCGATCACATACAAGCCTCTGCTGCCGTTTCAGCTGCCTCCGGCTCCATCTCACACGCGAACAGAGGATCCAATCTCGGGGTTGTCCTGACACGACTTACATTGTAGCCACAACTCCCACCACCGTCGACTGGCCAGACCCTCCATCTCGACATTCTGTCCTTCGCCGACATCGACCTGATGGGCTAGATCGCGAAGGCGGAACAATACTTTGACCTCCATGGAACTCTCGATACATGCAAGGTGTCAACCGCCATTGTCGACTTGACGGGTACACGCTTCATTGGGCTCGGTGTCTTTGTCAGTCCAACCCTTGCATCTTTTGGCACAACCTCAAACAGGAGATGCTACAGCGGTATGATACCCGCTACTCCGGCTCTGGTATCGAATGTCTTTGTGGGGTTCACCAAACTGTCGGTCTAGACTAGTACATTGATGAGTTCATGATGTAAAATAAGGTTAGAATTTAAACAAAAACGCGGGCCGAGTGGCCAATTCCAATTTTCGCATGCGATTTTTCAACGTCGTCGCGAGAAGCCTTGAGAAGTTCGTTAATTTTGTTGGGTGGAACTGCTACGCGTTTTAAGGTTCTAATCCTCAGCGAAATCTACACAACCACAAGCCAAAAGTACAAGTAATAGTTTATGGAATACGATATCGGTAGCAGAAGAACGCAACGGCAAGCACAGATTATTTTAAGCAAAGCATAAATTTAAACTAAAGGCAAGGAGCAGCGAGTATACCCAAATGATTTGGCAGCGGAATAGGGACCCCTCCAAACCGTGACACACGTGCCAGAACACACGGGCAGCAAGGGTGGTGATCAGGTCTAGCAACCGGAAGAGAAGCTTGCAGTCGGCGGTGCTAAACGGATCCGAGTCGCCGGAGAGAGGTTTTCCGGAGTCGACAGCGCTCGGTGGATTCGGCGACCAAACGCGGCGACGTCGTTGGGCAAAGTCCCGCGGGAAGAGTTCGCCGGTAGAGGCACTGGAGGCTCCAGGCAGTGGCCTCGCGGTACCGCCAGGAGCGAACGAGGAAGTCGGCGACGGGACGGAGCTTCGAGCGCGATGTCAACGTCGCCTGGCGTATCGATGGCGATGCGGAAACCCTCCAGGCGCGGCTGATGGTTGAAGGGCGTACGGCTTGACCGGGATAGGCAGAGAATGAGATTTATTTCGTTCTCTGTCTTTTTCCGGGCTGCCTCTTTTGCTTTGAACTCATCCATTTATAAAACATCATTTTGTATTTTAAGCATGAAGTCCTCTTTTTTTTTCTAAATTTATGGGATGAGATCTCCATAATATATTTCTTAATTGCTCTTAATTTGAAATTTGAATTTTGAATGAGATCTCCATAATATATTTCCTAATTGCTCCTAATTTGAAATTTAAATTTATGTTTACTTAAAAGGCCTGGGCTTGCCGTTATCGTCCTACTACTAATAATACCGGACCATTTTATTCAGGGTCTCAATGGCCGGTCAAACCACGGAGCCAACGAACAGGCAAGGAAAATAACATCAAATAAAATGTGCAGGAAACATAGTAATAAGACACAGAAAAAAAACTTTGATGCACTCGGGTGATGTACGGGTTGCATCAATTCCCCCGGGGTTGAAAGAGCTCGACCCCGACGAGAGTTCACAAAGGCTGGCAATAGAGAGATCTGGGCGGCGGGTCCGCAGCTCGTCGGTGCTGATCCATGAACTGTCAGTGATGTCTCGTCCCCGCCAGGAGACCAAGTAGCGCTGGTACATCCCCTGGCGTGTACGAAACTCTCGAACATCAAGAAACTGATCTATCTCCTCAGTGCTTGGCGTCCGTGCTGGAGCTAAGTCTGGTGGAATCTCTGGTGCTGTCATCGGAGGGCTCGGGCTGAAACTAGGAGGCTCTCCATAGAAAGGCGTCAAATCTGTCACGTTAAAGATCGGAGAGGTCCCGACCTCAACGGGCAAGTCTAGGAGGTAAGCATTCTCGCCTATGCGCTTTCGGACTTGGAAAGGCCCAAACTTCCTCTGTTGTAACTTGTGGTATGTACCCGGAGTGAATCTCTGCTTCCTGAAATAAGCATAAACTCAATCTCCTTCTGAAAAGTATAACTCCTGGCGATGTCGATCGACCATGGTTTTATATTTTTCAGAAGTTGCTCGCAATTTATTATTAATAGATTTATGCAATTCTGTTAAATAATCAACATGGGCTTGCGCATCAAAAGAAATACGTTCATGATTCGGGAGGGAGTGACGATCAAGTAAATGTGGTATAGGGAAGCCGTAAACAATCTCGAAAGGAGATTTATCTGTGGAGCAATTAGTAGAATTATTAAATGCAAATTCAGCTTGTGGCAATATAAGATCTTATTGTTTCGGATTCTCCCCCGTCAAACACCTAAGTAGATCCCCCAAACTCCTATTAACGACCTCAGTCTGCCCATCGGTCTGAGTGTGATATGCGCTGCTAAATTCGAGTTTGGTACCAAGTCGGGCCCACAGTGTCTTCCAAAAATACCCCATAAAACGAGTGTCCCTATCAGAAGTGATCGACCGAGGAATTCTGTGTAGTCTAACGATTTCTTTAAAGAAAAGTTCGGCGACGTGTACAGCGCTAGAAGTCTTTCTACACGGAATGAAATGCGCCATCTTCGAAAATCGGTCTACAACTACAAAAATAGAATCGACCTTCCTCTGAGTGCGAGGAAGTCCTACCACGAAGTCCATCGAGATGTCATCCCATGGTCGCTCAGGTATCGGTAAGGGAGTGTATAATCCTGTGTTTTGAGCATGTCCCTTATACAACTGACACGTGGTGCAGTGTCTAACGAACTCAGTGATATCTCGCTTCATATGTGGCCAATAGTAACGAGCGCTAGCGAGATCTAACAATTTAGATTGGCCTACGTGTCCACCTAACCCAGACGAGTGGAGCTCTCTAAGTAATGTCTCTCGAAGTGGTCCTTCGCAGATGCAAAGGCGCGTGCCCCTAAACAGATAACCCTCATTGATGACGTACTGTGTGGTGGGATCAGTCCCACTGTGCTGACATGAGCTCCAAATATTGTTAAAGAATGGATCAGTGGCGTATTGGTCGCGCTGTGAATCTAGATCAATAATGCACGGCTGCAGGGTGACTAATAAATGTGTGCGACGACTAAGGGCGTCGGCTACGCGGTTCGTGACTCCGGGTTTGTGCCTCAAGTGAAACGTGAACTCCTGCAGGTAAGCAGCCCACTTGGCATGGCGCCTGATCTCCTTCTGGGAGTTCAGATGCTTCAAAGCCTCATGATCAGTGTTCAGCACAAACTCGCGCTGAATCAGGTAGTGTCTCCAATGACGGAGAGCCTGGACGATAGCATAAAACTCTAAGTCGTACGTGGAATATCTAGTCTTTGCCTCGTTCAACTTCTCACTAAAGAATGCAATGAGGCGACCCTCCTGACTCAAAACTGCGCCAATACCGATGATCGATGCGTCATAGTCAACCTCAAAAATTTTCTCAAAATCGGGTAGCGCTAAAACTGGTGCACTCGTGAGTCTCTCTTTAACCGAAAGAAATGCTCGCTCGACTTCCTCAGTCCAAATAAATAGACCCTTTTTTAGACAATCCGTCACAGGTGCTATCAAGGTACTAAAGTTTCGAATAAATCGCCGATAAAAAGATGCTAGCCCATGGAACCCTCAAGCCTCAGTAATCGTCCTAGGGCTAGGCCATGATTCTATCGTCTTGACCTTCTCTCTATCAACTCTAATACCCTCAGAAGAAACGATATATCCTAAAAAAGTCAGGCTGTCAGTCAAAAATGTGCATTTCTTCAAATTTATATATAATTTATTGTCACGTAGTAGATCTAAGACCTGTATAAGATGAATCATATGCTGATCCTGATCAGTGCTATAAATCAAAATATCGTCAAAGTATACCACTACGCAAATTCCTGTGAGTGGCCTAAGCACTTGATTCATCACTCGCATAAACGTACTGGGAGCATTGGACAGGCCAAAAGGCATTACTAGCCACTCGTACAATCCTTCCTTCGTTTTGAACGCAGTCTTCCATTCGTCCCCAGGTCAAATTCTAATCTGGTGGTACCCACTTTTTAAATCAATCTTGTTAAATACTTGAGATCCACTAAGCATATCTAGCATATCATCCAATTGGGGAATCGGAAAGCGATATTTGATTGTAATTTTATTTATCGCTCTACTGTCTACACACATGCGTCATGTCCCATCTTTTTTTGGAACTAGGAGTGCAGGAACGGCGCATGGACTCATACTCTCTCTAACGTGACCCTTCGAAATCAGATCGGTCACCTGTCTATGTAGCTTCTCATGCTCTTTCGGACTCATGCGATAGTGGGGTAAGTGAGGTAGGCTAACTCCTGGGATAAGGTCTATGCAGTGTTGTATGTCTCTCATCGGGGGTAGCTGATCGGGAAGCTCCTCCGGCATGATCTCAGAGAACTCTTCTATGAGGGGACGCACCGTATCAGGAATGTCTAATGTCGTGGGGGTGATATCGATACCGGATAACATATAGACGACCTCGCTATCCCTCATCTCCTCCTGGAATTGGGGTCCAGTCAGTAACATGGTGGCGGAGGGAAGGGATGTCGCGGAGACAGTGGTAGAAGGGGGCGAAGTCCTTTCTGGGGCTTTGGGAACAAGACCATTCTTCTGGGGAAGAAGAACGATCTTACGCTCATTGCGCTCAAAGGAGTGAGAGTTCTTCACACCATTGTGAACTATGTGTCTATCGTACTGCCAAGGTCGTCCCAGCAGGATGTGACATACCTCGATAGTAGCGACATGACACCACACAGCGTCCTGATACGTATTGCCTATGGAAAACTTTACGAGATACTGGTGCGTGATAGGAATGGTAGTGCTACTAGTGACCCATGATAGACTATAGGGTTTTCCTAAGGGTTGCGTTTTTAATTTCAGCTTTTCAACCATGCATTGAGAAACGAAGTTCTCCATACTACCGCTGTCTATAATGATGGAGCAGAACTGCCCATGTATGCGTGCGGTGGTACGAAAGATGTTGTTTCTCAACCACTCGCCATCAATAGGGGCCTTAGGAGTTAGGAGACTATGTTGGAGAACGCACACTAACTGCTCAGGTTGTTCTCCCTCAACTTCGTACTCACTCTCTAACTCAGCCTCGGGGGTCGGGTCAATCTGGGAGTCACTAAGAAAGACTCCATACTCAGGTTCTGATCTACTCTCAGAATCGACGATGGCGACGAAGTGGCGTCGCGGACACTCAGAAGACTTATGACCCGGCTTCATACACTTAAAACATCTAAACGTCCCAGGCTGAGGTCTAGTGCCTACAATCTCCTTACCCTTGTTGGGAGGGGCAGGAAGTGTTGGGGTGTTCGTGGTCGCTACCGGTCGGGAGGACCCGGCAGGGGTGAAAGTGTGAGTCAGGTGAGACTTGTCTGTAGTCTTATTTCCAGATGTTCGTTTATGTAGTGCCTCTACTCTACGTGCGCGACTCGTAGCCTCCCCTAAATCCTTATAATCAAGGAGCTCCAACTAATCTCGAATGGAGTAACGTAACCCGTTCAGATAACGGGAAACGGTCATGTCATCGTCCTCTCGGAGGTCGAGGCGAGACTGCAAGATTAGGAACTCATTTGTGTACTCGTCGACAGATAATTTGTCCTAACGTAAACTATGGAACCTACGATACAGGGTTTGCATGTAATCGGACGGAACGTATCGCTTACGCAGTTGAGTTTTGAAATCGTTCCATGTTGTGATCGGGGGCATACCTAAATTAAACATAGACCGTTCTAATTGTCCCCACCAAACTAATGCGGATCCTTTAAGTCTAAGCGTGGCATACTCAACTTGCCTAGCTTGGGGCAATTGCTTCCAAGCCAGGAATCGATCCATCCGCTCACACCATTCTAGGCAACTCTCGGGCTCTATTCGCCCTTCGAAATCACCCACGTCCAACTTGATTCCCACATCCCAACGGGGTTGGTAACGTGGATCGCTGTGTGCATCCGGATCGGGGTGTGCGAGTTCCCGAGGTCTATGATCAGGGTCGTTTTCGGCCATTAGGGTAGGTGGTCAGTTGGCGTGCAAGGTGCCTTCAATATTATTAACTGAAGTGCGCAGTCCGTTCATGATATGTGTGACACTACTCATACCGGCGGTAAGCGTCTCGACGGTTTTCATCAAATCACTCATGCGTTGAGCCAAATCTCCAACACTATTTTCTAACTGATCAACTCGTTTCTCCATCGAGAAAATTTTTTAATTTTTTTTTTCTAATCCCTAAAAAGATATAAAATTTTATTATATTTTATTTTAAAAGAGAGATTTCCCGAGGGGGAGTAAAATACTTAAATGAAACTAGATTTAAATAAAGTTTTAATTATTTTTTTTTTTTGAAAGATGCTAAATAAAAAGATAAAATTTAAGATCTAATTTTTTAAAAATAATAGAAAAAAAATTTAAATTTGCCGGATCGATCGATCCACAGTAGAAGTGAATCGAAATCCCTCTGATACCAAACTGATGTAAAATAAGGTTAGAATTTAAACAAACACGCGGGCCGAGTGGCCAATTCCAATTTTCGCACGCGATTTTTCAACGTCGTCGCGAGAATCCTTGAGAAGTTCGTTAATTTTGTTGGGTGAAACTGCTACGCATTTTAAGGTTCTAATCCTCAGCGAAATCTACACAACCACAAGCCAAAAGTACAAGTAATAGTTTATGGAATACGATATCGGTAGCAGAAGAACGCAACGGCAAGCCCAGATTATTTTAAGCAAAGCATAAATTTATACTAAAGGCAAGGAGCAGCGAGTATACCCAAATGATTTGGCAGCGGAATAGGGACCCCTCCAAACCGTGACACATGTGCCAGAACACACGGGCAGCAAGGGTGGTGATCGGGTCTAGCAACCGGAAGAGAAGCTTGCAGTCGACGGTGCTAAACGGATCTGAGTCGCCGGAGAGAGGTTTTCCGGAGTCGACAGCGCTCAGTGGATTCGGCGACCAAACGCGGCGACGTCGCTGGGCAAAGTCCCGCGGGAAGAGTTCGTCGGTAGCGGCACTGGAGGCTCCAGGCAGTGGCCTCGCGGTACCGCCAGGAGCGAACGAGGAAGTCGGCGACGGGACGGAGCTTCGAGCGCGATGTCGACGTCGTCTGGCGTATCGATGGCGATGCGGAAACCCTCCAGGCGCGGCTGATGGTTGAAGGGCGTACGGCTTGACCGGGATAGGCAGAGAATGAGATTTATTTCGTTCTCTGTCTTTTTCCGGGCTGCCTCTTTTGCTTTGAACTCATCCATTTATAAAACATCATTTTGTATTTTAAGCATGAAATCCTCCTTTTTTTTCTAAATTTGTGGGATGAGATCTCCATAATATATTTCTTAATTGCTCTTAATTTGAAATTTGAAATTTGAATGAGATCACCATAATATATTTCCTAATTGCTCCTAATTTGAAATTTAAATTTACGTTTACTTAAGAGGCCTGGGCTTGCCGTTATCGTCCTACTACTAATAATACCGGACCATTTTATTCAGGGTCTCAATGGCCGGTCAAACCACGGAGCCAACGAATGGGCAAGGAAAATAACATCAAATAAAATGCGCAGGAAACATAGTAATAAGACACAGAAAAAAAAAACTTTGATGCACTAGGGTGATGTACGGGTTGCATCGGTTCATCGCCTTGGTCACACATGCTCCTGTCCTTCTGCCCGACCACTATTTGGGGTTCTTCATACAGGGCCTCCTTCCACACATCAGCTCGCACCTCCGCATGCACCATCCGCGGATGGTTTTTGAAGCCTTCGACTTGGCCCACCTGGTGGAGGCCGATCCATCGGCTTGGCCGGGTCGTCCCCCTCCTCCCGTCGCAGGACAACCTGCTCCGCGCACGCCTTGACGGCCTTCAGCTGCAGCTCCTCCTCCCCGAGTTCCACAAGGGGGACCCCGACCGGGCCGCACCCCGGCCTCTTAGCGCCCACCGAATAGTGATTACAACGAGCTCCATGGCAAAGGATTGTGCTTCAGATGTCGTCAACCCTCCTCTCCAAACCATGAATGTTCGATGAAGGAGTTCCACGCAATCTTTGGTGACTTCGACCCCGAGATTATCTTGGCTGACTTCGAGGCACTCTAGTTCTCCGAGGAGAGCATCACCTCCGACCCTACCACGGTTACGATCCACTAATTGGAGATGCCTTGTATTTTGATGGGGGGAATTTTCGGTCCTCAGACCATGAAGCTCTCTAACATGCTTTTGGATTGACTGATTATCATCATGGTCGACAACGATGCGAGCCACAGCTTCATCAAGAAGCAACTGGTGATGTAGCCCAAACTCCCCTCTGTCCCTTCCCTAGACTTTACGGTTTGCCGTGGCGATGGGCAGCGCCATCTAACCAAGTGGTGCTGCCCCTCAGTGACTCTTTTGATGAGGTCATATTTGGTGGCAGCTGACATTTAAGTGTTTGGCCTTGGCGGCATCAACGCCATTTTGGGAGTGGCTTGGTTCCGCACGTTGGGCGACTTGAGCGTCAATTGGGCGACCAAGACCATGCAGTTCATCCACGGTGGTCGGCGATGTCTCCTAGACAGCGACTCTTCCCACATTCATTCTCCAGTCTCGTTCTGCACTATTCAGAAGACCACCAAGGTTAGCTTCTCCACGTGGATTTGGCCAATCTCAGGGCGAGTGTTGGCCCCTTCACTCACTCGTCGGTCCTTCAGGAACTTCTCACAGAGTTCGTACACGTCTTCCAGCCTCTGATTAGGTTACCTCGGCCCGGCCGACCGACGATGTGATTCTCCTCTATCCGGGACTACAGCGGTCTCGATGCGGCCCTACCGTTACGACCATGTGCAAAAAGATGAGATTGAGCGACTGGTGCGCGAGATGCTGATGGGGGGACTCATCCGGCCAAGTGAGATCCTTTTTTCTAGCCCAATCCTGCTGGTCCGAGAAAAGGACGGTAGTTGGCGTTTCTATGTGGATTAACGGGAGCTCAACAAGGCGACTGTACCTAACAAGTACCTGATCCCAGTCATACATGAGGTGATAGACGAGCTCCATGGGGCAGTTTTCTTCACCAATTTGGACCTCTGGGCGGGCTATCATCTAATTCGGGTGCAGCCGGAGCACGTCGCCAAAACCGCGTTCAAAACTCACGATGGCCACTAAGAATTCCTTGTCATGCCATTCGAGCTGACCAACACCCCCACCACATTCCAAACGACAATGAACAATATTTTCAGGGCAGTACTTCGCAAACACATGCTTGCTTTTTATGACATTTTGGTATATAGCTCTTTGTAGCAGGATCACCTTCGGTATGTACGCCTCACCTTGATTACCATTCAGTGTCATCATCTCAAGCTCAACCCAAAGAAGTGTTCCTTTGGGTGGGGGAAGTGAACTACTTTGTCCACACCATCTCAGCCCGAGGGTGATTATGGATGAGGAGAAGATTGCAGCGGTACTCCAGTGGCCACCACCCACATCACTCTGTGAGGTTTTACTATCGGCGCTTCATTCAAGGCAATAGGGCTATGACACAGCCGCTCGCACAACACCAGAAGAAGTTAGAAGAGGGTCGGTTTCATTGGATGGTCGCGGGGACCGAAGCCTTCGCCGCCCTCAAGCAGACCCTTGTGCAAGGCTCTGTCTTAGCCATATTGAACTTCCGTCTTCCTTTTCCCGTGGAGTGTGACGCATCTTGCACCGGGTGGGCGTCGTACTCATGCAAGCCAACCGGTCAGTGGCGTATTTTAGTCGGGCCTTCTCTAGTACCATCTGAAGCCGCCCGCGTGCGAAAACGAGCTCATGGGCCTTGTTCTAGCAGTGCAACATTGGTGATCATACCTCCTCGAATGCCCCTTTGTAGTTCGCATCGACCACCACAGTCTTCGCTTCCTCCTTCAATAGAAGATTGTCACATTGACACAACAAGTTAGGATAGCCAAGCTCCTCCACTGCGACTTCACCACTGAGTTTCACTCAGGGAAGGCGAATCGGGCGGTTGAAGCACTCTCCCGTCAGAGCCAGTCGTCGGAACTCTCGGCCTTCTCTCGGCCCATTTGGGAGGAAGTAACTACCATCCAACATGATGTGGAGGCTAACCCCCATTTGAACACCATTCAAACGGCCCTCATCTTTGATGTTGCGGCCCACCCACACTACTCTCTGATTGTAGGCCACATGTTCTTCAAAGGCCGCCTCATCCTAGCGCCATATCACCTAATATTCTCAGTCTCCTCGCCGAGTTCCACGCTTCGCCCGCCGAGGGGCACGCCCGTGCTTTCCACACCTACTGTCGTTTGGCGACATCCTTGTATTAGCCTCACATGTTTCGATAAATTAAAGCCTTTGTGGCCACTTGTCTGATTTGCCAAAAGGTAAAGTACGAAGTGATGTTTTCAGGAAGGCTCCTCCAACCACTCACCATCCGGATGGCCCAATTTCAAAACACGGTTCCAAAAGTGCCCCCTCACTAGGCTTAACATCATGTGCGGGAAAATAAAATGCGACGAGATAAAAAGTACGAAACAAAAACAAGAGCGAAGCCGAATTAATCATTGCATGGTCCGCAACAAACACTTATAATCATTATCATGTAATCACTTCTATTGACCCTTCCAACTATAACAATCTCAATTGTCATCTATCACTTGGCTAGTGGTGACCAATTTTATTGCAAAACACATATTTATAACATAAATATCCTTTCTAGTTACCATTGTATAAATCTACCTTTAAATTTCTAGGATGATGCAATCACGACACCCGGAATCCACAATACTCTAGCTGAGTGTTGTCACCGTAACATCGCATGAGTGTCTCTATTCTTATGTAGCTCTAGTGACATTTTGTAATAATAATGTGCGCTCACTCTCGCCTATATAAGAGAGTGGAGGGGAGTATAGAATTACCTTTGGATCTCCTAGGTTTGGACTCTCATTTGGAGAGGGGCTTCAAGAAGGAACTAGCCCTTGGAAGCTAGACACAAGCATACCTAGCCAGTTGTATCCTTGCGTTCTTATTTAATGAAATTCTGATTCGATAGCATGTACTAACATATGAGGAGCTATTAATTAACTAATAACAAAATTCTATAATAATAAGAACTCATAATTTAAGACATTATTACTGATTTCGAGTAAGGAAATATGAAAATGAATGAACCAAAAATTAAAGGTTGTAATTAAGCACGAGTAACTAATTCATACATCAATATTTATTAAGCAAACATCTACCATAAATTTTTCTACAATTTCTAGCAAATATGACATATGTAACTAACTATACAAATTATTGTTTCCAGCAATTCTCTTTAAAAATATAAGAATTGTTGCATAATTGAAAGAGCAATGCAAACCTGCATTTTCATCATCTTCTACTTGTATTTGATCATTGAAATCATCCATTCCCTGTAGGAAATGTTCTTGAGAAGGTGCAAATTCATCTTCCTCCTCATCAGACAGGTTATATTTGCTTGCTCGTTTTACCTTGAACTGTGTAATGGTAAAAGCAATGTTAACATAAGACTCATATAATATATATTATATAAACATTTTAACAGAATGAATTTCAAGCATTCAAAATATAAACTCTACAGTTGAGACTGCAATCATAATACAACAAAATACATATAATACCATAAGAACATAAAAGACACGGAAGTGTTAACATTCATGAATAATGAGAATGTTGCTTTCATGTATGTAATACAAGAGTTTTCAAATCATACTGATTTCTTCAAATGATTTGCTATTCTATAAGTCTCATTTCTACATTATCACTGATCACTTTACCATTGTATAAAAGACATGGACACTATCACAATTTATTATGAGGAGGTGAAAGTCAATAACTGGCCAATGAGACATGCTTTATTTTGATACTTCACAGGGAGATGAATTGATGCAATTAACAATGGCACCTTCTACTGTTTGCATCAATTTTGATACTTGACATTAAAACTCTACTTCAAACAGCCCCCAAAAGAACTTGCATAAAGTTCAGTTGATACAAAAACAAAATAAAGCTATTCAGAGTATTCACCTGGCGCTGCATGCGCAAGATACCCTTGTCAAATTCCTCGAGTGCAGCATCCTTCTCTCCAAGCCGACGGTCAATGAACTTGGTTGACTTCATACCCTCGTCATACTCCTTCATCAGCGTCTTCTTCCTCTGCAATTAGGTTCAAGAATTTCATATAACAATCATCAGAATGTAATGGAGAAATATAGCATGCTTAATAAGAGGTAAGAGGTATGAGGGCGAACAGTTAGCACCTTCTCGATAGCGAGGGATCGGGATAGGCCAATTTGGAGCTCCTCTCCTTTGCCCTTCTTCTTACCGAGGATATTGAACTTGCGTCGCGACCAAAGAGTCTCGAAGAGGTTGGGTCTCGTTGACTGCGTCGATTTCATGGATGCTGCCAACGGTCCAGAGAGCTGACGCTGCTTCCCACCCTTCTTCTTCTTTCCTCCGCCGCCAATGGATTTGTTCTTCGATTTTGCCATGTTCTGGTACCGATTGTAACTGGGAAGGAATGGAGTTTATGATTAATACTTTATTGTATGCAAGCAGGAAGAACTCAACAATGATGAACGGAAGAAAAAGTATACTCTTGAAAAATATTAAACAGAAATCATTATAATTAAAAAGAAATCAAACAAACGTTTATTGAAAGCTTCATTAAGGATCAATCACAAAGTATCAAATGCAACTGATTTTGTAGACAAGTTGATGTAGTGGTAAGGTAGACGCGGGGGTGGACTCGCTTAATGCAGTCCTAGATGCAATGACATGTAATGAAAGAGCACAAGTGGTCCGCTAAAATTGCAAACAATTAATTATTTATTATGAATTAACAGCAGGTGCACGTGCAGGTACAAACAATTAATTAATGGAGAACAGAATATCAATTTCGCAGAACGAAAGAGGCACAATATGTTGAGGTATATTGAATAGATGTGACAGGTGCTTAACGGGTTTGGTTAGGATCTGTATGGTATCCAATAACCCGTCGTCGGGGATTTAGGATTACGCCTATAAATACCCCTGCTGGGGGCAACGTGGAAGTCATTCCAAACTAGACGGCCACACGAGATGCTTCAAGCGCATTAACATTCGCGAAGTTTTTCATTTTTGCGCGCCCTGGCCCCCTACTCCCGTCTCTTCGGCCGCTTCCTCGTTCGCAATCTAGGGCAACATTCCCGTCGCCAGTATTTTCACGTGAAGCCGCCGCACCTGTGAAAAATCGCGACAACGCCACAGCCGCTGCATCTCTCAATTGGGAAGAAGATCGAGAAGAGAAAGGCTCATGGGGTTTTCTGCCCTAGCCGATTCGCGAGATCCAGCGCCAGCTGTTCTGAGCGATTCAACGCCGCCACTCCTTTGCGATTCTCCTGTCGCAGGAACAGCAAATCCCGCACGGATTTTTCCTGGATCGCTGTCGGCGGCCCAGGATCGTTGCTTCTCACCGCTGTTGATTTCTTCCTGTGCGTGAAATCATTCGCAGCTCAACCGGAGGTGTTGACTCCCGATTTAGCTTGCTATTGAGATCTAGCTCTTTAGATTATTTGTGTCGCTAAAAGAGAGGCAGCGCAGCTCCCTGTTGTTGGTCGGGATCTGCGGCTCCAATGAAAAGGACAAGAGATCTTGTGCAGATCCATCGCTGGGAGATTTAAGCTATGTTTGGCAGAGGATTCACATAGTTAATCTCTATTCTTTGGATCCAAATTGGTGGACTGAGGCGTGCCTATGTGGAGACTGTGCAGATTGGGTTTTGTTTGCTACTTGTCGTTGTGGTTTGGAGGAGGAAACAATATTACTGGATTGGATCCCAGGAATTCATCATCTTCGCGGCTCAGGTGATCTCTTTCTAATATTTCTTCTTGTGATTTAGGTTGCTAGTGGAATTCTATTGTTTGGAAAGAGACATACGATGTCGAAGGAAAATTCTCCCGTTCTGATGATCAAGCTGGAGAAATTCTTCAACTCTGAGTTCAGCACCTAGAAGCGGAACACGCAGTTCGGCATGAAGTACTTGAATATTTTCTACACTGTGCAGTCTGATTTTGAGTCTTATAGAGAAGAAGAGGACGGGGATAACTGGATCAACGACAAAGATTTTTGTCGTGATTACCTCCTCAATTGTCTCTCAAACAGACTTGCAGAGACATACAACAAGATGACAACTGCAAAGGAGATATAAGACGCACTGGAGGAGCAGTTTAGAAAGGAAGAGAATATGTCCAAGACACACCTGGTGGACAAGTTCATGATCTTCACTTTCACTGAAAACAGGGAGATACTTCCTCAGGTCGCAGAATTTGAATCTCTCGTGAACAAGCTGAACAGTGAGAACATACCTCTGCAGGATGAGTTTGTTGCTGGAGCAATAAATTTCAAGTTGTCATCGGCTTGGTACTCCTTCAAAGGAGATGTATCGAAAGAAAATGCAGGTCAGTCTAAAAGACCTCAAGCACTTCATCTGCATTGAGGATGAGAATCAGATTAAGCACGTCATGGAGACAGTTAACAAGAAAAACTCTGTTACTAACATGCTCACGCATCCTAAGCGTAAGTCTAAGCTTGGAAAGACTAGACCACACTCTAGTGTACCCGCAGTTGCTGACACTAGCAGGAAGGCTAAAAAAATTTAAAGGCAAGTGCTACAACTGCAATAAGTGGGGTCAATGTGCATCCGAGTGCAAGCAACCCAAAGGGGTGAATCCAGCACACCAAAGACAGATAATAAAGCTAATATGATTTATCAGACTGTGCATGCCGACTTTGTTACGATGGTTGACAATGGGAAGACCGGTACAGAGTGGTGGCTCGATTCAAGTGCTACATGTCACGTCTGTAACAATTCAACGATTCTAGAGGACGTCACTGCAGTAAGAGAGACAGTCACTATTGTTAATGGTGGAGTAGCTAACGTGCCACTTTGGTACTTTTCTCAGGTACGCGTTTAATTTTGAAAATTGTTAAATTTATACATATAATAGCTACTAATTTAATTTCAATTAGTTTGTTATGCGATGTTGGTATGTCATTTAACATTAGTGGTGATAGAGTAACTTTAATGGTTCACTCACATTATTTTGGTTGTGCTTATGCAGTAAATGAGATGTACAGGCTGAGTCTAGCAAATAAAGTAGTAAATCAGGTTAGCTCAAATCTGATAGATCCTAAAACTTTACATGCAAGACTATGACACGTGAACTATAAAAAACAACTACTGCTAGCTAAAACTCACAACATACCCTTAGACACAACAATCAAATTTGACAAATGTGAAATTTGTGCTCAGACAAAGATAACTATAACACTTTTTACTCAGGTTTCTAGGAGCGTGAAATTACTAGAGTTAATACATTCCGATATTTGTGACTACAAAAGCTTTGTCACAAGAGGAGGTCGGAAATATCTGATAACCTTTATCGACGATTACTTTAGGTTTAGCCATCATTTATCTCCTTAAATCCAAAGATAAAGCTTTTGAAAAATTTTGTATATTCAAAAATAGGGTTGGAAATCAACTAAACATGAAAATAAAAAGTCTAAGAAGTGATAGAATATGTGAATATGTCTCGGGGGAGTTCAGAAATTTTCTTGTCAGCAATGACATAATTCCTGAAAAGAATGTTTTGTATTCACCACAATCTACTGGTATCGACGAAAGGAAAAATAGGACTTTAACAGAAATGTTAAATTCCATGTTATTAACTGTTGGCATGTCTGCAGCCTATTGGGTGAAGTCGTGCTCACGTCAAATCACATTCTTAATAAAGTTTTTCATGCTAAGTTGATTCAAACACTTTATGAGCTTTGGTTTAAGAGACATCCTATATTTGATAATCTTAAGACATAGGGCTATATCGCTTATGTTAGGATACCTAACTCTAGAAGAGCTAAGATTGGACTTAGGACAAACACATGCGTCTATCTAGAATGTGCAGAGGATAGTGCTGCAGACAGGTTTCTAAATCTCTTAACTAATACTGTAATAGAATCTAGAAATGCAGTTTTTTTTAGTATAAGTTTCTTAAAGATAAAAACTTGACGCTTGCAGGTCTGTCAGCATCTAGTACTGTGACTACCGTTGAGCCAGAACTAAGGATCTCTGACACTAATCTCATAGACACTAGTGATTTAGCATATAAAAGGTTATTTAATAGAGAATGAGTGCCTAAAAGATTCGATACGGACTTTGTGACTTACCAAGTTGAAGCTGATCCATCTACTTATAAGGAAGAAATGTGATCTAGGGATTCTCTATTATGGAAAGAAGCCATAGATGATGAGATGAATTCTCTATTGCAAAACCATACTTGGACCCTGATTGACTTGCCCAAAGGGCTAGAACCATTGAAAGTAAGTGGGTCCTGAAAAGGAAGCTTATTTCTGATGCGAGTATCGCTAAATACAAAACACATATAGGCTCCATTTGGTTCGGCGTTTCACTGCTTCGTTTTGGGCAAACGCCGCCGGAAGGAGGGTAAACAAATGAACCTCCGGCGGCGTCTGCTCCGTTTCCACCCGCCCGCCTTGAAAAATTCCCCAAAAAGCTCCGTTTGGAGCAGCCACCTCCCCCCTCCGGTTCGAACACTCCGTTTCCACCCGCCGGATCGAACTGCCACCGCTAAACCAAATGAAGCCATAGTTGTAAAAGGCTTCACTCAAGTGAGTGATATAGACTACTTTGATATATACTCACCTGCTTGTCACATTGCAATAATTAGGATTCTTCTCGCTTTAGTATCTATTGAACATTTTGTCGTTCATCAGATGAATGTCAAGACTGCATTTCTTAATAAAGATCTGACTGAGAAGATCTATATGCACCAACCTGAAGGGTTTGTCGTAGAATGTCTACAAAATAATGTCTGTAAGTTGATTAAGTCACTCTATGGATTGAAGCAAGCACCTAAACTGTGGCACGAGAAATTTGACACTTGTGTTAAGGGCATGAGTTTTAAATCTAGCCTATCAGATAAATGTTTGTACGTAAGAACAAATTCAGATAAAGTTGCAATTATATGCTTGTATGTTGATGACATGCTAATTTTGGGCACTGATCAGTCTGAGGTGAAAACGTGGAAATTGTCTTGACAGCAGAATTTAGCATGACAGACTTAGGTGTGTTGAAAACCATCCTAGGAATGGAAGTGAACTTCACTGAAAAGGGTATTACCCTAAGTCAGAATCATTACATTAGAAATATACTTGTGAAGTGAGGTTACGTTAATAGCAAGAATATTGAGACTCCATACGACTACAACAATAGACTGAATCCAAATGAAGGTTCACCTATTAGATAGTTGGATTACTTTAAACTCATAGAAAGTCTCATGTATGCTACAACGTGCACTAAACCTGACATAGCATTTACGGTCGGCAAGTTAAGTAGATTCACAGGTAACTCTGGGAAGAACCACTAGGATGCCTTGGAAAGGCTAATGTGATACTTAAAGTACACTGAGAAATATGATTTATGTTACAGTGGACATCCTCATGTGCTTGAGGGGTATTCTGACGTCTCCTGGTGCTCGAAAATTACTGATAGTAGATCCACTAGTGGCTTTGTGTTTACACTAGGAGGAACAGTAGTAGCTTGGAAGTCAAAGAGGCAGACGTGCACTGCACTATCCTCTATGAAATCGGAACTCTATGTTCTCGCTTTAGCTGGAGAAGAAGTAAAGTGGATGAGAGATTTGATAATGAACATTCCAATGACGAGTCTGAAAATGCACTCTATTTCGATATATTGTGACAATCAAGGCATAAAAACCATTGCTACAAATACGTTTTTCAATACAAAGCGAAGACAGCTTAGGATAAAACAGGTCTGGTTGACCTATCTCACCAGTCAGGGGATAATCTCCCTTTCGGACGTAAGATCAAAATATATGTAACAGATGTCCTTACCAAAAGCTTATGTAAGATTCTAACAACTAAAACATCGGGGGATATGAGATTAAAGTCCATCTAGTAGGACTTAATATCTTATTTATGTTTTAAATTTTATAACTGTAGTCTGCTTAGATTCAAGAATTTAGAGTTGAGTACACTGAAGTATTTCAGATGCCATCTGATGAAAGATAGAGATGAATAGTTGTCAGTCATTCCAAACTTGATGACTTACGCAATTATTTTATTCAAAAGCTGATTTGGGTATCATTCCAAAAAAGAATACTGAAGTTACTGATATGTGCTCTGATATTATGATTATTAGTTATATAATTCCAAACTTGATGATATAATAGTCACAACTTATTGTATCATTTCCAAACTTGATGATATAACACAATTGTGAAACGGTTAATAATAATTTTAATAATCAAACGAACTTGTTTTGATTATTTGAAATCAATTTTCTAATTTTTTGTAAATTAGATAGAGATATTGACTTGTGATTTTTTCTTGCTAGTTAGAGTATTACGTTCTTTTACTGATAAAACTAATCACTTTACTTTTGATAGCAAATGTTTGAATTCATAGATATTTATCTCATAACATTATTGTTGTAACTGTTTGCAGATCAAATGAAAATTGAAGGTGAGAAAGTTGATTTCGATCCGAATGAAAATGATCTACTGTTTGCATATATCAATTATCAGTTTGAGTTTTCCAGTTTTGTTTTTTTCTTTTCATGTTTGGAACAATTGTTTGAGTTTAGCTTATCAGTTATCTAAAACTCATATTTATGTTTTCTGGGAAAACTCATGTTTTGATCGTTATTAACTTTTGTTTTAAATAACATATTTTGTGTTTACATCTATATACAATATAGGAGGAGATTGTTGAGGTATATTGAATAGATGTGACAGGTGCTTAACAGGTTTGGTTAGGATCTGGATGACATCCAATAACCTATTGTCGGGGATTTAGGGTTACTCCTATAAATACCCCTGCTGGGGGTAACGTGGAGCTCGTTCCAAACTAGACGGCCACACGGGATGCTTTGAGCGCATTAACACAATTACTTTCAAGCAAGCGCAAAAAAAACCCTGCAAAACACACGACAAATAATACTAATAACATTTAAAAGTGAACATCCACTACACAGTATAGGTGCCAAAACAAACAACAGTAAAAGAAAGGACTTTATACCGCAATTCACAAATGTAGGCAACAGCGGTGGCGGTTGTTGGCAGACATCCGTGGTCAAAGTAAGCGGAGGTGGTGACGGAGGTAGAGCAGGGCTGGATGCGGTTTGGAAGGACTGTGAGAGGAGGTTATAGGAAGTAATAGGTGAGTTGTGGAGTTTGGTGGAGGTAGAGGGCAGGGGATGGGCAGTTGGGCTGGAACAGGGGGGATGCTGGAGGGGTGGTTGCGGGTTGAATGGTGGCGGGGCTGAAGTAGGCTGACTGTGTGGGGGTTATGGGTGGAATGGGGGCTGTAGGGGGAGGGAAGAGCCGGTGGTGTCGGGCTGGTGGAGGAAGGAGGAAGGGGTTGCTGGGGTGGAGAGGTTCGGCCGACTGTGGTTGGCGCTGGGATGGAGGAGATCGGCCGGCGTGGTATGCGTCGGGATGGAGGAGATCGGCCGGAAGGAGAGCAACAGCCAGAATCGGGAGGGAGAGGCAGGCTTCAGGCGATCTCGGGATGGGGGAAGGAGGAGAGGCGGCGGGAGGTGTCTCCGGCGTCGCACCGGGACCGGAAGAAGAGGCGGCAGGATTCGACTTCGCACCGAATGAGTTCCGGAAATCTCCGAACCATGGACGCCTCTTTCCCCCAAACCGCCCGATTATCACTGCACAGTACAACTAAAATAAAATTGTCCGGATCAGATGCCTACGATTGTTCGGACCAATAGGAGATTAAATATATTTCAGAATAAAAAACATAAAATATGAAAGTAACTAGAGACGATCATCTGGATGCGATCACGGGCTGCGATCGCCCGTCCGGGCAACGGGTCACCGCCTCCAGCGGGAATATACGTGTGTCGGTCGTGGCGCGTCGACAACTCCCTTCGGCTTAAACTTCTAGCAGGCAAGAGTGTACAACCCGTATTCGTCAAGGATGGGTCCTACCGCAGTCAGGTCAACAAATCAAGACAGAAGTCAAAGTCAGCGCGCAAGGCCGAGGAAGGCCTGGGCGAGCTCCTCTCTCATACTCGTCAGATAGGCGACTAGGCAAGATACTCGCCCAGCCCGTGCGAGTTCCCCTGGAAGTCGCCTAGTCGTCAGGGGGTGAGGTATAAATATAATCCCCCCTGGATTTCCCTATAAATAGGACTCCAGGGGTACGAGGTGAGGGACGGAAAATCCTCTGCAGGATACTCGCGAGCTCTCCTTTCAAGATACTAGCTGAGTCTTTGCATTCTTTTTTCTTAGAGAACAGGTCGCGACCTTGTGACTTAGTCATCAGCTAGTCTCCCTCGTACCTAGTTCGGCCATTTTTGGTTGAGAAGAGGTTGCTCCTTTCGAGCATCCGGGTACGTGGTGGGACCTTCCTGCCGCAACATCTGGGGTCATGTTTGTCTTTGTTCTTCATCCTAGTCATCTTAGTCGTCTGATCTTACCTCTTAACCGGTAACCTTAGGCGGCATTGATCCGAATTCCGAGGTTAGGAATTTTTCTGGCTTCAACAAAGAGGTTGACCCTTCGTTGGCCTGGGTGATGCTGGCTGGTTTGGTGCTTTGCACCGTACAAATCTTTTCAAAATCCCTCGTCAAAAAAGGTGTCTGATCTCTTTCCGTAACTTGATACAATCTTCAGGGTTGTGCCGGATCAGCAGTGGAACTCACAGTACTGCAATTTTTCTCCTTTGTTTGGGGCGACATGCTTGGGTCTGTGGAGTGATACCTTATCTTGGATTGTGTAGAGTATATTGGTCATGAAGGTGTTGAGAAAAGCGTGATTTTGATGTTGTTGGGCTCGCAGTTCATTGCGATGATCATTGCTATTCTTTTGAGGCGACGATCATCCTTGCGCTTGCGCTTCGAACTATCTTGAAATTGTTGTTGATGTGCTTTGACTGATTTGTCAGCTGCAATCTTAGCCTAGTGGTAGCATACGAGGTTGGCATAGCGGGGGACCATTTCCCATACTAGTGCTGAGCAAAATTGCTCTCCTAGGAGGAAGCTGCATAGAAGATGGAGGTCGATTCTCGGAATCTATCATGCTTTAGCGTGAAGTGACGAAAAAAGCACTTGAAGGATTCACCCTCACACTGACGGACCCCCAAAAGATAGGAGGGGTCTCGAGCGATCTTGCAGTTAGAGGTGAACTGATCGATAAAGAGTTGAGATAGATTTGTGAAGTTGTCGATCTCTCCTTCTTTCAGTGAATAAAACCATGTGTGAGCTTGCCCTTTTGAGTTTGTTGGGAACGCATGATATAATAGTTGATAGGGTGCATTGATGAGCCTCTTAATGGTGATGAAGTGATTGATGTGGTCTTGCGGGTCGTCTGTTTCATTGAACGTTTTGAGGTCTGGGAGCTTGTAGCAGTTTGGTATTGGATGTGGCAAGACCTCTGATGTTAACGACGAGCGTGGACGGTGAACCAAATCAGTGTGTTACCTGACTTGTTCATGATCTTCAATTATGACACAAACATCATTTCGAGTGAGCCCATCTGCCACCTGCGTGTAGCTTGTTGTTTCCACGCAGTTACAGTGATGTTGAGCCTCGAGTCCTTCATCTGGACAGGTTCCGTGGCCTTGGACATCCGTGTTGGGGAGCTTTCCTTCAGGTATTTTGACGAGCGAGTGGAGGGGAGCTAGATCAACTTGTCCCTCGTGGCCCATTCTTTTGGTTGTGCGAGTGGCTTTTCCCACCATATTTTCTAGTCTTGAGTATCGTTTTGAGGAGGTTACTGTCTTCTAAGTCTTCTAGGAATGGAGAGAACCGTGTTCCTACAGACGATGTCAAACTGTTGTGGATCTCTCAAGACCCCTGGTAGATCGGACTAAATTGAACCGCCTTAGCTTGAGAGCGGTCGAGCACGCAAACAGTCGCAAAAAATGGAAAGCTGAAAAGTAATTTTTTAAAATGTGGAAAACTCGTCAACTGAGTGAAAAATTACATGGCCGAATCTGTGCCGGCCAAACCTCCACTATTTGTTGGTTGATGTATATGACTTTTTTGAAGAACTCTAGGGTGACATGCCACCTCTCATTACAATTATTAGGGAGAGAGAGTACTGAGCTCGGAGGGTAACATGTCACCTATCACAGAGCCAATTCTTTTTCTGCAACAATAAGGAGCTTCACACTCTAGATGCTTTATAGTCTTTGTTTGTTTCTTGGAGGTGGGAGCAGCTAACTTCGTTTGTAGTCGAGTGGTTCTTGGCTGACTCTGAAGTTGATCTTGTCAACTGTTGGCGGTACGGGGCACATAAACTTTGGGAGTTCTAGCGGGCTTGGCCTGCTGATAATGGGGAGGCCTGCGGTTGGCTCAGTCGCCACACTAACGGAGGACGGTTGACGACAAAAGATAATTATTGAACCTCCTACGATCTTTGAAGCGCTTAATGTATCTTGCAAGTGGCTTCGATGGTCCAGACGAGCTTCGCCGGACTAAACAGTCTTCGACCGACTAGAAGGGGCGCTTGGAGCGCACAATGACATGTTTAGAACGATGAGCGTACTGAGGGGTTCATGTAAGGAGGAATGTGCGCACATTGGAGGAGAGACACGCGCAAGGGGGATCACGCAAAAGAAGGAACGTGCATATGGAGTAACGTGGACACGTTGGAGGAGAAACACACGCAAAGAAGAGCGCGTATACAGAGAGATGTGGACCCGTTGGAGGAGAGACACACGTAAGGGGGAGCGTGCGCACGCTGGAGAAGTGACACACACAAGGGGGAGCGCACGTAAGGAGGAATGCATGCACGGAGGGACGTGCATATGTTGGAGAAGAGACACGCGCAAGGGAGAGTGCACGTAAGGAGGAACGCACGCACGGAGGCACATGCACACGTTTTAGGAGAGATGCAGGAGAGGGAGGAGCGTAAGAGAAAACCTGGGCTCGAGAGAGAAAATTCATAAGAGGAGGAGAGAGAAAATGTTAAGAGGATTTTCCGGGTAGAGAAAAAAATGGAAATGAAGGAGAATCAGTGTCTATTTATTGATTCCAAGAGGGGCGACCCTGTAATTTCCCCCGATAAATTTCGGACGGACGAATAGAAACGTCTGAAATGGGGCACATAGATTGTCAAATTTACGAAAATGACGAGATTGCCCCTGTATAAATTTAACCCCCAACGGAATAATAGCCGCCCCTCCCATGAGGGGAGGGGCGGTCTGGCAAGTCCGGCGGTCGAGTAAAGCCCATGGCCAGAGGGTAGGCTGACCCAGCTGGAGGACGGGGTGGCCACGCGGTTGCCTGCCCTAGGTGGGAAGCGGAGCCCAGACCTGGTGTTAGAGTGCTCGAAGCATCCGCGTGACCATCTAGTTTGGAATGGTCTACCCGTTGCCCCCAGCAGGGTATTTATAGGCGAAACCCTAAATCCCCGACTACGGGTTTGGATTCCTATCGGATCCTAACCAACCCGTTAAGTAGCCCATTAAACACTAATATAAATATACCTCAACAATCTCCTCCTATATTGTATATAAGTGTTAGCATAAGAAAGGTGCTACTTATCCAAAAGTTAATAATGACCAAACAAACAAGAGTTTTTCCAGAAAAACAAATATGAGTTTTAGATGACAAAATACTAAACTCAAACCAAATGTTCCAAGCATGAAAAAGCAATAAACTGGAAATCTCAAACCGATAATTGATCTAAGCGAAAAGCAGATCATCATCATCTGGGTCAAAATCAACTGTCTCTCCTCCAATCTCCACTTTTCCTGCAAACAATTACAACAAGAATGTCATGAGACAAATCTCAATGAATTCAAACATTTGCAGAAATAAAGTGATTAGTTCTAACAGCGGGTGAACTTAATACTCTAACTGGGAGGAAAGAATCCCAAAAAACAGCATCTCTATCTAATTTACACAAAATTAGATTAATTGATTTCATAGAATCAAACCATGTTCCTTCGATTATTAAGATTATTATTAACGTTCCACAGTTGTGCTATATCATCAAGTTTGGAATGATACAACAAGCTGTGACTATTATATCATCAAGTTTGGAATGATATAACTAATAATCATAATATCAGGACACATATCAGCAACCTCAGTACTCCTTTTTGGAATGATACCCAATTCAGCCTTTGGCAAAGAATAGTTACGTAAGTCATCAAGTTTGGAATGACTGGCAACTATCTCACCTCTAGCTTTCATCAGATAGCATCTGAAATACTTTAGTGTGCTCAACGTAGACGCTTGAATGTAAGCAGACAACGGTTCTTAAATTTAAAACATAAGCTAGGTATTAAGTCCTCCTAAATGGACGTTAATCTCATCTCCCCCGATGTTTTAGATGTGAGAACCTTACATAAGCCCTTAGTAAGGACATCTGCTACATTATCTTTTGATCTCACGTCCAATAGGGAGATTATCCCCTGACTGGTGAGATAGGTCAACCAGGCCTGTTTCATCCTAAGTTGCCTTCGTTTGCCATTGAACAACGTATTTGTAGCAATGGTCTTTGTGGCCTGATTGTCACAATAAATCGAAATAGAGTGCATTTTCAGACTCGTCATTGGAATGTCCAATATCAGATCTCTTATCCACTCTGCTTCTTCTCCAGCTGAAGCGAGAGCATAGAGTTCCGATTCCATAGAGGATAGTGCAATGCACGTTTGCCTCTTAGACTTCCAAGCTACTGCAGCTCCTCCTAGTGTAAACACAAAACCACTAGTGGATCGACAATCAGCGATTTCCGAGCACCAAGATGCGTCGGAGTACCCTTCAAGCACTGGAGGATGCCCACTGTAACATAAAGCATACTTCTCAGTATACTTTAAGTATCTCATTAGTCTGTCTAAGGCGTCCCAGTGGTCCTTCCCAGGGTTACTGGTGAATCTACTCAACATGCCGACCGTAAAGGCTATGTCAGGTCTAGTGCAGGTAGTAGCGTACATGAGACTTCCTATGAGTTTGGAATAATCCAACTGTCTGATAGCTGAACCTTCATTCGGTTTCAGTCTACTGTTATAATCGTATGGAGTCTCAGCCTTTTTGCTCTTATCATAACCCCACTTTTCCAGTAGATTTCTAATGTAGTGACTCTGACTCAGGGTAATACCCTTTTTTGTGAAGTTCACTTCCATTCCTAGGATGGTTTTCACCTCACCTAGGTCTTTCATGCTAAATTGTGCCGTCAAGACAACTTTCACGTCTTTCACCTCAGACTGATCAGTGCCCAGAATTAGCATGTCATCAACGTACAAGCATATGATGGCTACTTTATTTGCACCTGTTCTAACGTACAGACATTTATCTGATAGGCTGGATTTGAAACCCAAGCCTTTTACACATGTGTCAAATTTTTCATGCCACATTTTGGGTGCTTGTTTCAATCCGTATAGTGACTTAATCAACTTACAGACCTTATTTTCTAGACTTTCTATGACGAACCCTTCAGGCTGGTGCATGTAGATCTCCTCAGTCAGATCTCCATTCAGAAATGCAGTCTTGACATCCATCTGATGAACAGTAAAATGTTCAATAGATGCTAGTGCAAGAAGAATCCTAATAGTCGCATAGTGACATACAGGTGAGTATATATCAAAGTAGTCTACACCACTCACTTGAGTGAAGCCTTTGGCAACTAGACGTGCTTTGTATTTGGCGATACTCCCATCAGGATTAAGCTTCTTTCTCAGAACCCACTTATTGCCAATGGTTTTAGCCCCTTTGGGCAGATCAACCAAAGTCCATGTGTTGTTCTGCATGAGAGAGTTCATCTCTTCGTCTATGGCTTCTTTCCATAATAGAGAGTCTCTAGATCGCATCGCTTCCTTATAAGTGGATGGATCAGCTACAACGTGGTAAGTCACGAAGTCTGTACCGAAACTTTTAGACATTTTTTCTCTACTAGATAGCCTTCTGGTATCTAAACCACTCGTGTCTACAGGCTCAGTGTCAGAGTTACGTTGTCCTGGCTCAGCTAAAGGCTCAGTACTAGTGGCTGGCAGACCTGGCAGTGTCAGGTTCTTGTCCTTAAGGAACTTATCCTCAAAGAAGACAGCGTCTCTTGATTCTATTACAGTATTAGTGGAGAGATCCAGAAACCTGTCTGCAGCACTATCATCTGCACATCCTAGGTAGACGCAGGTATTAGTCCTGGGTCCAATCTTAGCTCTTCTAGAGTCTGGTATCCTAACATAAGCGATACAGCCCCAGGTCTTAAGATTGTCAAATCTAGGAGGCCTCTTAAACCAAAGCTCGTAGGGTGTCTTAGTCAACTTTGCATGGGGAACTTTATTAAGAATATGATTTGACGTGAGGACGGCTTCACCCCAATAGGCCGCAGGCATGCCAGCAGTCAACAGCATGGAGTTCAACATTTCTGTTAAAGTCCTATTTTTCCTTTCAGCGATGCCGTTGGATTGTGGGGAATATGGAGCGGTGGTTTCAGGGATTATGCCATTACTGGCAAGGAAATCTCTGAACTCCCCCGAGACGTATTCTCCTCCTCTATCACTTCTTAGCCTTTTTATTTTCATGTCAAGTTGATTTTCAACCCTATTTTTGAAAATACGGAATTTTTCAAATGCTTCATCTTTGGTTTTAAGAAGGTAAATGTGACTGAATCTAGAGTAAGTCGTCGATAAAGGTTATCAGATACTTCCGACCGCCTCGAGTGACAAAACTTTTGTAGTCACAAATATCGGAATGTATTAACTCTAGCAATTGTGTGCTCCTAGAAACCTGACTAAAAGGGGTTCTAGTTATCTTAGTTTGAGCACAAATTTCACATTTTTCAAATTTGGTTTTTGTGTCGAGGGGTATGTTGTGAGTTCTAGCTAGCAGGAGAAGTTTTCTGTAATTGACGTGTCCTAGTCTTGCATGTAAAGTCTTAGGATCTATCAGATTAGAATTAACCTGATTAACTACCTCGTGTGCTAGACTCAGCCTATACATCCCATTAACGACATATGCGCAACCAAAGTAATGTGAGTGAACCATAAGGGTTACCCGACCACCACTAATGTTAAAAGACATACCCGCATCGCACAACAGACTAATCGAAATTAAATTAGCAGCTAATGTCGGTATAAATTTAACATTTTTCAAAGTAAGAGTTTTACCTGAGGAGAGAGTCAAGGTAGCGTTGCCGACCTTCAGCACGTCAGCTACAGCTCCATTTGCAACAGTGACAGTCTCTTGCACCTCTTGTGCATCCTCCAGAAGCTTTGGATTGTGACAGACGTGGCAGGTAGCACCTGAATCGAGCCACCACTCTGAACTGGCCGTCCCGTTACCGACCATGGCAACAAAATCGGTAGGCGCAGTCTGATGAACCATGTTGGCTTGATTATTGGTTCTTGGTGTGCTGGATTCGCCCCGTTTGGGCTGACGGCACTCGGAAGCGCAGTGACCCCACTTATTGCAGTTGTAGCACTTGCCTTTGAATTTCTTCTTAATTTGTTTGCTGGTGGCAGCAACTGCGGGTGCACTGGTCGGTGGGCGAGTCTTGCCAGGCTTAGGCTTCCGCTTAGGGTGCGTGATCATGTTAGCAGTAGAGGACTGCTTGATGATCGTCTCTATAGCGTGCCTAGTCCGGTTCTCATCCTCAATGCAGATGAAGCGCTTGAGGTCTTTAAGACTCACCTGCGTCTTCTTCCGGTACATCTCAGTCTTGAAGGAATACCAGGCCGAGGGCAATTTGAAAATGATCGCCCCTGCAACAAATCCATCTGGCAGAGGGATGTTTTCACTGTTGAGCTTGTCCACCAGATTTTCAAACTCAGCAACCTGTGGCAGGATTTCCCTTTCCTCAGTGAAGGTGAATGCCATAAACTTGTCCACCAGGTGCGTCTTGGACATGTTCTCCTCCTCCTTGAACTGCTCCTCTAAGGCTTCCCAGATCTCCTTGGCCCGTTGCATCTTGCCGTACGTCTCTGCAAGCCTGTTGGAGAGGCAGTTCAGGATGTAGTCTCTGCAGAAATCCTCGTCGTTGACCCATTGATTTTCATCTTCGCTTCCTTTGAATTCTTCAAAGACAGTCTGCACTGTGTAGAAGATGTTCAGGTACTTCATGCCGAACTGTGTGTTGCGCTTCCAGGCACTGAACTCGGCGTTGGAGAATTTCTCCAGCTTGATCATCGGCACGGGAGAGGAATGACTGATCGCCTTTGACATTTTGTGTTTCTTTCCACTACGTGTAGTTCTACTTGCAGACAAAATTGCGAGCAGAAAAAAAAAACTAGAAAGAAATCACCTGAGCGAGGCGACGACAGTCTTCGGATCCAATCCAAGAAAAAATTGCTTGCTCCTCTTCGGCTTTGTGGCTATAGAACTCAACAAAGAAAACAGAACCTGGATCTTCCACTATGACTGGATGACGATCGAGATCAGGAAGAGTAAACCTCAATCCTGAAAGTGGAATCTCCTTCTGCCTCAATCTATCAAGCACAAAATTTTGCACTCCCTGTAGCTATAATAAAAGTCGAATCTCCAAGCGATCGCAAAGAAGATCACTAAGAGGGATGAACACTGGAGCCACTAGCAGTACAGATCTGACACTGAATTTCAGGAGACTTGGCTGAAATGGCTGGATCTGTAGGCTTGGCGACTGGAGCTGAAGGCTTGGAGGCAGCACGCAAAAAAAAAAGGAGAGATCTCGCTGGGCTCACGCGAGAAGAAGGCTACCGGCAGAAGAAAGGCTGCAGCACCAGTTTTCTTGCTCGCTGCCGACCGAGAGAACGTGGGCAGCGCAGAGATCGATCTCTTCCTGTGTTCTTCTCCAAACCAGAGCAGGAAAACGCGAGAAGATCGCAGATCGCAGATCGCAGGCGGCAACGCAGAAAAATCAAGAGCGGCGCACTCGATCGACGTGCCCTCCTTCGCGATCGGCTACCGGCGATGGCGATCCAGGAGAATCGCGATCGGCTACCGGCGATGGCGATCCAGGAGAATCGCGATCGGCTACCGGCGATGGCAAAGAAGATCTTCTTCTTCAATGGGGGCGGCACACTCGATCGACTGGAGCAGTGCAGAAGAAATCGCGAAGGGGGGGGGGGGGGGGGGGGGTGATTTCGCAGCGGCTTTTCCTCCTTCACCGATCGGGAGAGACGGGGATTTGATTTCCCGATTGAGAAATCCCGCAAGATCAGCGATCCAGAAGAAAAAATTCGCGGAACGGGCGCTGCGGCGACGAGCAGAGAATCGCGAACGGCGGGATCGGTCACGGGGACGGGAGCGGGCTAGGGCAGAACTTCGAGAATGTTAGAGTGCTCGAAGCATCCGCGTGACCATCTAGTTTGGAATGGTCTACCCGTTGCCCCCAGCAGGGTATTTATAGGCGAAACCCTAAATCCCCGACTATGGGTTTGGATTCCTATCGGATCCTAACCAACCCGTTAAGTAGCTCATTAAACACTAATATAAATATACCTCAACACCTGGGTGGCTAGAGGTGTGGGGCGGCCATGTGGCCACCCGCCCTTGGCGGGAAATGGCCGCCCAAATATGGTCGGCCAGAGTGGAGGGGTGGCCACGTGGCCGCGCATCCCTAACAAGAAATGGCAGCCCAGATCTGGGCGGCTAGATGGGATGGGCGACCATGAGTCTGCCTGCTCCTGGTGGGAAATGGCCGCCCAGATCTGGGCGGCCAGAGAGCGGGGCAGCCATATGGCCGCCCGCCCTAGGCGGGACACTGCCGCCCATTTTTGTGCGGCCAAGAGGCCACCCTGATCCAGGCGGCCAGAGGGTCGGGCGACCGTGTGGCCGTCCGCCCTAGGCGGGAAACGACTGCCCATTTTCGAGCGGCCGGAGGGCGGTGAGGCCGCTTGATGGGGTACGCAGCTGAGGGTACGCGCTGAGGCACGCGTGCATGGCGAGACGGGGCCAAGTCAGCACATGCTGACATGCCCGTGTTTCTGGCGGTTGTGTGCGGTCCAATGAATTTGATCAAACCAGCTCAGAGGAACCCCATCATATAATTGATTGTTATCATGACAATGAAAAGAAAATACGTTACCTAAATTAAGTGTACAGCGGCTACAGCCATATCCAATCATTTCAGATGTTCCCTAAACCCCCAAAAATATTTTGCACTACAAATATTTTTTTAAAAAATTTGGTTACTACTATCACAATATCACTAGTAGAACTGTTGAAGTTATTTCATATATTTTATATCACATTATATTTTTTTAAGGAGTATAAATTAACTTCTATGTTTATTTTTTTAAAATAAAATTTCCTTAAATAATTTAGAGTAAAATGTATAACAAGATTTTTTTTTATTTAAAATAACTTTTATATTTAGTAAGCATAATGTGATAGTATGTTTAGCAAAAGATCAAGTGCATCATACCATGATCAATCGCATAAATGTACCCTATCATTTTATCTCGTAAAAAAAATCAAAACAAATAAAATTGATACATCAAATAATCTAGCTGATATGTTCACTAAACTAGTTTTGAAGAACAAGTTTTATGCACTGTGTAACTTGCTCAACATTGACAGTTAGAGTTAGGCTCCGTTTGGAAGACCTTATTTTTACTGATCAAGCGATTACAACCGCATGAACCGAACCTTAATTAAGGTCAGGTTCCTGCAATCCTAACCGCTTGACCGGTGAAAATAAGTCCCCCAAACAGAACCCTAGTCTCATTAGTTGTCAGACGTATGATGTGTTACCTTGTGTTTTGATAGGATTCAATGCAAGGTGAAAATTATTAATAAAATGCCTCGAATCTTAGCCCCAAAGCGATGAATGGCACTGATCTCGACCCATGAGGTCCGCTGTCGTGGCCAAAATTTTACAGGGTAGTTATCATGAGTATTTTAGTAATGTACAGAGTGTTATATAAACTCCTTGTTGTTCTAAGATCTGTGCACTTTTGTTTTTCAAAAACTGAAACTGTCGACTTTCGATAAATGACTCCATACTTGAAGAAGTGAAAAACGAATTGCTACTACCTATGGACATAGCCCATCCTGTGATGAACCACATAAATCTGTCTTTCGTGTTATTGATTTTTTGTTTATTTCGTTCCACTTTCAATTTCGCAACAAGAATATTATCGTTGCACGAGCAAGATGCTCACTTCTCGAGGCTCTTCAAATCTTCGCCCACGAGCAATCTAGACCATAATGGCTGTCATCATAATCAATCCAAATATTTTTCACCTGGAATCATGTGAGAAATAATCTATGGGAACGCAGTTTCACTTGTAACATTGAGGCTTCCCTTTTTTTCACTTGTTTTTAAATATTTGTACCCCTTTAGAGAAAGGGAGAGCAATAAGAAGAGAGTAGGTGAAAATCACGAGCATTGGTATTAGTGGTGTACAATAGTCGCAGAAGTTTTAACGACAAGAACATGTAGCGAATAATTCTGCATTTCTACTTCGCAGCCACTTCGAATGCGCGCAAAAAGGCCTCCGGAAGTTGGCCGCCACTGAGCTCGTACGATCCATTAATCTGAAGGAGGAAGAATGCCGTTAAAGATTCATTCAAATAGCATGGTGCAAATATTTGAAATGAGTGTGTTAATGTACCAGAAAGTGTGGAACACCAGTAATGTGGGAGGAATACTTCTGCAGTTCTTCATTAACCTTCATACAGAATGGGTTTGATAGAGTATATGTTCTCTAATTCCAGAACAGAAACTGAGATTTGTTCAGAGTATTACCTCTTTAAGGCCTTTGTTGGCATCATTAATCAATTCTGCGGCTCCTTCTATACCAACTTTGTCAGCAGCATCCAAGAGGACTTGCCTATAAGAAGAGTGTAAATATATGATGATTTGATGAGTAACAAGTCAGAAATGGCTGGAATGATAGTCACTGATGACATAAATATATCGTCCGCTATGAGAAGCTAAAGAGAAGACGTAGAAGGATGAAGGAACGACAAACAAAGTCGAGTAGGAAAGAAGCCGACGATAGAGGATGAACAAAGTTGACCGCGATCAATGTTGAGAATCTCAACATTGAAAACAAAAGCGAGAGTGAGGGGCGAGCAAGAAGTTCTTGAAGGAGGAAAGATAGAAAGACTCGGGATTTGAGAGGCACGATGGAGGAGGAAGTTTGGGAGTGCTGATGAACTAAAGAAAGGCTCAAATGAAGTACATGCATATGAAGAATGATTAAGTTAATGCTACAAATAGAATAAAATAAAATAGATATCTTAACATGATCTAAACACTTAACAACACATTAAAAAAATAGCCTTAAAGGATAAGTTACCTACATAATGTAGTGCTAGTAAAAGCTAAAACGAAAAAGAGATTTATTATTGTACCAAATAAAAAGGGGGCAGCCCGGTGCACAAAGCATCCCCGCACAATGAGGGTCTGAAGAAGGGTCCCACCACAAGGTGAAATGTAGGCAAACCTTGCCCTGCATTTTTGCAAGAGTCTGCTTCCAAGACTCAAACCCGTGACCGCGAGATCACACGACAACACTTCAACCGGTGCGTCAAGGCTCCCCTTCCTATTGTTGTACCAAATAAGAACCAAAAATTTATGTTTCCTTATATTGCAACATCAAAAGACTATGCTAAAAACCTTAACCTATATTGAGTGAGTACACGTGAAAGAAAAGAAAATGAGAATGTTAAAATGAATGCACGATAAAACTAGAAAGAGTAGTTGAAGGAACATTTCAACACATGCTAAAGATAATGGAATTGAAATAGATTTAGGTTGTTTGGACATGCATACCAAAGAGTAGAAACATGGGCGGAACTAAGAATTTTTCTTAACCCGGGCACAATTTTAAAATAAATAATTAAATACAATATTTAAATAAAAATAAATTAATATTCTAATTAATAAAAAGTTATTAACCAAAAAAATACATGACATACCGTTCAACAGACCACCTTTCGTGGACACATATTTTGAAATTGTGTAATAATAGTATCATTAGTAATAGTATCAGCAACATCTTTCTCCGTATAAACGATCAAGCAGTGCTTCACCCATTCATCTCTCGTTATGTTTCGTAAACGATTTTTTATAATCTTCATTGCAGAGAACATTCTTTCAACTGTAGCAGTTGCAACGGGTAGAAGACATGTCAACTTTAAAAGCCTGAAAACTAACTGATAGTGATCTTGTTTTTTCAACTCCACTAATAGCTTTGAAAGGCCACCAATTCCTTTACTATGAGAGAACGTGTCGGTTGGTAAAGAACACATGTCAATAATATACATATTAAGTTGTCCTTCAAGTAGTTGCAATTCTATTTGTGAGAAATCAGATGAGTATAATTTTGCGAGACGAACTAACTTTTGCTTATCAAATGAGGCAAATCGATCATTGGAGTCAAGACAAGAAACACATAAAAGTAGTTCAGGCTTTGTTTGGGAAACCGGTGCCATTTTAAAAGGGGAAGTTCAAAAAGGAGATGCTAAACTGTATTTTTAAAACAGTGGTTTTAAAACTGAGGGTTTGTTTGGGTAATCTCAGTTTCAGTGACGGTTTAACTTATTTTTAAAATTATTTTTCCATGAATTTTATTTATTTCAAAACAATTTTTTCGGATTTTTTTTTTAAAATTAGGTATTATATTTGTGATTTTTTTGCAAATTTATAGATGTAATTATTTTTTTTATTGGGGTTAAATTGATTAAGTAAAATTAAATTAAATTAAAAAAATATTCCAAACGACCGTTTTGAAAGGGAGAATGGAGGTCTCCCTGACCTTTTCAAAACGGAGGAAAAAGTAGGTTTTAAACCGACCGTTTTAAAATGACAACATTTTAGTTGTTCCCAAACACCTTTCCTCCGGTCCGTTTAGAACGGAATGGAGTCAAAACGGAATCCCAAACATAGCCTCAGTGTTTACTTCATTAAAACGGTCATTTAACTCGTTCAAAGTCCAAGCAAGCACCATCATAACCCTGACCCCGCAATTTAGAAATACTTACGCAATGTTTTGCAAACAAATTATCAATAGCTTTCTTTAATGTAAGGCGGTTGTGTCTACAACATGAACAAACCCAAGAAGACGCTCCATAATAAGACCTTTGATAGTAACACAACGTAAAATCACGACCATTTGTTATTTTGTGGACACATCACGTGATTCGTCGACCAAAATACTGAAGCAGCCATCCCCAACATCTTGAACAATTGTCTTTGTTATCTCTGATGCAATGCAAGAAACTATTTTCTTTTGAATTTTTGGAGATATTAACTGACAATTGATAGGTGCATTTTCGAAAATCACTGACTTGACCTCATTGTTATGCAATGCAAGAAATTCTAAAAGTTCAAGAAAATTGTCGCAATTGCTGGATTCTTTAGACTCATCATGCCCGCAAAAAGATAACCCTTGTTTTAAAAGAAAGCATATACAATCTATTGACGCGCAAAAACGAGCACGATATTGAGTACGTTGTGTCTCTTCCTGACTGCAAAATGTGACTTGAATATCTTGCTTCTGATTCATTAAAGCTATGCACATCTTCTTAGAGTTATTATGTGCAGTTGTGTTATTTCCGACATGTTTCTCTAAGATCGTCCTATCTTTCCAATATCTGAAACCACGACATACAAATGTAGGATCACAAGCTCTTTGGGGGAAAATGTAACAATAAAGACAATATGCATCATCTTTATCTATACTGTATTTCAGCAAATCTTTAAACTCAGTAAATCAGATCTTGTTGAAACGATGAACTTTATTTCCAATTTGAATTTGTGAAAAATTTGCTAAAATCGGTTGACAAGGACCATTCTGTAAGTATTTTCTTGAGAATCTAAGTAAGTTGCCAACTTAGGTTGCCTCAATCCTGGATCAGCAGTTAACTCATCTAAGGTAAATTCAGATCGAGCCCTTTTACCACATAAATCGGATGCTTGAGAATCTTGAAAAATTTGATTTGATGTCACTTTTGAAAAAAACGTATCCATTGGACACCTAAATAGGCACCAAAGAAAACAAAAAACAGATCATGTAATTTGATAACTCATTGCCAACGTTAAGTATTTTCTCTTAGCAGAAGCAGAAGAAGAAGAAGATTTCTGAGAGCGAAAAGGGGAATAATGCGATAATAAAATCCTCTCGCCCGGGCAAAAATTCACGACAATTCACATGCCTGGTGAAATCCACGACAATTCACACCCGGGCACGTGCCCGGGTGTGTCCGAACTTGGGTCCGCCGGTGAGTAGAAATGAACTCAGTAGAGAAGCAAACATACTCAATGTGGTAGATGGGCTAGGAAAATCACATTGAATGCGATGACAAGCTCTCATTGTCCGCTGACAATCCTGAAACTGTCGATCACAAAGATCAACTCTACACATATCGCAATAAGATCAACTCTACACATATCGCAAAAGAGTAAGAATTATTTAAAATGACTTGAAAAGAATAGGTCTAGCACCACATGCCATACAAAATATGAACAAACCAAAAAAGAGAAATCATAAATCCCGAAGTTGCTGGCGTTGATAATGGTGATTACTCTGCGACACATTTTACTTTGCAAAAGAAATTGAAGAATTCGAACTTTTCTTTTCATTCCTCAATCAAACAAATATCTTAAAACAAGCATGATATTATATTGAAGTTTTCAAGTATTATTTACTGTAATAAAATCTGTTACATTAACGATCAATCATAGTCGTTGATATAAGGGTACCATAAGATAACTTTACTATAAATAAGAGTAAAGGCGTAGCCGTCAACCATTGCTGATTTTGGAGAACCATTCTTGGAATCCATCGATCCACTCACGACGACAACTCTGCGAGGCCATAAGTGACAACTCTTAAGGAAGGATTTGAAGTTAACGCGCTACGCTAGTGTTAACGCCGACGTTAGCCCTTGAATTAAATCGACTGTCGTCTCGGGTATCTACCGCACGGCGGTAGAAAGATACTGTGTGGCAATATGTTAAGGGAGAAACTACTAAGGAGCAACTAAGAGAGAAAGATCTAGAGATTAAGAGAGGATTTAGGGTTAGGAGGGAGAAGGAGGCTACCTGATTATACTCTGCATGAACCCCCAAAGGGGGCTGCCCGGATATATTTATATCCGGGCCTGGAAGGGCCGGCCGGCCCTTCCCAAAGGGGCTGAACCCGCCCGGTTCAGCCCCTGGCCGGCCGGTTCACTGATTGGGGGCTGAACCGGAAGGTTCAGCCCCGTTGTTTAGCGCATCCTTGCTCCTCCGAACATAGTGGCGACCCGTAAAGCGTAGCGGGGGCGTAACATTCCCCTCCCCATCAAGAACCAACTTGTCCGCAAGGTGGTAATCCGGGTAGAGCTCCTTGAAATCGAAGAAGTCTACCCAAGAGTTGTGTGCTGCCGGCAGATTCTTCCACTGGACCAAGAGCTCGGGCCGGTATTCCGTGCCCCGAATCTTCCACCTGTGCCGTAAGATATCCTCAGGGAGCGGACGCAGCTCGCCCGCAGGCGTAACCTCAGGTAAGAAGGAACTTGGCTGGACATGCGGACCCAACTTCCGCTTGAGCAAAGAGACGTGAAAGGTAGGATGAATGCGGGAACCGGCCGGTAACGCCAACATATAAGCCACCGGCCCCACCCTGCTGAGGATCTGAAAGGGGCCGTAGTAGCGCGGTGAAAGCTTATGGATGCCACGACGAGCCACAGACAACTGCCGGTACGGCTGGAGCTTGAGAAAAACTTCATCGCCCACGGCGAACTCCCGCTCGGTGCGGTGCTTGTCCGCCTGAGACTTCATGCGTTCCTGTGCCAGGCGGAGGTTCTCCCGAAGAGTGACTAACATACGATCCCGATCTAGAAGAGCCCGATCCACCGCCGGAAGGGCAGTGCTGCCGGGCTCATAACTGGCCAAGGTCGGAGGAGGGCGGCCGTAAACCACCTCAAACGGCGTCATCCTGCTGGCGGAATGATATGACGTATTGTAACAGTACTCTGCCCAGTGTAACCAATCCGGCCAACTCCGATGCTCATCCATCACAAAGCAACGAAGATATGTCTCGACACCCCGATTGAGGACCTCCGTCTGACCGTCCGACTGTGGATGATTGGCCGTGCTGAAGTGTAAGCGGGTACCCTGCAACCTGAAGAGCTCCCGCCAGAACCCACTGACGAAGGTGGGATCGCGATCCGAAATAATGGCCCGAGGAAGGCCATGCAGGCGAACAATGTCCCGAGCAAAAAGCGCGGCTACAGACTCCCCGGTATACGGATGGCTGAGGGCCAGAAAATGGCAGTACTTTGAAAGCTTATCCACGACCACCAAAATGACGGACTTGCCTTTCGACTTAGGCAGCCCATCGATAAAGTCCATGGAAACTGTGTCCCAAATAAGCTGTGGAATATCCAATGGCACGAGGAGCCCGGCCGGAGAAGAAGTCTCATATTTCTGTCGCTGGCAGATGTCACAGTGGCGAACAAACTGCTGAATGTCCCGTCGCATGCCGACCCAAAACACGTTTGCGCATCCTTGCTCCTCCGAACATAGTGGCGACCCGTAAAGCGTAGCGGGGGCGTAACATTCCCCTCCCCATCAAGAACCAACTTGTCCGCAAGGTGGTAATCCGGGTAGAGCTCCTTGAAATCGAAGAAGTCTACCCAAGAGTTATGTGCTGTCGGCAGATTCTTCCACTGGACCAAGAGCTCGGGCCGGTATTCCGTGCCCCGAATCTTCCACCTGTGCCGTAAGATATCCTCAGGGAGCGGACGCAGCTCGCCCGCAGGCGTAACCTCAGGTAAGAAGGAACTTGGCTGGACATGCGGACCCAACTTCCGCTTGAGCAAAGAGACGTGAAAGGTAGGATGAATGCGGGAACCGACCGGTAACGCCAACGTATAAGCCACCGGCCCCACCCTGCTGAGGATCTGAAAGGGGCCGTAGTAGCGCGGGGAAAGCTTATGGTTGCCACGACGAGCCACAGACAACTGCCGGTACGGCTGGAGCTTGAGAAAAACTTCATCGCCCACGGCGAACTCCCGCTCGGTGCGGTGCTTGTCCGCCTGGGACTTCATGCGTTCCTGTGCCAGGCGGAGGTTCTCTCGAAGAGTGACTAACATACGATCCTGATCCAGAAGAGCCCGATCCACCGCCGGAAGGGCAGTGCTGCCGGGCTCATAACTGGCCAAGGTCGGAGGAGGGCGGCCGTAAACCACCTCAAACGGCGTCATCCTGCTGGCGGAATGATATGACGTATTGTAACAGTACTCTGCCCAGTGTAACCAATCCGGCCAACTCCGAGGCTCATCCATCACAAAGCAACGAAGATATGTCTCGACACCCCGATTGAGGACCTCCGTCTGACCGTCCGACTGCGGATGATTGGTCGTGCTGAAGTGTAAGCGGGTACCCTGCAACCTGAAGAGCTCCCGCCAGAACCCACTGACGAAGGTGGGATCGCGATCCGAAATAATGGCCCGAGGAAGGCCATGCAGGCGAACAATGTCCCGAGCAAAAAGCGCGGCTACAGACTCCCCGGTATACGGATGGCTGAGGGCCAGAAAATGGCCGTACTTTGAAAGCTTATCCACGACCACCAAAATGACGGACTTGCCTTTCGACTTAGGCAGCCCATCGATAAAGTCCATGGAAACTGTGTCCCAAATAAGCTGCGGAATATCCAATGGCACGAGGAGCCCGGCCGGAGAAGAAGTCTCATATTTCTGTCGCTGGCAGATGTCACAGTGGCGAACAAACTGCTGAATGTCCCGTCGCATGCCGGCCCAAAACACGTTTGCGCGCGCCCGCTGGAGGGTCCGGAGCACCCCCGCATGGCCGCCGGTGGGAGAGGAGTGGAACTCATGCATCAGAACTGTCTTCCAAGCTGAATCGGCGGGAACGACCACCCGTCCCCGATAGTATAGCCGGCCGTTACACAAGTGATAGCCGGTCGGCCCCGGCTCGCCCCGCTGTAAAGAGTCCACCAATGGCCGAAGCGTGTCGGACCGCAACACTTCCTCCTGAATATCCTCCAAAGAGTCAACCAACGGTCCCGAAATATTGGAGAGAGCAGCTCCTGGGAGACGAGAGAGGGCATCGGCGACCACATTCTCTTTGCCGCGGCGATACACAATCTCATAATCGTAGCCCAGAAGCTTGGTAACCCATTTTTGCTGTAGAGGCGAAGAGACCCGCTGGTCCAGAAAGTGCTTCAGACTCTGGTGGTCCGTCTTGATCTTAAAGTGCCTGCCCAACAAATAGGGCCTCCATACCGCCACCGCGTGAATGATGGCCAACATCTCCTTCTCGTAGGCCGAGAGGCCCAAGGTACGAGGAGCCAGGGCCTTGCTGTAGAAGGCTATTGGCCGTCCCGCCTGCATCAAAACCGCCCCGATGCCGACCCCCGACGCATCGGTCTCCAGAACGAACTCCTTCGTGAAATCGGGTAGGGCAAGCACGGGTGTGGAGGTCATGGCCCGTTTGAGGGCCTGAAATGCCTCCTCCGTCTCCTCAATCCAAGAAAAGGAATCCTTCTGCAGCAGCTGGGTCAAGGGTCGGGCTATCTTTCCATAATCCTGGACAAACCGTCGGTAGTACCCGGTGAGGCCCAAAAAACCCCGCAAGGCCCGGACTGTCACCGGTCGCGGCCAGGACTGCATACTCTGAATCTTCCGTGGATCGGCTCGAACACCCTGACCGGAAACCAATTGGCCCAAATACTCCACCTCCTCCTGCCCGAAGGAACACTTGGAACGGTTGGCATAAAGATGGTGTTGGCGGAGTCTCTCAAGGACCTGCCCCACGTGGTGCACGTGGTCCTCCCAGGTGGTGTTGTAGATAAGGATATCATCAAAGAAAACCAGGACGAATTCCCGCAAAAAATCTCTGAATATCTCGTTCATGTTGGCCTGAAATGTCGCAAGCCCCCCAGTCAGTCCGTTGGCCATAACCAGAAACTCATAATGGCCGTCATGCGTCCGGAACGCCGTCTTATGAACATCCTCCTGAGCCATCAAAATCTGATAATAGACGGAACGAAGATCCAGCTTGGTGAATCGTTGCGCCCCATGCAGTTCATCCAGTAACTCTTCGATGTGAGGAATCGGGAAATTATCTTTGACAGTAGCGCCGTTCAAAGCCCGGTAGTCCACGCAGAATCTCCAAGACCCGTCTTTTTTCTTGACCAGAATGATAGGAGCCGAGAAAGAGCTCGTACTCGGCCGAATGATGCCGGCTTCCAGCATCTCGCGGACACTCCGTTCAATCTCCGCCTTTTGCACGTGTGGGTAACGGTACGGCCGAACATTCGTCGGCTCGGCATCCGCCTTGAGCGGAATACGGTGGTCACGAAACCGCGGTGGTGGCAAAGTACGTGGCTCCTGAAAAACATCAGCATAATCTGTCAGAAGTAACTGTAACTGAACCGGTACCTCAGAAGGCGTGGAATTGCCGGTCTGGACCTCCCGAAGGACCGCCATCAGCTGTCCGTCCCCGCTCAACCGCTGCAAGCTGCGAAGAGAAACCTCCTTAACAGGAGAAGACATGATCCCTTGCAGGCAAAACTGTTTTTCTCCGTGCCCAAACTCCATAGTCATTTGTTTCCAGTCAAACGTCACCCGCTGTAACTGGTGCAACCACTGAACTCCCAGCACCATGTCTGAGCCCCGAATAGGTAACAGGTAGACGTCAGTCCTTCCCACATAGTCACGTATCCGCATTTCCACTCCCCGCAGCACCCCCTCGCACTGCAGCCGGCTGCCATCCGCCACCATAACGTGAAAGGCAGCTCCCCTGTCAATCACGTGCCCAACTCGTCGTGCCACATCGGGATGTATGAAGTTGTGGGTACTCCCACTGTCCACCAGAATGGTAACTCTTTCTTGGGCAATCCAGCCCGCCAGCCGCATAGTAAGCGGGGGAGCGCAACCCTCAAGAGCATGTATAGAAACCCCGAACTCAATTTCCTCCACATCTACCTCCAGCTCCTCATCCGGAGCCGGCTCTTCCGCGTCTTGATGCAACATGAACACCTGTATCTTCTGGCATTTATGACCTGACACAAACTTCTCGTCGCAGTTAAAGCACAGACCCTTCTCCTTTCGAGCGGATAACTCACTCCAAGATAACCGAGTCACAGTCGGCTTGGTACCCGTAGGTTGCTCCCGTCGTGCTGCGGTCGCAGGAGTCAAAGCCGGCCTACTCATGGTGCGAGCCCTCTGCCGGTTGAACCTCTCCTCCTGTATACGAGCCAAGGTAATCGCGTGGTTCAATGATCGAGGCATGAGTGCTTGCACCTCGTCTCGAATGTGCTCCTTGAGACCAGATATAAAACAGCTGTAGAGTGTCCGCTCTGACCACTGAACCCGATTTGCCAACTTCTCGAACTCCGTACGATACTCCATCACCGACCCTTTTTGACGAAGCTTCTGAAGGAGGGCCTCAAAGTTCTCGTACTCCAACGGGCCAAACCTGGCCGAAAAATCCTCCACAAATTCCCCCCAAGGTACGTACTCCCGTCCTCGCAGGAACCACTGCGTCCACTGGAAAGCGTCGTCCTTCAAATGGAAGGACGCTAACTGCACCCACTGGCCTTCAGGCACTTCCTGGTATTGGAAAAATAGTTCCGCCTTTTGGATCCACTCCAAGGTGTCGCCGCCCTCGAACTCCGGAAAGTACATCCGAGTTAATCCGGGAGTTAATCGGTGTCCCCCCTGACCTCCTTCCCGTCTTGCGGGCTCCCCTTGCTCGAAACCGCCGTAGCCTTGATGCGGACCTGCTCCCCAAGGAGGGGGTTGTGGCTGGCCGCCCCATCCTTGGCCAAAACCGGCCACTCCCGGTGCCCCAAATCCACGAGGAGGAGGGAGGAGCCCTCCCCTTGGCTGTCCCGTAACCTCGGGTGGCCGCCGAACCCCACCGGGGTCCTCCCAGCCCCGGCTCCCCTGGCCGCGACCCAGTCCGGGCTCGCCGAACCCGCCTGCCGCGAATCCGGGCGGAATCGGCCCCGCGAAGCCCCCCTGCAGCGCTGCCGAGCCCCCTGCTGGCCCGTACGCCGCCCATCCAGGCCCGCCGGACCCCCCTGAGCCGATTCCAGGCGGAGTCGGACCCGCATGGCCGCCGTACGCGGCTGCCGAACCTGCGCCGGGTGGATTTCCGCCAGTTCCGCCGAGTTCCGCACCCGATCCGGCCGAATCCTCACTAGCTGGCCCTTTTCCTTTCAACAACGCCTTGAACTCCTCCATCCGGGCCTCCATCCGCCCTTCCATGGCCGCCATCGAATCGGTTAGGCCAACAACGCTCTCCTCTAGGGTTTCAATCCGTGAGGACTCCTCTTGAGTGCGAGTGGTCACCATGGACGAAGGCTCTGATACCAAATGTTAAGGGAGAAACTACTAAGGAGCAACTAAGAGAGAAAGATCTAGGGATTAAGAGAGGATTTAGGGTTAGGAGGGAGAAGGAGGCTACCTGATTATACTCTGCATGAACCCCCAAAGGGGGCTGCCCGGATATATTTATATCCGGGCCTGGAAGGGCCGGCCGGCCCTTCCCAAAGGGGCTGAACCCGCCTGGTTCAGCCCCTGGCCGGCCGGTTCACTGATTGGGGGCTGAACCGGAAGGTTCAGCCCCGTTGTTTAGCGCATCCTTGCTCCTCCGAACATAGTGGCGACCCGTAAAGCATAGCGGGGGCGTAACACAATACCACTCGTCGCACTCAATGCTTTCGACGAATCGTCGAGAAACTTATCGCGCGGCGGTAGTGGGCTATCGCGTGGCGATACTACTCGACGCACTCAACGCTTTCGACGAATCGTTGAGAGACTACCGCGGGGAGGTAGTGAGCTAATGCACGGCGATAGCTGATTAAAATGACATATGCCTCGGGAAGGTACCGCTCGGCGGTAGTAAGTTAACACCGACAGTAGCTTGCCACGTGGGCTGTTTTGGGCGACAGAGCGATGTCAATTGGCCCAAGCGGCGACCGCATTAGATATCGAGCGGCGGTAGCTTGCTGTTAAGGGCTGGATTTGAGATTTCATTCTCATTTTCCTCTCTCACACTCTCTGTTGGTTCTTGAGATTCTTGAGGGAACAGGATAAGCGATCTAAGGTGTGCTTGTGATCGGAATTACGAGTCGACGCTAGATCCGAGGAGAGGAAGTTGTGACGATCAGTTCCATCCGGATCAAAAAAAAAGGCATGACTCCTAAGCGATCGATAGAGGTAACGACTTTCTCCTGGGACAAGTAAAGTCCTCAATTTGCATACGTGCATGGAACCCCTCACCAAAAGGTGAAGAAAAATGTGGTTTCCAGCGGATAGATCATGATGATCTCCGCTAAAACTGCATTTAGATATGGAATCGAAGTACGAAATAAGTATGTTGTGTGAAGCCCATCTGGACAGTTTGATCTTGATTGGTGATGAATTGATTTGCATGTCGGAGAAGACTCCGTGGATAAAACGTGTGGATATACGTGTAGAGTCCGGGGTCTGGGGGTGTGCAGGATACTGCAGTGATAGTACTGTGGGTGATCTCCAGGAAAACACCCAAAAATGTGGGAGAAGCGACTTTTGTCCCTACCGCGCGGCGGTAGTGCTACCGCCGACGAAAGCTTCCAGTAAGCTATGAGGCCTGTCTCTGGGAGACCTGGGGCCATTGTTTGAAGCTGAGAGTCTTGTGAGCCCAGCTAAGGTGGTCATGCGAGCCAGCCTGAATGTTGTTGCGAAGCCTGTGTCCGTGAGACAAGGTTCGTAGCATGAGAAGCTGTGAGCGTGGAGAGCCCAGCTATTGGCCATGAGAGCCATGATGATCATTGCAGGATCAGATCCTGGGGACATGTGAGCGGCAATTGATGCTGAGAGCCTGGAGTGCCCATCAACAAAAAAGCCAGAGAGCCGAGCGGGCAAGCGGAGGCTGACCCGCATCTTGTCGTTCGTCATGATGGATGTGACCGTCAGCGTTGACATGACGATTTGAGCAACGGGTTGTGGCTGAACTGCACCTGCGTTATGTCGTTCGGACCAAGATCGTCTAAAGTAACTGGCTTTCGTCATTGGCGTAACGAAAGTCTTAGGCCCCGAGCCGGAAAGACTATAATGCTCAAGTATACCATCAAGTTTGGGACTGTGGATGGTGGTGGGACCCGGGAAGTCCGGTACATCGAGAATGTGCACTGAGTGCACGGGCCGTGTGATCGATCGAGCCTGCGTCTGTGGCGAATGGTGCTTAAGTGCACGTTGATATTTGCCAAAATATATATATGATACTGCTTGCAGGAAAGGAGAACCGCCTCCCGAATGAGCAGTGAGGTCGTTATAAATTGGACAGCTAATGCTGACCGTTGCTTTGTTTGCCACGTTTTGGTGGGTCGTGCTATGCAGGTGCTGGAGAGCCAAGTGAAAAATAGCGGCCTGAAGTACCTTATGCTGCAATTGGCTGGCCTTCGAAGGCTCAAAGTCGAACGTTTACTGTTTCTCATGTGTGTCCGGCCTGCGTGTCGATGTATGAAAACACTTTCTGTAAATGAAACAGTTGTAAGGCCTTAAGGCCAGAACATTTGGTGTATTTGGTTATCATTTTTATCTGTGTAGTGGACATTTCTGGTATATGGGTTCTACAACTTAATCTGCTTCCGTTAGAATGTGCTCTGAGTTAGGATGCGTATACGATAATATGGTTTCAATGCGTAACTCCGTTGACTGTCTGTGGAATATGGCGTAGGGCCCCGGCCGGACCCTCTGTTATATTTTATGTGACGGATGAAGATGTTACACCCTCATCCAAAGCCACAGTTTTCTCCCTCTCCAAGGTCCCCACTGACACCCCCTACATATCATGGCCTCAATCCCGCACATGTCTGATCCCGCTCAGCAAACCACAAGGCACCTGCTTTCTACCCTGCACCCAATCCCGCCCCTAGTTTAGCGACTGGACTCTCCCAGGCCACCTACGACCCAAGTCGACACCTCCACGGTAGCCCTTGTCTCCCTACCTAGCTGCAACCTCCTCCCTTTCCAGGTTCTCTCATCTGATAGTCCTAATCCCCAATTTCTCTTTTAGGCTTCATTTGTTTCGGCGGTGGCGGGTCAATCCGGCGGGTGAAAACATAGTGTTCAAAACGGAGGGGGAGGTGGCCGCTCCAAACGGAGCTTTTTGGGGCGTTTCTCAAGGCAGACGGGTGGAACGGAGCAAACGCCGCCGGAGTTTCATTTGGTTACCCTCCTTCCGGCTGCGTTTGCCCAAAACGGAGCAGCGAAATGCCCAAGCAAATAGAGCCTTAGTCGCAACCTCAATACTCACATCCAGTCCCTCCTCTAAAGACAACCTACATACAACCCTCCAGTCGCATCCCTCATCCTCTTCTCCTACCCATGAACTCCTCCTTCAAGCTCATATCCCCATGACCTTCCAACCTCCTCAATACCACCAGGCAATATTTACCCCTTCTCTGATCACTGGATCTCTGTCCCACGACAACATCCCTTACTTCGTGAGTATCTCATTGTTGTCTGGATCTTTATTTACAATATTGATATATGGTGAAGTGATTTCATACTATTTTGAATCTCTTTATTAGTAGTTCTTTGCTCTAGGAAATTTTATGGTTTGCAGGTCTTATTTGTTATGCGCCCCTGCTTTGGCCGTCCACACAGAGAAAACTCTTGCTTACCTAAATAAATATTGTGCACTGCTTGAATTAATTGCTTGAAATTTATTCATTTATTGTGCGTTTGTGATTCATCCGTCGGATGCATGTGGTAACCTAGGACACTATGGTTATTTCAATCGTGAGAGAAAAATTAGATTGCATACATCCTCAAAGGGGGAAAATAGGTATATATAGATACAATGACACATATAGAATAACACGTCAATAATAAATAACACGTCAATAATAAATAACACGTCAATACACCCCCAAGCTGGCGCGAAAAGGTCAAGAAAGCCCAGCTTGCTACATGTAGAGAGAAGTCTGGAAGGCCCAATCGCCTTGGTGAAGGCATCGACAACCTGCTCTGCGGAGAGAACATATGACGCTTCAAGTGTCCTTGAACGGATGTGCTCCCTGAGAAAGTGAATATCAACCTCAATATGCTTAGTCCGCTCGTGCAGAACTGAGTCGGAGGCAAGCATGAGAGCGGACTGGTTGTCGCAGAACTGGTTGTAGCTCGTGCAGAACTGGTTGTAGCTGTGTTGATTCTGGGTATACGAATGGTTCGAGGTTTCTACATCCATATCGTTCAACGCGATATCACCTAAATGAATGGTCGAATCAGAGTAATAACCCCACAACTTATAAAGAGTTATTTAACTTACGCCGTGCTCGGGAAAGAATGTGATCGAGAGGACGTTTGGGTTGCTTAAGAAACGATGGGTAATACTGAAGCAACCATCATTTTTTGAATTGAAAGTACAGGTATATTTTTAATTGCATGTACTCTAGTTACATTCATTTGAGGTGGTAGTAAATTAATAATGGTTACTGCATATTACAGGTGCAAATTATTAATGCATGTTGTATATTGCTTAACTTTCTAGTTGAGAAAAGATTGGAGAGTGACACTCGATTACTTGATGAAGTGGATGCAGAGTTAATGTCAGCGGAACATGAAGAAGAGATGTATGACTACGATGAAGGCGTCAGTTCAATTCATAATACAACCGAGTGGACCAATTTTAGAGAAAATTTAGCGTTGATTATGTTTAATGATTACCAGACTCGTCGAGGGCAATGATAGAGAGGATGTTTGGGTTGCTTATGTAATTTTTGGAGATAATATAACGATGACTAATGTGTACGTCATTTGTTAATTTAGTGATGACTATGGTTAATGTTACTGTTTAGTCCTATGTTTTTCAGTTATTGTTTAATGTTAAATGTGTATGTCATTTGTTAATTTAGTGATGACTAAGATTTTGTAATATTAATTGTTAATTTAATGTTTAATGTGTATGTCATTTGTTGGTTTAATGTTTAATGCTAACGTTAATGTTAACTGTAGAATGGAGAAGTCAAATGAAAATTCTTCGATCAAGAGTGAACGATCCTACATACATTGGACTATACAAATGGATACCACTCTGTCAAATGTGTTGCTCAAGCAACATAACATGGGTCACAAGCAATGTTGCAGATGTCGGATGTCGGGGACACGTCGGTTTGAGTTTTCATGTCGATTTTTTATATATCGGGGGATATATCGGGAATATTTCATATATCGGATTTTAATATTTAATTAATTATATATGTAATTACATGTTATTTTTTAATTTTTATACATATCACAGTACTACCTATTTTACAACCTATTGAACTTTTAAATATTAAAATCTATATGTAGCATTTAACATACAACACTTTAAATATGAAAACTCAAACATACCTCATTCTTCATCACCCGAAAACTCATCTATAGTTGGCAGAGTAGATAGAATATGATCTTCATCTGATGAACCCTCTAGATCTCCCTCGTCCACTTCAGATATTTTTCTCTTTCCCCTTCTTTGATAACTAATTGCCACTTTGCTTGTAGCTAATCTTTGAGGTCTCCTTTCATCATGATCAGCGTCGACTATATTGCCAATTTGCGCCCATGTCAGCCCCTCACCAGGAAAGACTTCATCATCGTCATCTTCATCTTCATCCTCCTCAGCATCAACATTTACCATCCACTCTTGTACCATTCCAGAATCAACATTTTTAGCTGCCAATGGATCCCGAGATGTCTCTGAATATTTCGACTTTAGCAAAGCATTGAACTTTACAAATACTAAATCGTTCAATCTCTTACTATCAAGTTTATTTCTCTTTTTAGAATGTATCTGTACATTTTTAAAAAAAAAGTTAAATAATGCATACAATCATATAATAAGATATAAATGTTTAATTACATAACTAAATTAATGTTTACCATCTCGAAGGTGCTCCAGTTCCTCTCACAGCCAGAAGTTGAAGTAGTCAGACTTAAAATTTTCATGGCCATAGTTTTAAGGTACGGCGTATCAGCACCGTTAAGCCGCCACCAATGTACTGTGAAAATTAAATTGACAACACAATATATTAAAATATTAATTATTCATTTATTATACATAAATACAACATTATTGTTAATAAATATATATATTAAAATGTACCTGAATTTAAGTTGGGATTTTGTAGCTGTCTCTTTGTCATTTCTTTACCAAATAACCCTTGTTGGTATTGGTAAACATCAAGCTCAGCGCTGATGTGATCCTGTGTAGAAGGATCTTTCCTATATATCCTTGAGAGACACTCAACAAAACCACTCATAAACCTTCCGTCAGCCTCAATCTCCACTCGATGAGAATAATAAAAATATGGGTTTAAGTAATACCCTGCAAAGTGCATAGGACTGTTCAATCTCCACTTGACAAAAATAATAAAAATTTGGGTTTAAGTAATAACCTGCAAGGTGCAGAGGGCTGCTCATATTTTTCTCACATCTGCTATCAATCAACTTGCATATAGGAAGATATTTGTTCTCTTGGTGATCGAGAACTACGACAACCTCTTCCCTAGCTTTTTTGATATCACCATATAACCACCACATGGATGGTGTATCCCCGTCGACTCTTCTCAAAACTCTCACAAATGGTGTGAATATACCAACAGCCAGCTCGACATTCGCCCAAAATCTAGCGCTCATCACTATCATTGCAGCCTACCATATGCAAAATAAAATATTAAGAAAATACTATAAAAGGGCAACTTTCAAAACATATATTTTAAATGAAAGGAATAAAGAAGCAATAGTTTTACCTGCTTTCCCCCAGCACTACTGGCCAACTTTGTTGCAGCCCACTTTGCAGATGTGAATAAACCCCTCAATTGATTCTTCTTCTCTAAGATGCTCTCTAAAGATAGAAATGTTGTAGCGAATCTCGTCACACCTGGTCGAATAAGCTCATGAGAGTCCAAGTCCTTTGTTGACTCTCTAAACATGTCGAGCGAGATGGTGTGACCATAGATGAATATAGAGAGTTGCCGGCCTAAGGAGACAGCACTCTTTATTGCCTTCAATTTTCCTATATCTTGTAACAGTAGATTAATAGTGTGAGCCGCACAACAAGTCCAAAAAATCGTAGGTCTTTTCAAAGTCATAAGCTTTGCAGCAGCCATATTATTGGACGCGCTATCCGTCACAATCTGCAGGATACTATGCTCTCCTGGGCTCTCAGGGCTATCAATCGCCTCATCCAAGAAGTCAAAGATGAACTTCTCATCGTGTGTGGAGGAGGAGACATTCTTCGAAAGCCAGAATGCTACTCCAGAACTACAATGTATCATGATATTCATCACGCTCCTACCATTCCGATCTGTCCACGCATCGGTCATGATACTGCAACCATTCAATTTGCATGTCTGCGTGAATATGCCCAACATCTCCTTCGTCCTCTCCACCTCCCCTCGTAAAATTTTCTCTCTCAACTCATAAAATGTTGGGATCTTCATCCCAGGTCCGCATAAACCAATGGCATGAGCCATCTGCTGAAAAGATGAATTACATATGACGTTAAACGGGATCCCGTTTTCATATGCCCATCTACCTATGTACACGACAACATCATCTCTGGCTTTCTTTTTGTACTTACTCTCTATCGTGCTTTGTTGGGAATCTTTTCCCTTGGTAGACTCGACAGCTGAATGAACAAACTGGTCCATTGGACCCTTTGAACCTGTGCTCCTAAGTATGCTAGTGTCCTCTTCTTGATCAACATGCACTCCTCCAACAACCACCTCATTTAAGATTGCTTCCAACTTGACACTTTTAACCCTCTTACTCTGTAAATTTGAGTTCAGCGCTGAATCTGCTTTAGCCTTAACGTCGGCGGGAACCTGAGGACATGTCTTAACATTACCCTTCCACCCAGCCAAGTGATGCTTGAAACGTGTAATTCCGCCATTCACTGTCTGCTTGCAGTAGTTGCATTTGATTCGGTTTGTGTCGTTTGCAACCAACTTCTCACCAAATGCCCAGAACGGATCTCTACCGGTTGGTACCAGAGATACGGGAGCCTCACTAGAACCAGCAGAAGAACCCATTCTAATAGGACACAAAATGAAAATAATATTAGTTAAATGAAATGAAAAAATATTTAACATAACTATATCACGAGAAAAATTGCTAGTTGAAAAAAAATCAACATCATAAAAGCTCCATAACTTCATTAGATCGTTAGATCTTCAGATATCTTTTATATTATCCATGCAATACTTTATTTATCCAACAAAATTTTACATTCTCAGTAGTATACTAGTATACAAAGTTATAACTATCATTCAAATTTTTAAAGTATCCAACACTTTATTCAAATTTTCAAAGCATCTCACACTTTATTTATTAAAAGACACAAAGCAGCAGGGCAACTAAAAATGTGCTTGGATATACATGCATCATTGATTGCAAAATGAAGTTGGATAAATAACTATTACTAGGGGTATTTCAAATCATTTGTTGATTAAAAGCAGCAGGACAATCAATGAAAGCTTCTGGCAGCAACTAATAAGACAAATAAAGCAACAAGGCAGCCACCAACAACTAAATGGGTCGGCAGCCACCAGTAACAACCCACAAGGCAGCCATCATGCTACAGCCGACAGCTAGCACAACAACCAACAAAAAAAATGCAGAGCGATAGAATGAGAGAGGGAGATAGGGAAAAGAATGAACCAGCCGAGAGAGAACCAGCGAGCAGGGAGAAGAAAGAGCACCAACGAGCTAGAGAGAACCAGAGAACCAGAGAACTAGAGCACCAGCGAGTAGGGAGAAGAAAGAGCACCAGCGAGCTAGAGAGAACCAGAGAACCAGAGAACCAGAGCATCAAAGAGCACCAGCGAGTAGGGAGAAGAAAGAGCACGAACGAGCTAGAGAGAACCAGATAACCAAAGAACCAGAGCACCAAAGCGCACCAGCGAGTAGGGAGAAGAAAGAACCAGCGAGATAGAGTGCCGACAGCGCGCGAGAGAGGGAGAGCACCAACGAGCTAGAGAGCACCAGAGAACCAGAGAACCAGATGGCACCAACGCACCAAAGAGCACCAGCGAGTAGGGAGAAGAAAGAACCAGCGAGATAGAGTGCCGACAGCGCGCGAGAGAGCGAGAGCACCAACGGGCTAGAGAGCACCAGAGAACCAAAGAACCAGAGGGCACCAACGAGCAGGGAGAAGAAAGAACCAGAGATAGTGTCGCCGGCGCGCGCGGGAGAGCTAGGGCAGGAGCGACGGGGAGAGCTAGGGCAGAGCGTGAATGAAATGAGCGGGGTCGGGGTGTTAAAACAGCACCCGACCCGCTCATTTCATATTATTATTAATAATTTTTTAAAAAAAACTTTAAAAACGCCCGAAATCGGGCGTTTTTTTGGGGCCGACATGTCGGTTAAAACCGACATGTCGGCCCGCTTTTTTCAAACCGCCACACCCAGAATCTGTGCCGGTTTTGTGTCGTTTTTTCTCCCAATCCTTCATGTCGGCCGACATGTCCGACATGTCGGCCGATATCCACAACAATGGTCACAAGACACCCAATGGATGGAAATCTACTTCTTTCACGACGGCCATATCAGCGTTGAAGGAGATTTGCAATGTGGATCTTAACAAAGAAAAGATCACAACACAACTTAAAACATGGAACAAATACTATCACGATGTTAGTGCTATGTTGGATACAAACGGATTTGGATGAGACTGAGAACGACATATGAAAAAGGTTGATGGTGAAGAGGTGTGGGCTAACTACGTAAAGGTAACCAACATGCTACTTAAGGTAATATTTTCTTATATTATAAATAACCAAATCTATGTTTGTGATATTCACTATTTGGTGGAAATTTGCAGGCTCATCCGACAGTGAAACATTACAAAGGCAAGATTATTATAAACTGGTCTGATTTGGGAGCGATATGTGACAATGATAAGGCCACCACTAGTCAGCCAACAACAGCTACGGAGAATGCTATCGAGCTGAACAGAGAGTCCTTTGTGGAAGAAAGTGAGACTCCAGGAGATCGACCGGGATTTAAAGGAGAAGGAAGCGTAAAAAAAGAAGAAGAAGAAGAAAGTTGTTGGGATTGATGCAGTAACAGATGTCATATCCAGTGTTGCCATTATCATGGATAGGTCATTTCAAGCAAGAAGGACAATTGTTGTGGATACATCAATGGCATATGATCAGGCCATATAGTTGCCCTTGGTAATTTTCAGAATCTGGAGAAACATGAATTACTGAAAGTCATGGATATACTCTCTTGTGATACGATTAAGTTTGGGGTATTGACGAGCTTAAGTTGGAGTGGCTGATGCGTGTTAGTAAGTATGCTGATGTTGTTAAGAGTACAAAGCAGCTAGAGATAAAAGTTCTCTTAATTTTCTTATTACACAGAGCCTTTTTATAGGCTTTTTACAAGAGGAAGGACAGCTGCCAGCTCCTGCTGGTATTTCGTTTTTTTTTCTTTTGTTGACTACAGTCACCAAGATAAGCTATATACTTATCTATATACATAGGACTTGACTTATCTCTAACGCCAGGTTATTTCTGAGCCAACACGTATATCCAGGTCCTTTATTTTCTTATTTCTTACACCCCTCCTGAGCTGGATTTGCCATTACTCCCAATTTTTGTCGGAGGGTGAGGAAACGAGCCCTAGGTAGCGGTTTGGTGAGGATGTCGGCGATCTGATTTTCGCTGCTGCAGTAGTTTATTTTGATCTTTCCTTCTTCGATTTTCTCCCGTATGAAGTGTAGGCGTAGATCGATGTGCTTTGTTTTATGTTGCGTGAGCGGATTTTTGGCTAATGCGATCGCAGCAGTGTTATCACATTCCAAAATGGTGGCTTCTTCTTCTTTCTTCCCTGTGATTTCCTGCATCATTTCTCGTAACCACGTTGCTTCACAGCTTGCAGCACTTAGCGCCATGTATTCGGCTTCTGCGGTAGATAACGCCACTGTTTGTTGCTTTCGTGAGCTCCAGGTGATGGCATTTTGATTTAACATGAATAAGTATCCACTTGTACTCTTGCGGTCTTCTATGTCTCCTCCCCAATCTGCATCACTATAGCCATGTAGTCGGAAATGATCATCTTTGGTATATTGAAGTCCAAATGTGAGGGTTCCCTGGATATAGCGTAGAATGCGTTTGAGAGCTGCAAAATGTACTTTCGAGGGACAACTAACAAACCGTGAAACAATATTGACTGCATTCTCTATATCCGGGCGCGTATTGGACAAATAGATCAAAGATCCGACTATAGATCTATATTGATCTTTTGCCATACATTCGTCAGCTGCTGTTTTCTGTAATTTTTCTCCTTTTCCCATGGGGGTGATTGAAGGATTACACTCACTCATGTTGAATTTCTTTAAGATATCCTTTGCATAGTTACTTTGGGAGAGAAATATACCAGTAGGCTGCTGCAACACTTGGATTCCGAGAAAGAATTTCATTTTTCCTAAGCTTGTCATTTCATATTTAGTTTCCATTTCAACTTGAAACTGCTGTAGCATGCTTTTGGAGTTTCCTGTAATTAAAAGGTCATCAACATATAGACCTAAGAGTAGAAATTTACCTTCTTCTCTTCTGGAGTAAAAAGTAGGTTCACTTTCACTTTTTTTAAACTTATTTTCTTGCAAATATGCATCTATATTTGCATTCCAAGCTCTTGGTGCCTGTTTGAGGCCGTATAAAGCTTTGTTGAGTTTGTAGACATGATTTTCTTGCGCTTGCTGAATGAAGCCTTGTGGTTGCTCGACATATATTTCCTCCTCAATATGTCCATTGAGAAAGGCTGATTTTACATCATAATGATACACTGAAAGTTGTAGTTGGGCTGCATAAGCTAAAAGAAGTCGTATGGTATTCATACGCACCACAGGGGCATATGTTTCTTCATAATCTCTACCATATTGTTGTGCATACCCTTTGGCTACTAGCCGAGCTTTGTATTTTGAGATAGATCCATCTTCATTGTATTTAATTCTATAGATCCATTTTAATCCAATAATGGATCTTGCTGGTGGTTTGGTTACTAAGTCCCAGGTGTGATGTTTGTTTATCATTGTCAGTTCTTCTTTCATCGCTTGTTGCCATTCAGGAAGAAAGATGGCTTCAGCAAATGACTGAGGAGTAGTGCATGTTAAGGCTACATCACTTTGTTGATAGATTTCTTCCAAACTTCTAGTTTTTTGGGGCGATGATGAAGAGCTTGAGCCTGAGGAATCACCTTGATCTGGCCAATCCTGAAGATGAGGTTGGATGGTGTCATTATTTAATGATTCAACCACTCGTCTTTGAGGTATTGTATCTTGCTTATCTGAGTTCCATTGCCACTTCCCTAATTCATTGAAGATAACATCTCGGGATATGTGTAACTTTCTTTCTATTGGATCAAATAATCGATATGCTTTTGATTGATCACTATAACCAATAAAGATACACTCTTTGCTTTTACTGTCCAACTTTTCTTCTCTTCCTCTTTGTAGTAGCATATGAGCTGGACATCCAAATATTTTTAAATGTTGAATTGTAGGCTTTCTTTTGAACAGTTGTTCATATGGCGTTGCATTGTATAGAGCCTTTGTTGGAGCTCTATTCAAAATGTGAATAGCTGTATTCACTGCTTCTGCCCAGAATTCATTTGGTAATGCTTTATTTACCAGCATTGTTCGAGCCATCTCACCTATAGTTCGATTTCTTCTTTCTACAACACCATTTTGTTGTGGTGAGTATGGTGCTGTTAATTGTCTACTTATGCCATGCTCTGTGCAGTACGAATTAAATTGGTTGGAGGTGAACTCCCCTCCTCTGTCTGTTCTGAATGTTTTGATAACTTGGCTCAATTGTTTTTCCACTTCATTTTTGAAAGCTTTGAAGTAGTGCAAAGCCTCTGATTTGGTAGATAGAAAATATATCCACATATATTTACTATAGTCATCGACTAATAAGAGGTAATAGGATTTACCTCCAATGGACTTTGTTGTTGTCGGTCCCCATAAATCTCCATGAATTAATTCCAAGGGCTGTTGACAGTTGCTTGTGGTTGATAGAGGAAACGGTAATTTGTGAGCTTTGCCTTGAGCGCAACTTGAACAGAACACTTGTTCCTTTGTTATTGATGGTAGTCCAAAGACTAAATCCTTTTGTTTCATTTGGTAGATAGCTTCATTATGTAGGTGGCCCAGTCGATGATGTCATAACAGATTTGAGCTCAGTTCTTGAGAACAATTTAGTGCGGCTTGCTGAGTGGAAAGAGATAAATCCAAGGCAAACACTCTATTTCTTCCCATAAAAGCTGAGACAATTGGGGCCCCTGTATTTCCCTCAGAAATGAGGCAAATATTGTTCTTAAATGAGACAACGTACCCTTTTTGAAGCAACTGCCCAACACTAAGCAGATTTTGTGCTAACTGTGGCACATACTGCACATCAGTTATTGTTTTGATGTGTCCAGTTGGTGTTTGAATGTTAATGTCGCCTTTTCCTTCTATCTTTGCTGTTGTCCCATCTCCAAGATATACTTTTGCTGTCTGAGTGGTATCTAAGTGCATAAAATGATGACTTTGATATGTCATGTGTGCTGAACATCCACTATCTATATACCATAGATTGGATTGTTCAGTTTCTGTTTTTAAGCAGGAATAAAAGAGATTTTCTGGGGTTTCGCCTCCTTTCTCTTTTTCAACAAAGTGGGAAGCCTCCATATGCCAGCAATCCTTTTCAGCATGATTTGGTATTTTGCACTTTTTACATCTTGAAAAACAATCTCTTGAATTATGTGTCGTTTTATTACATATAATGCAATAGGGGGAAGATTGACCTGTACTTAGTCCTTTTCCTCTGCCTATTCCCTTGCCAGGTTTCGTCCATGGTTGTGTTTGTTTTCTTTCTCCTTTTTTCCACGGTTGTTGGTAGGTCTCTCCTTTTTTATTTTCTATTCCTGACTTGATTATCTTGACTTTAGTTTGCAAAGCTTGACTTAGCTGTTGAGTATCTCTACTCAATCTATCTTCATGAGATTTTAAAGAGGCTGTCAGTTCCGTTAGTGGAAGCTTATAGATATCTTTTGACTCTTCTATAGCAGTCACTGCTGGATTAAAGGAGCTTGGTAAACTTCGTAATAGTTTGGGTACTATATGTTTATCTTCAACTGTATCTCCTAGAGCTCGAATTTGATTAATAAGATTAATCACTTTTGCTAGAAAGTCTTGAACAACTCACCAGATTTCATAGCAACTGAATCTAATTCAGTCCACAGAGTTTGTAATTTTATAGCTATTACCTTTGGAGATCCTTTGTACTCGTCATTCAGAATATCCCAAGCTTCTTTTGCAGTTTCTGCGCTCATAATCCGGGGAAAGATAGTGTCAGTAACACCTTGTTGTATTAACATAAGTGCTTTTGCATCTTTCATTAATAAGTCTTCTTTCTTTTGAGCATACCCTGGTTCTGCAGTTCCAGGGAATACCATCACAGGCCCGTGCTGAACTAAGTCCCAGAGGCCTTGAGAACGGAATACCGTGCGCATTTGAACCCACCAATGTTGATATTTATCACCATTAAATATGGGAACTGATGTATGGGTTTGGGAGTAAGCTTGAGAGGTAGATGATGAAGCCATTTGATCGTGCGTTTAGAGGAATCACTCCTTGCAAAAACAAAAGGCTCTGATACCACTGTTAGTAAGTATGCTGATGTTGTTAAGAGTACAAAGCAGCTGGAGATAAAAGTTCTCTTAATTTTCTTATTACACAGAGCCTTTTTATAGGCTTTTTACAAGAGGAAGGACAGCTGCCAGCTCCTGCTGGTATTTCGTTTTTTTTTCTTTTGTTGACTACAGTCACCAAGATAAGCTATATACTTATCTATATACATAGGACTTGACTTATCTCTAACGCCAGGTTATTTCTGAGCCAACACGTATATCGAGGTCCTTTATTTTCTTATTTCTTACAATGTGCATGCAGCTTAATTAGAGAACTGCTTGTTTTTATGTCTTCCTGTTTGGATTTTAATGTGTGGGAACTAGAGTTATGTGTTTGGATTTTACTGTGTTTAAACTTTATGATGTATTTGTTATGCCGCCGCATCCGCTACAATTTCAAGGGCAAACGTACACTCGGCGACCGAAAGCACGGAGGCCAAACAACGGGGCTGAACCATCCGGTTCAGCCCCCAACCTATGAAGACGCCAAGGGGGGACTAAACCGACCCGGTTCAGTCCCCAAGTGGGGGGGCCGGCCGGCCCCCTTGAGCCCCAGGTATTAATAAACCCGGGGCTCCCTTTGGTTGGCATGCATGATCATTCTCAAGGTATTTCCTCTTTCTCCCTCCCTAACCCTAATTCCTCTCCTTGCTCTCTCTCTAAATCTTCCCCTAGATCTCTCTTCCTCTTGCAAGTTTTTATCATTTGGTATCAGAGCCAACATCCTGCGACAATGGTGACTCGCTCAGAAGCCGAAACCGCGCGGCTTGCATCCCTCGAGGAGAACTATGTAGGGTTGTCGGACACGATGACGGCGCTCGAAGAACAAGTGAAATCCTCCCAAAAAACCCTAGAGGATCGCTTGGATGCGCGCATGGAGGAGATCAAAACCCTACTTGCACAAAATCTGAAGGGAAAGAATCCTGCGGTAGAAGGATCGGAAACGGAGGCATCCTACCATCCTATGGCGCAGAACGGCACTGGAATCGGAAGCGGAGTGCAGCAGGGGACCGGATCGGGGCCTACGGGGGGCGGTTTCGTCGCTGCGGGATCGGCGGAAGCCGATCCTACGCGGATCGACGCGTACGCCTACCGCGCGGCAGGATCGGCACCGGAGGGGTACGGGGGTCCTGGGGGGCACATCGGGGGGTCGACGGAGGCCGGCTACCGCCGGCCAGGGGGCTGGAGACCGCCGGAGGGCCTGGCGGCTCCGTGCGGACCGATCGGCGCCCATCCCGCCTGGAACGGACCCGGGACTCAAGCTGGCCCCTCTTGGCGGGGTCCGGGGCAAGGAGTGGCCCCTTTTCGACCAACTGGAGCGAATGCGGTCCCAATCGGAGGAGTGGCGGGCATCCTACCGACACCTCCGCTCTACGGAGGACCGGCGGACTACGGAAATGGCAACCCATGGGGTGGAGGGCAACAAGGAGGCTACGACATGGACCGGGGGCGGGCCGGGCCCGCAGCAGCCCCGGCGCAACCTTACCAACCAGCACATGCAGAACCCCGGCCATACATGCAGCCCAAATTGACACGGATGAACTTCCCTAAGTTCAAGGGCGGCGACGCCTTAGAGTGGATCCAGAAGGCTGAGCTTTTCTTCAAGTACCAAGAGATTCCTGAAGGGCAGTGGGTCCAGTTGGCGTTTTTCCATCTGGAGGAGGATGCCTTTCAGTGGACCAAGTGGTTTCTGAGGGGACGCAATTACGCACCGTGGGAGGAGTTTGTGGAGTCCTTCTCGGCTCGTTTCGGGCCCTTAGAGTATGAAGATGTGGAGGCTATGTTACAGAAGCTGCGGCAGAAGGGATCAGTCACAGAGTACCGGACAGAATTCGAACGGTTGGCCAATCGGGTCAATTGGGAAGAAAGGACAATGCTGAGTTGTTTTGTATCTGGACTGAAGGACCATTTGAGAGACGAGGTCCACGCGTACATGCCACGCAGTCTGAGTCATGCCATCAGCCTAGCCAGGATACAGGAGGAGCGGTACAACCGACAGAAGACCCGAACAACCGGACGGGCACCCACAGTGACAGAGGTAATCAGGAAGGAACCACCGGCCGGGGGCCGTCCCACTGTAACGAAGTTGACGTGGCAGGAGCTGCAGGCCAGAAAGGACAAGGGGTTGTGCTTCAAGTGTGATGAGAAATTCGTTCCGGGGCATCGGTGTCAGAAGGTCCAAGTCTTCATGCTGCGGAACGAGGACGGCGAAGAAGACACTACGGGTGACTCAGTTGAGGATGATTTGGATCTTACGGAGTTTGGAATATCTCTTCAGGCGATGGCAGGGTGCACAGCTCCCCTCACTTTACGGATCGCAGGGGAGATTGTCCAGGAGCGGGTTACTATACTAGTCGATAGTGGGAGCACCCACAATTTCATTGACCCCGGGGTGGCTCTCAAGACAGGGATCCCTATTGATCGGGAGGCCGCATTCCAGGTCATGGTTGCGGATGGGAGCAAGTTGCGATGCGAAGGGGTCCTGAAGGGGGCCGAGCTGCGGATGCCGGGGTACATTTGCCACACCGACGTCTACCTTCTCCCCATTCGAGGCTCGGATATGGTTTTGGGCGTGCAGTGGCTCCGGCAGTTACGGCGGGTGACCACAGATTGGGACATGATGACGTTGGAGTTTACTCAGCAGGGCAAGGACCACTGTTTGCAAGGCATCAGGACATCTCCACTCAAGGAGATCTCATTCAGGGGTTTGCAGAGACTGGAGGAGCAAGGCGGGACAATAGCCATGATTCTGGGGGTGGCACCCGTGGGATCAGAGGCTAGCGCGGAGCCCGAGCAGATACAAGCACTTTTGGGACAGTACGATGATGTTTTCCAGGAGCCAAGCTCCCTTCCACCGTCCCGCTTCAGGGACCATCAGATCCAGTTGAAGGTTGGGACGGATCCCACCAACATCCGGCCTTACCGCTACCCCCATATTCAGAAGATCGAGATAGAGCGTAGCGTACGCGAGATGCTGACGTCCGGTATTATACGTCCCAGTACTAGTGCTTTCTCTTCCCCGATCATACTAGTGAAGAAGAAGGACGGTTCGTGGAGATTTTGCGTGGATTATCGGGGGCTTAACAGTTCCACCATCAAGGACAAATTTCTCATTCCCATGATTGAGGAGTTGCTGGATGAGTTACACGGGGCGCACCTGTTCACTAAATTGGATCTCCGGTCCGGTTACCATCAGATTCGCATGAAGGAGGACGACATCCACAAGACGTCCTTCCGTACCCACGATGGTCACTATGAGTTCTTGGTGATGCCCTTTGGGTTGGCCAACGCACCTTCGACCTTCCAGGCAGTCATGAATGAAATATTCCGCCCTCTTCTTCGAAGGTATGTGCTAGTTTTCTTTGACGATATACTTATCTACAGCAGGAATTGGGAGGATCACTTGCAGCACGTCCGCTCCGTCTTCACCATACTGCGAGATCACAAGCTGTATGCCAAGCGGTCCAAGTGCTCATTTGGACAGCCGGAGGTTGAGTACTTGGGACACCTGGTGTCCGCACACGGGGTACAAGCTGACCCAAAGAAGATCGCGAGCATGGTCGATTGGCCACCTCCTACGACGGTCCGGGCTTTGAGGGGTTTCCTCGGGCTGACTGGGTACTATCGGCGGTTCGTGAAGGATTATGGCAAGATAGCCCGCCCCCTCACTCAGCTGTTGCAGAAAGACGGTTTTCACTGGAGTTCAGAGGCAGAGGTCGCCTTTCAGTCTCTGAAGGCGGCTATGACTACTACCCCGGTTCTGGCACTTCCGGATTTCTCCAAGACATTCGTAGTGGAGGCCGATGCATCGGGGGTCGGTATTGGAGCTGTGTTGATACAGGAGGGCCGACCCTTGGCCTACTTCAGCAAGGCGTTGGCACCCCGGACACTGGGCCTTTCGACGTACGAGAAGGAGATGTTAGCCATCCTGCATGCGGTCGCCTTGTGGCGGCCTTATCTCTTGGGACGACACTTCCAGATCCGTACCGATCACCAGAGCCTGAAACACTTTCTGGAGCAGAGATTAGCCTCACCATTGCAGCAGAAGTGGCTGACAAGGTTGCTGGGATACGATTATGAGATTGTGTATAAGCAGAGGAAGGAAAATGTGGTGGCTGATGCACTCTCCCGCCTACCAGAGAGCTCCTTGTCCCATATCTCAGGACCAGTGATTGAGTCGCTGGAAGAGATACAGGCAGAAGTTCAGCAGGATCCGGATCTACAAACCATCATTGCAGCACTGCGACAGGGGAAGCCTACTGAAGCCGGCTACCACTTGCAGGGAGACAGGCTTTACCATCAGGGCCGGCTAGTCCTCCCTGCCACGTCGGCCTGGCGGACGGTCATGATGCAAGAGTTTCACGCCTCGCCCACCGGCGGACACGCCGGCATCTTGCGAACACTACAATGGGTCCGGGCAAATGTTTTTTGGAAAGGGCTGCGACGCGATGTTCAGCGGTTTATACGGGAATGTGAGATCTGCCAGCGACAGAAGTACGAGACTACCTCTCCCGCCGGGCTGCTGACACCATTGGAGATCCCCCGTCAAATTTGGGACACTGTCTCTATGGATTTCATTGACGGTCTGCCCAAGTCTCAGGGCAAATCCGTCATCTTGGTCGTGGTTGACAAGTTGTCCAAATACGGACACTTCATCGCTATGAGCCATCCGTACACTGGAGCAACAGTTGCTGATGTTTTCGCCAAGGAGATTGTGAGACTTCACGACATTCCAAGCGCGGTCATATCAGACAGGGACCCCGTCTTTGTGAGCAATTTCTGGCAGGAGCTGTTTCGACTTCAGGGGACTTCCCTCCGCATGAGCACGGCCCATCACCCTCAGACAGACGGGCAGACGGAGGTCCTCAACCGTGGGGTTGAAACCTATTTGCGGTGTTTTGTCATGGATGAGCCACGCTCCTGGACTCGGTGGCTCCATTGGGCGGAATACTGCTACAATACCTCTTTCCATACGGCCAGCAAGCTCACTCCTTTTGAGGTGGTCTACGGCCGCCCCCCGCCTACTTTGAGTTCTTATGAGCCAGCCAGCACCGCTCTGCCCGCGGTCGATCGGATGTTACTGGATCGCGACCGGACTTTATCGCTACTGCGGGAGAACTTACGCCTCGCCCAAGATCGCATGAAGATTCAGGCAGACAAACATCGTACCGAGCGGGAGTTTGCGGTCGGCGATGAGGTCTTCCTTAAGCTCCAACCATATCGGCAACTATCGGTCTCTCGACGGACCAACCAGAAGCTGGCACCGAAATACTATGGCCCGTTCCGCATCCTCCGCCGGGTGGGGCCCGTGGCTTATACTCTTGCTCTCCCGGAGGGTTCTCGCATCCATCCAACGTTCCATGTATCCTTGCTGAAGAAGAAGCTCGGGACCTCCACTACCATCAGCCCTACTCTTCCAGAGGCTACTAGCAGCGGCGAATTGCGGCCTTCGCCGGAGGCGATTCTGTTGACCAAATGGAAGCGGCGGGGTGCCGAGTACCGGCTCGAGCTCCTCGTCAAGTGGGCGCACATGCCCGCCGAACATAATTCTTGGCTTGACTTCTTGGAGTTTCACGAGGCGTTTCCGGATTTCCCACTTGAGGACAAGTTGCCGCTTGAAGGGGGAGGGAATGTTATGCCGCCGCATCCGCTACAATTTCAAGGGCAAACGTACACTCGGCGACCGAAAGCACGGAGGCCAAACAACGGGGCTGAACCATCCGGTTCAGCCCCCAACCTATGAAGACGCCAAGGGGGGACTTAACCGACCCGGTTCAGTCCCCAAGTGGGGGGGCCGGCCGGCCCCCTTGAGCCCCAGGTATTAATAAACCCGAGGCTCCCTTTGGTTGGCATGCATGATCATTCTCAAGGTATTTCCTCTTTCTCCCTCCCTAACCCTAATTCCTCTCCTTGCTCTCTCTCTAAATCTTCCCCTAGATCTCTCTTCCTCTTGCAAGTTCTTATCAGTATTAGGACTACAATATATGTTTGGGCTTTAATATATGTTTGAACTTAATATATGTTTGAACTTTTTTAATTTGTTTTCTACTCTATTAATTTCAATTCCAGATTTAAATTCCATTTTACAGCCGAATAACAGAATTGACCAATCCTAATTCCAAATGTAGGATTCTGCACAACAATCGAACAACAAAATTGAAATTCAGCCAATTCTAATTCCTGTTGGATTTGGAATTGGTTGAATTTCAATTCCTCAATTTCAATTCCAGACTGACGAACGGAGCCTTAGGGTTCCCTGCTAGAACTCACGCATGCCTACCCCACCCTACATCAAAGCGTAAACATAAAAATTCATGCAATCAAAGTGAGAAGATGTAGTAAACATACTTATCACCAATATATTTTCCCTGGATGAAGTAATTCTGGAATAACTCATCAACGAGCGCATTTTGTTTTTGGCAGCCTTGATCAGCAGCAAATGATATGAGCCTATGGCTGTCCAAAGTATTCCCCCTACAAATATCGCACGTAGAGTCCTCATAATCACTTTATGCGAGAAAACTAGGCTCGTATGGGATACAAAATAGATTTACGTCATTCCAGCAGTGTCGTACTCAAAACCAAGACCTCGAAAAACCTATTAGAATATTGAAATCATAACAATATTTTAAAATTGAACGGTAAAAAGTGCTTAAAAGTTCAATCTGCACAGCCCTTTGAAATATACCTCGGTCATTCTTGATATAATGCGCTCAGACTGGGCAGATCCAAACTTACTTTTGTAGTATTCAGACTTCTTAATGCCTTCTTTTGGTGCCTGAGGATTAAGGAAAAATGGATGCCACTTTACCTGCAAATAGAAGCAGAGAAACGAACTAATCCAAGGTATTAATAAAGAAAAGGATAAATAAATGTATATATATATATATATATATATATATATATATATATATATATATATATATATATATATATATATATATATATACCTCGAAGTTATACTGGTCCTTGGTTAGGTCCATGGCTTTCTCAAGGTTCTTCTTGCCAACAAAGCACCATGGGCATACAGTGTCTGAACTGACATCAATTTGGATAAGTTTCTTTGAAGTACCATCAACAGCTTTATGTGCCATGAATCTTAGGTTCCTGCAAATGCATGGTAATTCAGTAATGTAATGACATTTAAAGTATAGTGGAATGATTATAGAGGTTTAAAGATCTTTATTTTAATGAAATGAATGGAGCTAATGGTATATTCCTGTTTGGTTTGCAAACAACTTTAAATAATATTTTATAAATGACTAATCCATTCTATTTGAGTGATGTTTATGCAATCAGCATTGTCCGGCAATCCCCATCTCTCCCTCTTAACTCACATCAGTTCTTCTAGATGTCTAAGCCATGCTGCTCACCTCGCCACGCACTTGTGCTCATGATGGTAAGACATCAAAGCAAGTCCGTCTTTTATGTTGTTGCGGTCTCCATTATAATTTCTATTTTGTATATGCAACTCTAGTAATTTCCAAATTATTTGTTGAGTGAAATCCTACATCGAAAAACTAACGTTATCTTGTAAATCTCAAGTCTCTCCACTTACAACCAATTGATTAGGTAGGATGCTAGGGTTTTAATATGATATATAAGAGCATGCAAGGACAAACTGCTCATTCCCATTAAAAAGTAGTCTTCATGTTAGAAGACAATCACCGTACATGTGAGGAGAGTGTGTTGAGCATAGTCCCACATCAAAAAATTAGAATAGCCTTGCACACCTAATATAAATCGCAAACTTCTTCATTTACAACCAATTGATTCTAAGTTGAATGTTTGAGTTCCAACATTGTTTATTCAAAGAACAAGAAACCACATTGGTGTTCTTACTTCAATGTGAAAAAAGAAACCATAAGCCTTGTTTGAGAAGTGGTCCTTCAGTGTGAATGAAAGCGAACAGAAATGATTAACACCAAAACAAAAGCGCACAGTGTTCTGTGTTCTTGCAAAATGCATTAGGCAAAAAGAGGCGTGGATCACAAGACTCCCGCGGCGGGCATTTTCGGTGGGCGGCCCTAATTTGGTAAAAATATACTTAGATATGTTTAAGCAATTGGGTATACTATTTAGAAGAATGTGGATATAAATGACAACCTCTAGAGATATGGTTGGGTGATTAAAATGGAAAAGCGCATCAGGATTACTATGCGTTAAGAAAGATGCGATGGGAGGTTAAAAGGTAATAATTTTAAAACCATTATTAGGCTTGTGATGCTATGGATCCTAGTAAAGAAACTATTGATGTTTAAGTTGTGTGTGACATAAATGTAAATGTATTTGCGATAAAACTAGAAATGTTAGATTGACAAATGTCGTGAGAATGATATCAGATGCAATGAAGGTTTGAATATGCACCAACAAGACAAGCAGATACAAAAAAATGTTCAAGGATTAAGTAGGACAAGCAATACACCAATATCAACAAGATTGAAAGATTTCCAAAATATTAGGTGTAGTTTATGTTTAACACTTCAACAAACATTCAACAAAATCGAAATGAAGATTTATAAAGTTGGCCCCAAAAAGTTGGGATAAGTCTATTGTTGATGATGAAGATGATGATGATGGATGGATCCTAATAAAATTCAAACTTCCAATTTGGATACTTCTGATTGCAAAGAGCTCAACAAGCATAAACTAAGAAAATCAAAACATAAATTACCCATAGTTTGTGGGGGTAATCAGGGGGTAGAAAATCACTAATAAAGACTCATTGCAGGGAGAATGAAAGAAACACACAATTTAGAAGCCTTGCCGACCTGCTCTAATCATTCGTTTAAATCGCTTAATTACGTTTTAAAATTTACATTTTAATAGCAGAGTTTCAGTGGCCTGATCAAACCAGAAGCTCCTGTAGGAAATAGAAATCACGCGTTCGCTAGAATATCCCCCACAAGAGTATCAACGAAACCCTAATTTTGCATAAAACCGTCGTATGCAGACATTTTTGTTTTAATCAAAGGGATCAAGAGAAAACAGAGTCAAAAAAAAGTCAAACCTCGAAGCGCCCAATTCGGTCGATGCTGTTGGAACACCGCTGATGCTTCTGCGGGAAAACTGAAGAAACATTTAAGAACCGGGAGTTGACGCCCAAATTAGTGGTTGACTTTCGATTTTAACATTTAATAACTATTACCTAAATAAATAAAAGAACGGGCCCGGCCCGATAAAAACTCAGCTATGCCCAGGCCCGGGCTAGCCCGCCCTGAGCCCAGACGCCGCTCTAGGGCCCAACAGGACCCCATATCAGCTCACAGCCTGGTCCGGCCAGGCCGCGCTAAGGCCAAGTACCGGGCCTATACTGGGCGAGCACCCATCCCGCCAGAGATTTTCATCAAATCCCGCCCCGCATGCTGATGGAAAATCCTGCCGAGACCGGATTTCTCCAAGGAAATTCAGCACCAAAATAGGCGGGAAATCTTGCCTTTCAGAACCGGCCGGCCTAGGCCAGATGAATTTGAATCTGAGACATATAATTAACTGTTATGGACAAACTTATTTTGGATATATGCAAACAAAATTCTTAAAAAAATTTTAAATATTTATTAAGCGTTTTACCGTAGAAAGGATAGGGGAAACCACTCCCTGCATCACACCTATCTCCGATTTCCACCTGTAGGAAACTCCTCTCCCGCAAAACCCTTAAATCGTGTTTATACGTCGGCGAGCCTCCAGTTTCCCACGCTGTTCATCGTCGGCGAGCCTCCAATTTCCCGCGTTGTTCACCGCCTGTGAGAGGTTCACCGTCTATGAGAGGTTCGATCTCCAAATTTTGTATTCCTTTCTCCCTCTCACTCGATTCCGTCAATGAGTTCGTACCTCCACCCTCAACGTCAGCAGACAAAAAAATTAGTTTTTTGCTCTTCCTGATTTTGTTTTGCTTTGCCCGTAACAATTCTGTTTGCACTTATAATTTTTTGATCTGCTCACAAAATTGATTTACATCTATTCAAAATAAGTTTGCTGTATTTTTTTTGTTTAGACTCAAGCTTGTTGCTACTACATAGGTTTTGCTAATTTCGTCATTTGTAATTGAAATCAATCTATGATGCTTAATATAAGAACATTATGATTACTAAGAAATTTTTTTTCATTGTAATTTTTATTTATGTTATTATATTTTAAGAACTATTGTGTGCTTATAGCCTTATAATTCACTCCCAGGGCAAATAATTTATGCGATTGTTAACCGCAACCCATTATTGACTAGTCGCACCCCAAAATTTTTTAATTTTTCACGCATTTTCTAAATACATCTTGTACATGCAATTTCAAGAAAAGTGTTCGACACGAAAGTTGTAGATCTCGACACGAAAGTTGAACACTTTTCCTGAAATTGCATGTACAAGGCGTATTTCTGAAAGACACAAAATCTGGTCATATTTTCAAAGTACGCCTTGTACATGCATTTTTAGGAAAAGTGATCAACACGAAAGTTGTAGATATCGACGAGATTTACAACTTTCGTGTGGAGCACTTTTCCTAATATTGCATGTACAAGGCTTATTTCGAAAAGACGCGAAAAGTTATGAAATTTTGGGGTGCGACTAGCCAATAACGGGTTGCAGTTAACAATCGCCTAATTAAAACTTTGGGACGCTCCACGTGAACAATTACTACATCACACAAGTTGTATGGCGGAGGCAATATTGGGCATTGCCGCACAACACAACAATAAATGTTGGTTAGCATGCGGGATGATATATGTGCTTATAATATGGGTAACGCTGATCTAAGAATAATAATAAAATTTATGGTTTATAGAAGTTGCATTTACATGATGAGTTCCCTCCCATGTCCCCCAGGCTAGACCTCCTCAGGGATGTGCGCTTTTCTTTGAACCTTTTTGTTTTATAAAGTATAGAAAAGAGTATTGCCACTAATCTGGTCTCACGGGCGGAGCCACTGCTGCCGGCAGTGGCCCTGCCCGCTCGACGGCGGACAACCCCAGATGGGTTCATCGGATCCCGGCGAACCTACCGGGGGGAGGCGGGCAAGCTGCCGACGGCATTTGCAAGAGACAATACTCTTATTTTACTTTATAAAAAGGAAAAGAACTATTTGGTTAAACTTTCAATTTTTCTATTTTATCCTCTCTTTATTATCAAATTTTCAATTTATACATTTTTATTTAATTTTTAAAAATATGATTTCATATAAGCAAATTATTTTTCCTACATCCTTCAAAATATACACTTCCTGTCACTCACAAAACGAATCCGGATCCTCTGGAGTTCGTGCGGGAATTTCAGGGTGGAGTTCGCGCAATCTCGCTCGTCCGATTGAAATCCAACGGGCGAGCGTGATTGCATTTTTTAATATTTTATCTTTTCCTTTTTTGTCTTTTAGCGCGCGAGAAATCCCGCCGTTGGATTGATGAAATGGGGGGTTCTCACGCCATTGGATTGAACCCCACCCTGAAGTTCCTACACGAACTCCAGAGGATCCGGATCCCTCACAAAACCAGTGCACTCCAAATCTCAATATTTTCAGGAATGGTGAGCACAAGTCAAAGTCAAAACAATTTGATTAGGAGCATCAATGTCAAAGTCAAAGTCAAAGTCACCATGTAGGCAGAGTCTATAAGCACCATTCACTTGCGCAACACTTAAAAACCAGTAAATCTTCAGCAAGCGGGACAAATAACTTCATGATTTTTTACCAAATCGGTTCATCATATAATATACAAGGAACATACAGGAGTATATATTAATTGTGGGACATTACCATGAAACATATTATACATACATACATACATACATACATACATACATGGGAATGCTATCCATTGAGGCGGTTTAACATCCACGGAGGCAGTAAGCTGCTGCCTAAGCTTAATTGAGCCTGCGGCGACGTCTCTTTATCCGGCATTTGTTGATAATATCTACACATTTCATTCCAGGGGAGAAAATCATTATATTAATGTGATCTTATCGTGTATTTACTATTTATTTATTTGGACACTTTCATTTCACTAATAATTGATAGCTTTGGATTTGCAGGGCACACGCTGCACTTAGGCTGCGTTTGGTGCAGCTTATCGTGACTTATTTGCTCTCGTGAGGTTGGACAAAATTGTCGTTGTCATATCAAAATCTTATGCATCAAACTAGTTTTTTTATAACATTTGTCATACCAAACATACATTCTATGACAATGACGTTTTTGTCCAACCTCACTGGAACAAATAAGCTGCGATAAGCCACGCCAAACTCAGCCTTAATTAACATATGACCGTTCTAGTATCGTTAATGTGGTTCCTAGTTGCATTGTTTTAACCAAATATTAAGGGGGGCAAAAAACAGATGTACTATACCTGGTGGTGGGATACGGAGAGGAGCCAGAAATGAGAAAATGCTGGGTGGAATGTTTTTGCTGCTCTAAAACTGGATTTTGTGCCGAAGCCAGGGCTTTCTCTTTAGCTTTAATCTGCTTAATTAACCTCCCAAATTTCAATAAAAATTGGGGCAATTAACAAGGATGTGATAACCAAAGTATGCACGGCATATATATATTAATGAAAAATAGGCAGCTCACCTCCTTCTCCATTGTCTTGTTTTGCTCCTGCAGCAGTTTCTCCTGCCATGGATACTCAAGCGTACAGATTCAGTGTAAAATGAAAATCTGCAGGGGTTCTGCAGGCATGCATATGTGAATCTTAAATTGCAGTGTCCAGCCCGAGCCGAAACCTAGTGAAGTATTGTCCAGTTTGGCTTAATACATAATAAAACCTCCCGATCCTATCACACAGAAAGAAGCACCTCACTGAAAAAGGAATCGATGCGATCACATGAAATATCAGAATTTCACTCAAATGAATTGAAGCAACTGAAGAGCGTATGATTTTGCTTGAGGTGGAGGTTGAAACATGGCTACCGTATTGGAGAGCTCACTACAAAGGGAGGGCAGAATGATGAGCGACAAACCAGTGTGTTGTTATCCTTCACAAAATTTAGAAAATGCAAAACGCATAAGAGCCTCAGTAAATGATCCTGATCATGATCCTCTATAATTGTCTATTTCATGGTTTAGATCTCTTTTCGATTTATCGAAGGGTATGATTTTTTTTTTGAAATATAATAAATAAATAAATACTGAATTACTTAATCAGTAGTAGAGCTGGGCAAAAAACCGGGCTCGGCAAAAGCCCGGGTAGGCCCGGCCCGGGCCAGGCTTGGGGCCCTTACCGGGTCACTGCTTTTGCAGGTTGCCCGGCCCGAACCGGCAAAACCCGGACGCCGGGCTAACCTGAGCCCGACACCGGGCTAAGCCAAAAACTGGCGGGATTTTAATCCCGCCTATTTAGGCGGGATTAAAATCCCGCCGCCTATGATTAGCGGGATTAATCCCGCCTTTTGAATTCAGGCCGGCCCGGGCCGGCCTGAAGGGCCTAATCGGGCCCCTCTTTGAGAGGGAGCCCGAGCCCAACCCGACCCAGCTCAAATTTAGCCCGGGCCGAGCCCGGTTGGAAAAAAGCCCGGGCCCAATCGGGCTTTTTATACACGACTAATCAATAGTATCAACTTTGATATAATCTTTATCATGAAATAGGTACTTGTTGAATATCATGAAGTGAAAGTGGTGGACTGGGCGACCTGGGAAACCTGTCCGCGCGGCCTGTACGGACAGGACTGGCAGTTAGTCAGGTCGGCATTTTTGCAGCAGTCGGCTTGTTCTCTGGCGGCCTGGGCGGTCTATCCGCGCGGTCTATACGGACAGAGGTGGTGGCTAGCCAGGCCGGCTTGTGGTCAGCAGACAGTTTGTTCCCAGAAAGTAACCAGGCGGATTAGATTGCTATCCGTGGAGCTCGCCAAGACCGGCGAGGTGCGGACTTGTGTAGAGTTCGCGAAGTCCGTGTTGCAGACTGGACCAGAGCTTGGGAGAACGGCATGGCGTGTGTCTTGGTCTAGCTCTGGTGGTGCGGTTGGTGGAAACCGCGGAGTTCGCCGGTTAGAGCGGACTGGTGCCGGGGTTCGCCGGGTTATGGGGGATGGGCTCAGTCCGGGAAATCGCGCGGTCTGCGCGGACTGATGCCTCTGTTCGCCGAGTTCGGCAGTTGTCAGCCTTGTGCGCTTTGGCTGCGGGCTCGGGTATGCGGACTGGAGGACTGTCCGCTAGCGCATGCGGACTGGAGCTGTTCGTAGGTGCGCTAACTGGGGCAGTATTCGTAAAGTCCGCCTGTATGATGAAGTTTGGCTGGGCCTTGGAGACAAGGCAGATTGGCTTGATGTCCGGCCTTGGTGGAGCAATCCAGGCGGACTGGCTAGCTCGCATTGTTGCGGCGGTCTGGTTGTGTATCCGCGGCTTGGCGGATACACTTGGTGCTCTCTGCGAGATGGGACAGTTATCCTATCAGCTAGGGCGGTGATCACACTCTTCTCCACACCTATAAATAGGACCTCCTGTCACATCAAAGATCATCCAACTGAACTGTAAGTGAACTCGCGGATATTTGTTGCGGTTAGGACTTTGTATCTGCGTGGTTTGAGGAGGCTGACCTATTTGTTGTGCAGGTAGCGCTGGAAAGCCAAGGAACTGGTTCTGACTGTGGTCAGGGACAGTGCGGACTCTGCGGATTGCAACTAGCGGTTAACAGTAGGTCGCAATTGGCAATTAGACAGTCTCTCTTCTGCAATTAGTGTCTCAGTTCAATAAGCTGTCCGCATCTAGCATCTTGGTTCAGTTCGACAGTAGCTCGCACGATCTGACGGCTAGCAACCTTGCGGTTAGGTGGCTTGCAGATCGGCGGTTAGAGTTCAACATTGGAATAACGGGAAGTACGCGCGGCTAGATTGCAGTTTGACGATCTGTCGGTTTGAGCGGACTCCGTAGCAGTTAGCAGCAGGGTCGGCGGATACTATTGGAGTCCGCGAGACTTGTTTTTTCTCTGCCTTGTAATTTGCTTCCATCAAGTACATCGGCGAATCATATCTTGTCATGTATACATCGCCTTGTAAAGATTTTTATAGTACAAGGTTCTTGCTCTTCTATTTGCAACTGACTTATTTGAGCCCGGATAAGTTGAATGTGTAACATCCCATGTTACTTCTAGGCCCCTTCCACTTAGATTGGCTTAAGCATGGGATGGGTGTCAAGGGTTTTAGCTAGGTTTGACCCTAGGTAGTGAGTTGTAGCCATATGGGGCCCACTATAAGACCAGGTCAAACTAGGTCAAACTAGGCTAAATAGGGACCAAACCACACCATGACCCCACCACATTGCCCTAACCCTAAAAACAATCCAAGTGCACCCTAGGGCATGCCATTGGGTCAACATTTTGACCCAAGTTGACCAAAGTCAACCTTGGGCTTAATTTGGTCAAACCCACACTCATGAGCCCAATTAGCCTAAGTAGGGCACCCCCTTGGCCCAACCCAAGTTGGGTGGTGCCACTAGACCCATTTCCATCAAATGGGGTCAGCCCACCCACCATGTTGACTAAGTCAACTCCCCAAGTCAACAAGTCAACAAATTGACCTAAAGGAGTGAAATGAAGACCAAGCCATCTTCATTGGACCAAGCCCACCAAAATTGGCCCATGGCCAGCCCAAGTGAACAAGACCAGTCCTACCCCTCTAAATCAGGAGAGAGAACACATGCAAGGGGGTAGAATTGGGATTTTGAGAGAAGGAGGAGAGAGAAATGGAGAAGAAGGGAATGGTGGCCACATGACCACCTCTTCAGCTGGATTTATCTGCCCAAAACCAGATGGCCGACCTCCTCTCTCCATTTCCAGCAGAAAACAAGGGCTGTGTGCCACTTGGCAGCAGGGGCGGAGCAACCAAAGCTCAACTGAACTCACATAGGTAATATCTCCCCATATACTCCACCTCAGTCCAAACAGACCTCACCAACAACTTCAGGAGGTAGAAGGGAGTGGAAATCGAGTGCTGGATCATGGTGAATGGTGGAGAATCAAGCTTTCGGGGTGGAGCTCGCCGGCGCACCACCACCATGCCAAACCGCCGCCTGACTCGCAGCCAAGCCCCAATCGAGGTTCGTTTCACCTCACCTCTACCTGTACTAGATTTCTAGATCCATTTAGGGAGATATCGGGCTCAATCGAGCCCGATGCCATGAGAGGAAAATGAAGGAATCCGGGCTTTTTCTTCTTGCTCGGGTTCGCTGGAGGAGCCAACTCCGGCGGCCCCACCGCTGGGAAACGCTAGCCCCCACCTTAACGAAGGTCGTGGCGATATCCGCCGGCGGTGGTGGTGGCTCAGCTGGCCGGAAACCGTCAGCCAACATCACCCAGGAAAACTCAATCGCAGCCGTTAATCCACTGGAGAAGATGAACAGATCCCGTCGGTTTTCACTTTAAGATTCGTGCAAATCTGTTTATATGATTTAATTAAATGTAATGAATAGTAAAATTCTGTCACATAAAAACAGTCCTTTTGCATGTTATTTTTAGGCCTCATAGAGGCATTTCCAGAAATTAGTCCCTTAATGAAAAATGTAGCTGACTGTCTTACCTTTAATTTGCCACCTTAAAGTTGTGATTTGGTGTAGTGTACAGTCCTGTAGGGCATTTCGCCTAGGACTGGTCCTAGGGTAGGGCAGAAATTCATTTGGATGCCCAGGTCAAACCAGTAATCACCATGACCCCAAATTTTGGGTACATGCATGATTAGGGCATACTTAGCCCCTGCCATAATTTAGGAATTTTTTTGGAACACCTTTTCCTATAGTTTTTGTCAAAATATCAAAATATAAATAAGTGAAGTATATGGAGCTATATACCTCCCATGGCCCCAAATCTTGGTGGTAAGTCAATGGGGACATCCTTGGTGCATGATAAAAATTTCAGCACCTTTGGTTCACTGCATGTTGGAGAATCCACTTGCATGTGTTAGTTCATATTTTGCCTTGTGTGCAAATATCAAAAATTCAAATATGGTGTATTCAGCCCAATGGTGGCATGAAAAGATCTTGGAATTGTTTACAGTGGTTCATTAGGGTAAATTTCATCCCTCAAATTAATCATGGGATTTTTGGAATCAAAAATCTCATTTATTGGAATTTATTTTAAATATAGCTATTTTGGAAATAAAATTGGGAAATAGGTTTTCCTCAAGCACAAATCCTAAAACTTTGCCAAGGTATATATAAGGTTACAATCGACTTAGGAAAAATATGATCCCTCTGTTTTGAAGAGCTTTTGGAATAGATATCTCAAATTGCCCATTTTACCCTTATTTCATTTAATTCTTGAAATGATGGATATGCATCTCAGCAAAATTTGGAATTTATTTTACTACTATAAAATTGTATTATTAGTGTTGTATAAATTTCTCAGAATTAATGGATGTATTGTTAGTTGTTAAATTAATACAATGGTATTTTGGTAAATATGTTATAATGGAATTTTATAGGCCATTACACAATAAAAATTGATGAGACTCTGCCAATAGTCATAAATTAGTGTCTTAAATGTTCTGTAATTTTTCTGGAATTTTGGATTACACATTGTCTATACTTCATTTGGAAAATGGAATTTATGTGAATTTGGTATTAAATAAGAAATTGGAATAAATAATTAAAGAAAAATTATGGAACTCTGTAGACAGCAATATTTTATCATTATACAACTCAGGAAAAATTACCTAGGTCAGTGGATGTTAAATCAAACTACTTCATGTGTAAAGTGACCTAGTAATTAATTTAAAAGATTTAATTAAAGGATTATTTAGCCAAGGAAAATTACGAGAATTTATAGGGTAGCTCCCTTAGCCCATACCATCCTAGGATAAATATTTAGGGGCAAGATGCCTTAAGAATTGGAAGATTCCATTTTTAGGGTAATAATAGGACATGGTCTGCATATAACATAAATAGGTCTTGCCTTAGGGTTACCAGGGGATTGATTATCGAAAGAAATAAGAGAGTGCAACATGAATGATCCCTGGTGGGTAGTATGGTCTTAGTGATGGGTCAAAAGTGCGAGTCTTTAGGGAGCAACTAGAGTGGGGGGGACGGCGGAAGACCGTCGGTTTCCGGTAACACCTTAAGTCACTAGGGTTGTACTAGAGCAATAAGAGAGCTGGGGTGAGACATGGGTAGCCATCAACTAAAATAAATATCCTTGCGAAAGGGAACGCTGGGCGTAATCCCAACACAGTTCCTAGTGCCCCTTGAGAGCCCTTCACAGGGAATACCGGGGGCAGTCCTGGGATTAACCTTAAATCTCTAAGTAAAATAACCCGTAGACAAGAGTAGTCTAATAGGTTAGGACATTTGTTGTACCTTCTCGCCCGTGTAGGGTTGGAGAGATTCATGATATATGCTCACCCGTTTAGGGTTTGAGGGAGTTGGTATAAAGGCACTAATGCGCGTTCTCACCCGGGTTTGGGTTTGAGGGTTTTCAGGACGGGTTTGGTCCTGCGAGCGGAAGGCTCGGAATGAAATACTTGCATGTGCATAAATATAGTGGCGGGGCATGCGGTACTGGCCGTTCGTCACACCGATGGCAGTACGGTGCACCAGGCGGTTGTGAGAGTTAGAGGGGCCAGTGGGTTGTTTTACACTGCGGTCTGGAGGACGATCCCTGATAACGCACATCCGACCCAACAAGACTGACGGGTTTGTCAGCAAAGTACATACGCGAGACTTTAGAGTGCACCTTGGACGTGTACAGAGGCGTATGAGAGGGGTCTAAGGCTTGGTAGTGTGCATACCGGTCTAGAAGCGGAGACGCCCGCTCCGCTGCTGCCGTAGCCACAGCGGTGGTACCCGAGAGTGATGCTAGCTCTCAAAAAGTGGGAACTAAAGGTCTGTGATCACAGAGTCGTTGTGTGTGAGTTGCACTTGCCTGTGCATGAAATTGCATCATAACATTCATTCATATAGGGTCATACGCTTCATAGATCCTTATCATATAAATTAGTATGAGCTCTTTTATATGATAAGTTAAATTTCCTGAAAATCCTAACTTATATATTTGTATGGGCATTTATATAAGTTAGGGTACTTTTGTGATGATAGTATAGTGGTAGAATAGTTTATTTACTTGCTCTTACTACTGTTCATACTTTCTTTACTGCACTGCTCTTACTTACTACTTGTACCATACTTAGAACTGCTAGAGTAGATTATTATTACTTGTTACAACTGCTAGTTAGATTCTGTCACCTGCTTCCACTTTGCTACCCCTTGTTGTCCTCCGCTTCGTCCTCCCGCTCGGTGCTTAGGAGCTGCGGGGCGAGGTGCGGAGGAAACGACTTAGTCTTTTTGCCTAATGGTCGGTGACCAAACTATTTTAGGAGCCAGTGGAGATGGAGCACCAGCACGTCGAGGAGGCAGGACTTGAGGAGCAGATACCGTTTCAGCAGGCTACTACCACTACTGTGCGTCCTCAGGTGGGACGAGATTTGATACACTAGTATAGCTTCCGCTGTTATTTATTTTGAGAGAGAGTGGATTTGATGTACTGGGCATAAGCCCTTATTTCTCTTTCTTTCTGTACTCTATTGTGGACTATTGCTGTACTTTGCATTTCATTTATATGATTGTACTATGTGGCTTGTTGACTTGTAGATTTGTTACATTTCTTTTCTCATATTGGCCTATATATATGATCGTATTAGCCGGCAGGATCGGCGTGTTGCGGTGTCGGCTAACTCCTGCGTTAGTGCCACCGTAAGACGGCGGTTCTAGGCATAAGGCTCGGTAGACCTCCTTGGTAAGGGGGAGGTTAGAGTCTTACAGAATGTTCTGCGCCTGGTTTCCCATTTTCTGCGACTATCGAATTTTAATATGGTATCAGAGGGAACAGAGGCCTGAGCAGCAGATCACCCGGCAGCTTGCTTCATTGCTTCTGGGTGTCTAAGTAACCAGGGATAGTGCAATGGAAGGTGGATATGCAAGAGGTCTTGGAATTGAGATGCTTACATTGACTAACTTCAAAAAGTGGAAGTCATGTATGAAAATCTATATTTTGGGCGAGGACCTTTGGGAGGTCATCTGTGGTGACGAAAGGCAAGAGGTGACTGCTGATGCTGGCAATGCTGGAGTGGTGAGAGCTTGGAGGAAGACAAACACGAAAGCGGAGTTTACTCTTAAGTGGCCTATCTTATCGGAACTCTTCGACCACATCATCGGATGTCGATCTGCTGCGGAGATTTGGACTTCCCTTGATGGGTTGTTCAACAGGAAGAATATAGCTCGACTACAATTCCTGGAGAATGAGTTGGCGGGAGCCACTCAGGGAGATTTATCCATCTCAACGTTCTTCCTGAAGATGAAGAACTTATGTGCTGAGATTTCAGCGTTGGACCCCTGCTGAGTCTATTTCGGAGGCGAAGCTGAAGAGGCACATAATCCGCGATTTGCGGAAGTAATATGTGGCCTTTGTCACTTCCGTTCAAGGCTGGGCTAATCAGTCATCTTTGTTGGAGCTGTAAAATCTGTTGGCTTCACAGGAGAGCTTAGCAAGTCAGATGGCTGGAGTCACTGTCTCTGTAGGAGATGGTAAGGCACTCTTCTCAGGGAAGAAAAGGATATGGGACAAGAAGAAGAAACCAGTTGTTGGTGATGAACCTTCTACTTCATATCAACAAGAGGAGAGGTATGCTCCTAGGCTTGATGGGAAGAGGAAGGAAGGGCTAAGGTGCTATAAATGCAACAAGCCTGATCACTTCAAAAAAGACTGCATGGATCGAAGCTTTTGGTGGAGGATAAAGGAATTAAGCAAGCTCGCCGGAAACCGCCGCCACCATGGCCACCCGTCGAAGCAACCGCCTCCAAGCCCGATTACAGGTCCATTTCTTCTCCTCTCCCCTTATGCTAGCATCCTAGATCCATTAGGAGAGATATCATGCTCAATTGAGTCTGATTCCATGAGAGGATTTGAAGATATTTCGGAGCTTTTGGGTGGTGTTGGGTTCACCGAAAACCGCCACCTCTGGCGGCCAAACCACCGCCAATCGATAACCACCACCTCAATGGAGGTGGTGGTGGCCGGGCGGGGAGGTGGCTGGATCGCTGGGAAATGGAGCATCAATATGCTCCAGGTCGGGGCAATCCTAGTCGTTGGCTAGAGGTAGAAGATGACCATGAATCATCTGATATGCTTCAAGATACTATAGTGTATAAATATTTATACACTATAGTTTGTATTAATTTGTCACTCTTACATAATTTTTCAAACAGAATTAAGTGCCCTTAGAGGCCAAATTTGGAAAAATTGGAGCCCACCTGATGGGGTTTTGGATTTATTGGGTCTCTAATGGTGTTATAAGGCTAATGGTGAAGTCAATTTGACCATATGAAGACTAATTGAGCAAATTAGGGTTGAGTTGACTTATATTGACCTTAAGTTGACTTTGGTCAAATCTATGCAATTGACCTACCAATTTATGATTTGACTGGTCAATTGCCTCCTCTTTAGAGTTAGGGATGTATTAATGAGATCAATTTGAGTTGGTGAATTCAATTTCAGGTGAATTGACCTACGTTGACTTTTGCTCCTTGGTGTGTACTTAGTGATTTATCTTGTTTCAAGGTAACCTAAGGTTACCTCCTTGCTATAGCTCACCACTCATGCCCTAACACTATCAAATGGTCTAGAAGGAATAAAGATATTACAACATGAGCGAGAGAGGGTTGTTGGAGCTGCATAAAAAAAGGACTGCTGAAAAGAGTAAAAGCGTGCAAGCTTGACTTCTGCGAGACGTGTATCCTCGAGAAACAATGCAAAGTAAAATTTGTGACATCGAGCAAGCGGAGCAAGTAGATTCTAGAGTACATACATTCAGATGATTAGGAGCCAGTGTAACACCCCAAATCCCAAAATTGGGTTCAAGCTAGGAAACACGGCCTGGGACACGGACGTGTACCAAACTGTGTCCTGCTCTGTGTGGTCGAGTTGACACACACCCTGTCGAGTGCTCGACGAAATGCACTCGACGAGTGTCGAGAGGGAACACGGACTGCGACACAGGCGTGTTCTAGGTTGTGTCCACCTCTAGGTCGACGAACTCCACTCGACGAAATGCACACGACGATTCGAGTGGGGCACACGACCTGTGACATAGGTGTGTCACATGGTCGTGTCCTTCTCTGTTTGTGCCAGGGCTTTGAACACGGGTTGGACACGTGCGTGTCCAAAGCCGTGTAGAGCACACGGCCGGTGACACGGGCGTGTCACATAGCCGTGTCCTGGTCGGGTTAGTCGGTTCCTTTGCAGCTTAAGGAACATGGTCTGTGACACGGACGTGTCACAAGTCGTGTCAGCCCAAGAAAATGCTTTTCTGGGCAAATCATGTCCGTTTATTTCCTTCAACTTGGGTCTAGTGGTCCAGGCCTTTCCCTGCAGCTATAAAGCCGAGAATGGAAGGATAAACTTCCATTCATCTTTGGCTTTTCTCTTTCTAAAGAGATATGGAGAGAGGAGAGCAAGGAAGGAAGGAGAAGGAATCTGGCTGTCGGAAGAGCTTTAGCATACCGAATCAAGAGCCAAGTTCAGATTCGTGGAGGCAAGGCAGTGGCGGTGATTTCCATCTGGTTAGTTTTTCATGGCTTTAAACCGATCGTTAAGGGTAACGATCTCCCTTTTGCACAATTGAAGTCCTTCTTTATGCATAAGCATGAAATCCTCCACCAAGCGGTGGAAAGCGTAAGTGATTCCAGTGGGTTGATAGTTGATATTCCCGGTTGAGTCTGCATCTAGAGCCGGAAATGTATAGTACGATATAGGCATGCTGTGTGAAACCCATCCGGACAGTTCGTCTGGATTTGTGATATTTATGTTGTGAACAAGAGAATACTCTGTGTATTGTGTGGATGACTATATATTGTGAATACCTAGGAAGCTCTAGATGAGCCCTTGTGTTGTGTGTGCTAAACTGGAAAGCGGCTCTGTGAGAACTTTGTGCTGAGCAGGGAAGGGAAGACCGACCCACGTCAAGATCGCGCTATTGACAAATTGAGCAACGGGAAAAGGCTGACCTGTACCTGTATTGTGAGAGATTGGTAGGTGGCAATGCAAATGGGAGGCTGCGGGCCAGACCCGACTTGCTGCACCACAAGAGTGGGCCGATTTGATATGCTAATGCTCAAGTTTGCCGTGAGGTTAGCACCTCTGAGTGGGATGGGCGAGGATGTCTCTAGCATGTGTGTTGGTGTAGACTAAGGCTCATAGCCAACAAGTTAAAAACCTCTGATCGGTGGTGATGCCAAGGAGAATCTGGTACACCGTAAGTGTGCCCTGAGTGCACGGAGCGTCTGGCGGATGTGGGCGCTTGTGATACTGTTGTGCTTGAGAGCACTTGTTGTGATAGATATATGTTGTGATTGCGATGCATACAGAGAAGGAACCACTGCCCCGGGTAATGGATAGGGTCGTTATAATTGGTCAGCTAATGCTGATCGTTGCTTTGTTTACCACTCTTGGGGTGGATGTCCAACTGCAGATGCTGACGGGCTGAATTGGATTGAGCGGATTGAATCCCTTACTGCTTAAAGGCCCTTGAAGGCCGTGCGAAGTCGTATATTTCACGTGTGGCCGGCCTGCGTGCCGATGTATGAAACCATATTTATAAAGAGCAACATGTAAGGCCTTAAGGCCATGAGCGTTTGTGTATTTGTATATATTTCTGGTGATATATATAAATGTATGGTTTATATATATTTAGTAGACATTCATTATGTTGAGTTCTTACAACTTAAAACTCTTTCGCTAGAATGCTTTGAGCAAAGATGCGAGTAGAACGTGATTTTGATATTCATTCGTGATTCCGCCGTTTGTTTGTGAAATATGACGTGCAGCCCCGGCCGGACCCACTGTTATATTTCATATGACGAATGAAGGCGTTACAGAGTGGTATCAGAGGATCAAGTTTATGGTAGGAAGAACATATGTGAACTCACGAATGTCCACTAGGAATGCAATACATGCACGTGAGGAGCGTGAGCGTGTAGAAAATGTCTAATTGCCGTTAAGGAGTGACCGTTAATGGTGTTTTGTACATTTATAGGTGACGAGGAGTGGTGCTGGGCAGTCTGAGCCACAGCGTTCGGATGAGAGTGCGGCACCAGCGAAGGTGCCTCCACCTCCTCCCTCGGCGGAGACCATACGTTTGGTTACTGAGACGGTGCTCGCAGTGTTACATGCACAGCCTATTGGGCAGGCAAGGCCTGCAGGGGTGCCAGTACGGCTTGGTGCAAGACACGAGCGTGTTAAGGCTCTGATTGACGAGCAAGCAGTTGAAGAGCAACTGAAACGATTTATGAAGTTTCATCCACCTATGTTTGGAGGGGCGGGTTCCCCAACGTAGGCTGAAGATTGGCTCGCAAGAGTGAAGATGATCCTAACAACAATCAGGACTGAGGAGGGGCAGAAAGTTACCTTAGGCACTTTCCTACTGGACGGAGACGCGAGACTTTGGTGGGATGAAGTGGAATTGCACCACTTGGCAGGTCGAGGATTAGAGGAGATCTCGATAGAAGAATTCCCAAGATTATTTCTGGCCAAATATTTATCAGTGTCGCAGCGAATTGCCATGGAAAATGAGTTCAAACGCCTGGTGCAGGGTATGAGTAGTGTTGATACTTACCTGCATGAGTTTACTAGACTGGGGCGCTATGCGGGGTCTACATTCGCTGAGGAGGTGCAGAAGACGAATAGGTTTTATGAGGGACTTCGTGATGAGCTGAGGTTGGCACTCCCGAGTTCGGTGAAGTAAGGCTTCCAAGCATTAGTAGATACAACCCGTGCGCTGGAGAGATTTGAAACGGGAGCAGGAGAAGAAGAACCTGACAATAGAAAAGCCGGAATTCAAAATTCACAGTCGGAACAATCAGAACTTAGGAAACGAGACAAGAAAAGGTTCAGGCCTGCTGAACAAACTTCTTCGAATGTTACGTCGGGAGCAACATATGGACAAGAACATGTTGAGACACGTACATGTTTTAAATGCGGGAAGCAGAGACATATAGCCCGTGATTGTTGGAGTGGCCCTTCAAGGGGTGAGAAAAAGGCAGGTGCGTCTTATGAGGAAAAGGGTAAAGCAGTGACAGAGTCATCTGCGTCTCGGGCGCAACCGCGAGTATACAATCTTGAATTGCAGGAGCTGCAGACCCGCAACCGGTGAAGTACAACAGTCTCGAGTGTTTAGTCTGGAAGTACAAAAGGCCATCAAACGGATTATGAGAGATGCGGATGAGCAGAAATAGGTGAACTTTCTTCCTTCGTGATGTAGATATAGGGTGTATGTATGTATGACACTATGTTTGTAAACAACTTGTGTTTGTGTGATGCCGTGGGGCGAGACAAGCTGCGGCCTCTGAGCTCTAACCCAGATCGTTTTATCAAGGTGCAATAAAGGCGTGGTTATATGAGTGTCTATAGTTGAGCTAAATTTTGGGACGAAATTTCTTTGTAAGGAGGGGAGGGTTGTAACACCCTAAATCCCAAAATTGGGTTCAGGCTGGGAAACACGGTCTGGGACACGGGCGTGTCCCAAGCCGTGTCCTGCTCTGTGTGGTTGAGTTGACACACAGCCTGTCGAGTGCTCGACGAAATGCACTCGACGAGTATCAAGAGGGAACACGGCATGCGACACGGGCGTGCCCTAGGTCGTGTCCTCCTCTGGGTCGACAAACTCTGCTCGACAAAATGCACACGACGATTCGAGTGGAGCACACGGCCTGTGACACGGGCGTGTCACATGGCCGAGTCCTTCTCTGTTTGTGCCACGGCTTTGAACACGGGTGGGACACGGGCGTGTCCAAAGCCGTGTAGGGCACACGGCCGGTGATACGGGCGTATCACATAGCCGTGTCCTGGTCGGGTTAAGTCGGTTCCTTTGTCGCTTAAGGAACACGGCCTGTGACACAGGCGTGTCACACGCCGTGTCAGCCCAAGAAAATGCTTTTCTGGGCAAATCGTGGCCGTTCATTTCCTTCAACTTGGATCTAGTGGTCCAGACCTTTCCCTACTGCTATAAAGCCAAGAATGGATGGATAAACTTCCATTCATCTTTGGCTTTTCTCTTTCTAAAGAGATAGGGGAGAGGAGAGCAAGGAAGGAAGGAGGAGAAGAAATCCGGCTGCCGAAGGAGCTTCAGCGTACCGAATCGAGAGCCGAGTTCAGATTCGTGGAGGCAAGGCCGTGGCGGTGATTTCCATCTGGCTAGTTTTTCATGACTCCAAAGCGATCGTCAAGGGTAACGATCTCCTTCTTGGACAATTGAAGTCCTTCTTTATGCATAAGCATGGAATCCTCCACAAAGCGGTGGAAAGCGTAAGTGATTCCAGTGGGTTGATAGTTGATATCCACGGTTAAGTCTGCATCTAGAGCCGGAAATGTGTAGTACGACATATGCATGCTGTGTGAAGTCCATCCGGACGGTTCGTCTGGATTGGTGATGTTTATGTTGTGAACCGGAGAAGACTCCGTGTATTGTGTGGATGACTATATATTGTGAATACCTAGGAAGCTCTAGATGAGCCCTTGTATTGTGTGTGCTGAACTAGAAAGCGGCTCTGCGAGAGCTGTATGCTGAGCAGGGAAGGGAAGGCCGACCCGCGTCAAGATCTGCGTTATTGACGAATTGAGCAACGAGAAAAGGCTGACATGTACCTGTGCTGTGAGAGATCGATTGTTGGCAATGCAAATGGTAGGCTGCGGGCCAGACTCGGCTTGCTGCACCACAAGGGTTGGTCGATCTGATATGCTAATGCTCAAGTTTGTCGTAAGGTTAGCACCTCTGAGTGGGATGAGTGAGAATGTCTCCAGCATGCGTGTTGGTGTAGACTAGGGCCCATAGCCAACAAGTTAAAAACCTCTGATCGGTGGTGATGCCAAGGAGAATCTGGTACACCGTAAATGTGCCATGAGTGCACGGAGAGTCTGGAGGAGGTGGGCGCTTATGATACTGTTGTGCTTGAGAGCACTTGTTGTGATAGATATATGTTGTGATTGCGATGCATACAGGGAAGGAACCACTGCCCCGGTAAGGGGTAGGGTCGTTATAATTGGTCAGCTAATGTTGAACGTTACTTTGTTTACCACTCTTGGGGTGGATGTCCAACTGCAGGTGCTGACGGGCTGAATTGGATTGAGCGGATTGAAGCCCTTGCTGCTTAAAGGCCCTTGAAGGCCGTGCGAAATCGTATATTTCATGTGTGGGCGGCCTGCGTGCCGATGTATGAAACCATATTTGTAAAGAGCAACATGTAAGGCCTTAAGGCCATGAGCGTTTGTGTATTTGTATACATTCCTGATGATATATATAAATGTGTGGTTTATATATATTTAGTGGACATTCATTATGTTGAGTTCTTACAACTTAAAACTCTTTCGCTAGAATGCTCTGAGCTAAGATGCGAGTAGAACGTGATTTTGATATTCATACATGATTCCGCCATTTGTTTGTGAAATATGACGTGAGACTCCGGCCGGACCCACCGTTATATTCTATATGATGAATGGAGGCGTTACAGCCAGCCCCAGTGCCATCACTTGGAGGTGCCTGGTATTTCGTGACCTTCATCAACGATTTCTCAAGAAAGGTCTGGATCTACTTTCTCAAGTACAAGTTTGAACTATTTGATAAGTTCAAGATCTGGAAGACCACAGTAGAGAAACAAACTGACCAGAAGGTGAAATATCTCAGATCTGATAATGACGATGAATATAGCACAGCAAAGTTTCAAGCATACTACAGTTAGGAAGGTATCACTTGACATCTCACTATTCCTGGTACACCGCAACAAAATGGCGTTACAGAGAGTATGAACAGAACGTTGCTGGAAATAGCTCGGTGCATGCGACTGTTTGCTGATTTGCCTAAGTATTTCTGGGCCGAAGCCATCAATATAGCCTATAATCTAGTGAATCGGTCTCCATCAATGTCACGAGATCTGAAGTCTCCACAAAAATTTTGGTCAGGTAAACCGGTTGATTATTCTGATATTCATATTTTTGGATGTCATCTCTACACTTTGCTGCAGGATTCAGAAAGGACAAAGATGGACGCTAAGTCCAAGAGGTGCATCTATCTAGGCCATAAGCCGGTGCCAAAGGGTTCAAGCTGTGAAATCCTGAAATCAAGAAGGTTGAGCTGAAGCGTGACATCATCTTTGATCTATGATGAAGAAGTCTCAATCTCAAGTTAAAGAGATGGAGAAGACTCCAGACTCACCAGTGGAGGTGGAGTTGGATGGAAGTGCCAAAGTAGACACTCATGATGATTCCTCCGACTCAGAGGAGACAGATGTTGTTCAACCTGTTGAAGTAGAGCCATACTCGATTGCCAGAGGAAAGGCGAGGAGAGATGTCAGACTGCCTCTCAGACTACATAACACAGTAGCATACGCTTTTCAGGTGATCTCCTCAGATCCTTGTTCGTAATGAGAGGCTATAAAGAGGTGACGGTTCTTAGTAGAAAGCTGCTATGGTGGAAAAGAAGGAATCCTTTCAGAAGAACAAGACTTGAGACTTGGTTAGTTTGCCTAAAGGTGTTAAGGCAATCGGTTCCAAATGGGTGTTCAGGAAGGAGTTCATATTAGGGAAGGATCAGTAAAGATACAAGACCAGATTCGTAGCAAATGGGTTCGCACAAAAGAAGGGAGTCAATTTCGATGAAATCTTCTCACATGTGGTGAAGTATTGTTCCATTCAGGTGCTACTTGCCATGGTAGCTATGTGGGACATGGAGTTGGAGCAGATGTGTAACGCCTCTATTCGTCATATGGAATATAACAGTGGGTCCGGCCGTGGTCCCACGCCATATTTCACAAACAAACGAGAAATTACGTATGAATATCAAAATCACGTTCTATTCGCATCTTAACTCAGAGCATTCTAGCAAAAGCGTTTTAAGTTGCATGAACTCAACACAATGCATGTCCACTAAATATATAAACCACACATTTATATATATCACTAGGAATGTATACAAATACACAAATGCTCATGGTCTTAAGGCCTTGCAAGTTTCTCTTTACAAATATGGTTTCATACATCGACACGCAGGCCGGTCACACATGAAATATAAGACTTCGCACGGCCTTCAAGGGCCTTTAAGCAGCAAGGGTGTTCAACCCGCTCAATCCAATTCAGCCCGTCAGAACCTGCAGTTGGACATCCACCCCAAGGATGGTAAACAAAGCAACGACAAGCATTAGCTGACTGTTGAAGTATTAGACCGGGCGGCTTAGCGGTCTGATCCTGCGGTTTGTTGACCGAGCGGCTTAGCGGTCTGATCCAGCGGATTGTTAACCGGGCGGTCTATCGGTCTACCTCTGCGGCCTGTTCTATCCTGCTGGAGTTGCCGAGCGGTTAACCCATCTGTCTAACCGCGCGGCCTGTGCGGTCTCCATTATTCTAGCCGCTCAGTTCTGTAAATGTTTAGTCCCACATTGTTTGTATACTCTCTTCTTATCTCCTCCATTCTATATAAGGGAGGTCATACCTTTGTAAATGATATCTTTTTTGGATAATAAAATTTCAATTATTCAAAAGTTTATTCGCTTGTTCTCTACTTTTCGCTTCTTTCGCTACTTTCTAACATGGTATCAGAGGACACGGTCATTTCCTCCTGATTCTGTGCGCTCTCTGTTGTTCGCGGCTTGTTTTCCGCGTTCTGCGACTTGATTCGCGGCTTGCCTTCTCTTCTGTCCGCGCGGCTTGTTTCTATCCGCGCGGCTTGTTTCTGTCCGCTGCCCTGTTCGCGCGGCTTGCTTCTTCTTGGTTCTCTTATCCTACTGCTCTTTGTCGCAGCGACCTGTTTTCTTGTCGCCGCGCTCCTTGTTCTTTCCTGCCGCTCCGACTTCCTAGTCGTTGCGGTCTGTCCGCGTGTGTTGTCTCTCTACTCGCGGTTTGCTGCTGTGATCTGCCTGACCGTGCGGGTTGTTCCTTTCTCACCCGCATCTTGGTCGCGGTCACCTGCTCTTCTCCTCTCTTCTGTTCGCTCGACCTTTTCAGTCCGCGCGACCTCTTCCCGTTGTGCCTTTGACCGCTTTCTAGCAGCTGCTGTGATCTGTCCTGACCGTGCGGGTTGTACCTTTCTTACCCGCATCTTGGTCGCGGTCACCTGCTCTTCTCCTCTCTTCTGTTCGCTCGGCCTTTTCAGTCCGCGCGACCTCTTTCCCGCTGTGCCTTTGCCCTCTATCTAGTCGCTGCTGTTCGCGCGGCTTCTTCTGTTTCCTAACCGCCCCTGTTCGCGCGGCTTCTTCTGCTTACCGGGTTCTATGACTACCTCCGGTCTCACCACTACTCCTGCAGCTCCTTCTCCTCCTCCTCCTTCGGGCAACCTTGGCACCCTTTCCAAGCTTGTTGGCTCCAACTATCCCGATTGGAGCGTTTCTTTCACCTTTCTCCTTCATTCTCAACGCAAGCGTCATCACCTCACCGATGACCCTCCTCCTCGCACCTCTCCTGAGTTTGATGACTGGGATGCGAGTGATGCTCTTGTTCGCACCTGGCTGGCCAACAGCCTTTCTGATGAGTGCCTTCCCGTCATTCGCCATGATGAAACGGTCAAGGCCGCCTGGCTTCACCTCGCTGCTCTCTATTCTAAGGGGGGCCAGACGTCCCGCATTTATACTCTCTATGCGGACCTCTTCGCCCGCCTTCTATGTCACCGGCTGCGGCTTATCAGCAGGTTCAGGCTCTTGGTGCTGAAATCCTCCAGAATCGCCCCTTCTCCGCGGACTTGGCCGACCAGCACAAACACTTCCAGGAACTCCTGGTTGTTTGTTATCTTCTTCGTCTTCCTGACTCTTATGATATGATCCGCCAGCAGATCTTGGGTGAGGCGGAATCTCCTACTTTGGATGCCACTGCGGCTCGCATTGCCGCTGTTACTTCGCTCCTCCAGCAGCCTCTGTTGGCCTCCCCCTTCCCAGGACTCCTTTGCTCACCAGGCTCAAAGGGGGGGCCCTAGTGGTCGTGGCTCCTCTGGCGGACGGGGTTCCTCCCGGTTCCTCTGCTCTCACTGTGGTCGTACTGGCCATACTGTTGACCGCTGCTGGCAGAAACATCCTCATCTTCGCCCTTCCGGTGATGCTCCTTCTTCGGCCTCCGCCTCTTCTAGGCCGTCTGCCTCTGTGGCCACGACGTCAGGTAGTGCCCACGTCGTTACCCAAGGTAAATGGCTGATTGACTCCGGTGCCACCAATCATATGACGGGCAACCCTCATTGCTTCTCCCGTCTTGAGACCCATGACCGCTTACCCCCAGTTCGTGTGGCGGATGGTTCCCCGTCCCCGGTTCATGGGACGGGCATGGTTCAACTCACTCCATCGCTTTGCTTGGAGGATACCCTCTATGTCCCGAAGTTCCCGTGCAATTTGTTATCCGTTACTACTTTATGCCGGCAACTTCAGTGCTCCGTTTTATTCACTCCCACTACTTGTTCTTTTCAGGACCCGAGGACCCAGCGGACGATTGCTACTGGGACTGAGAGCGGCGGCCTCTACTTCCTCGACGATGTTTCTGCTCTCTCTGCCTACTCCTCCTCCACCGATCTCCTTCAGTGGCATCTTCGTCTTGGACATCCTCCTCCTCGGCTTATTCGTCAGCTTCTGCCCCACTTACCTCCTACCAGTTCTCCGCTCAACTGTGATGCGTGTCAGCTTGGCAAACATCATCGCTCCTCCTTCCCACCGAAGCAAGGTCGTGGCTCCTCTCGCATTTTTGATCTTATTCATTCTGATGTATGGGGTCCTGCTCCTACCCTCACAGTTGGTCGGGGCAGTTCCTATTTTGTCACTTTTATCGATGATTTTACTCGATGTACCTGGGTGTATCTATTAAAAGATCGCTCTGAACTATTTTCTGTTTGGCAATCATTTTACTTTATGATTAAGACTCAATTTGCTATTTCTATTAAAGTCTTACGGTCTGATAATGCCAAGGAGTATCTCACTCATGAGTTCTCCGCGTTCTTTCACAAACATGGTCTCCTTCATCAAACGACTTGTGTTTACACCTCCCAGCAAAATGGGGTGGCGGAGCGTAAAAACCGTCACCTGCTTGATGTTGCGCGTACTCTCATGACGCAGATGAACGTCCCTCGCTCCTACTGGGGCTACGCTGTGCTCCTCGCCTGCTATCTCATCAATCGCCTTCCCTCCACGGTTCTCCACGGCCAGACTCCCTTCTCCCTTCTCTACCCCCACCAGGAACCTTTTCCTCTTCCTCTCCGTGTCTTTGGCTGTACGGCCTTTGTTCACGCTCCCTCCGCTACCCGCGACAAGCTTTCCCCCCGTTCCACCAAGTGTGTCTTTTTGGGGTACTCTACCACTCAAAAAGGCTATTGCTGCTTTGACCCCCTTCTCCGCAAGCAGTTTGTCTCCGCCGATGTGACATTTTTCGAAAATGCTTCCTATTTCTCTCCTCCCTCTTCTCTTCCTTCTCTTCCTTCTGATATCTCCGTTCCTTCCACACCTCTCCACGTTTTCCCACCTTCGTCTCCTCCTCCACCCACTCCTTCCTAGTCCGTCTCTCCACCCACCCCTCCACCCTCCTCTCCGCTGCCGTCTCTCTCTAGTCCCGGGCCAGCCTTCTCCGCCACGGACGCTCCGGTCGCTGACGCTCCCGTCGCCGACGCTCCCGTTGACCTGGATGTTCCCATTGCCCTTCGCAAAGGGGTGCGGGCGTGTACTCAACACCCGCTCACGGCTGTTGTTTCCTATGATCAGCTTTCTCCTTCTCGCAGGTGTTTTGCCTTGGCTATCTCTGCTACTTCTACTCCCCGTACCTACCAGGAGGCTCTCGCTCTCCCTCATTGGAAGTCTGCCATGGATGAGGAGACGACTACTCTTACTGAACGGGGTACCTGGACCCTGGTTCCTCCTCCCGTGGGCACTGATGTGGTTGGCTGTCGCTGGGTCTTCGTTGTGAAGTTTCGCCCCGACGGCACTGTGGATCGCTACAAAGCCCGGCTGGTGGCCAAGGGCTTTACTCAGACTTATGGCGTTGATTATTTTGATACCTTCTCTCCGGTTGCTCGCCTCAGCACCATCCGGGTTCTCTTTTCTGTGGCTGTTAACCGGGCTTGGGCTATTTCCCAGCTTGATGTGAAGAATGCCTTTCTCTATGGCGATCTTCAGGAGGACGTCTATATGGAGCAACCTCCTGGGTATGTTGCTCAGGGGAGACACGTGTCTGTCATTTGAAGAAGGCCATTTATGGCCTAAAGCAGAGCCCTCGGGCATGGTTCGACAAATTCAGTGGTATTGTGGCTACCATCGGCTTTCAAAGGAGTTCGGCCGATCACTCCTTATTCATTCGCAAAACGGCCTCGGGACTGGTGGTTTTGGCCGTATATGTGGATGATATTCTCCTTACTGGCGATGACCGAGATGGGGTGGACTTGACGAAGAAGCACCTCCGTCAGCACTTGGTCACGAAGGATATGGGCTCCCCAAAATACTTTTTGGGGATAGAAATCTCTCGGAAACTTGACTTCTTGGTTCTCTCTCAACGGAAGTATGCACTTGATCTTCTACGAGAAGCAGGACTGACAGGTGCCAAACCAGCTCGTTTTCCCATGGCTGTTGGAGAAGACAAAACGTGGACGGATGATTCGCCTCTTCTATCTGATGTCACACGGTACAGACGTTTGGTAGGCAAACTCATCTATCTCACGGTGACTAGACCCGACATCGCCTACGCTGTAGGCAAGGTCAGTCAGTTTATGCAAGCTCCCAGGGAGTGTCATCTTCAGTCCGCCCTGAAGATTTTAGAGTATATCAAAGCAGCACCGGGCAGAGGGTTACTCTTTCAGAGGAATGGTCATCTGAGGGTTGAGGCCTACTCAGATTCAAGTTACGCGGATGACAAAGGCGATCGTAAATCCACATCAGGTTTTTGTACCTTTGTTGGAGGTAATCTCGTGAGTTGGAAGAGCAAGAAACAGTCCGTTGTTTCCAGATCCAGTGCCGAAGCAGAATACCGGAGTATGGCGTCAACCACGTGTGAGTTAAAGTGGTTGCGGGCTCTCATGCTTGACCTGGGCGAGGTATATGACTGTCCTCTCCCTATGTTCTGTGACAACAAGGCCGCTATACACATATCCAGAAATCCGGTCTTCCATGAGAGAACAAAGCATATAGAGGTTGACTGTCACTTCATTCGGGAGAGATTTTGAAGAAACAGATTTGTACTCCTTTTGTCACCTCTGACAAAGAGTTGGCAGATATCTTCACCAAGCCGGTTTCTACTTCCTTCTTCCGCATTTGTGACAAGTTGGGCATGATTGATATCTATGCTCCAGCTTGAGGGGGAGTGTTGAAGTATTAGACCGAGCGGCTTAGCGGTCTGATCCTGCGGTTTGTTGATCGAGCGGCTTAGCGGTCTGATCCAGCGGATTGTTAACCGGGGCGGTCTATCGGTCTACCTCTGCGGCCTGTTCTATCCTGCTGGAGTTGCCGAGCGGTTAACCCATCTGTCTAACCGCGCGGCCTGTGCGGTCTCCATTATTCTAGCCGCTCAGTTCTGTAAATGTTTAGTCCCACATTGTTTGTATACTCTCTTCTTATCTCCTCCATTCTATATAAGGGAGGTCATATCTTTGTAAATGATATCTTTTTTTGGATAATAAAATTTCAATTATTCAAAAGTTTATTCGCTTGTTCTCTACTTTTCGCTTCTTTTCGCTACTTTCTAACACAGACCAATTGTAACGCCCCGAAACTCAAAGGAGCAGAGGGGAATAATTTGGGCCAGTTTGAGTTCTGGCTGCAGGCACACGGCCTGGGACACGGGCGTGTCCAGGGCGTGTCAAGCCTGTGTCGACACTAAGGCGTGAAGTCGACACTTTGGTCTCGACATTGTGTCGAGACTGGGCACACGGCCTGCGACACGGGCGTGTCGCAGGGCGTGTCGACCCGTGTCGACACTTAGCCGTGAAGTCGACACAGTGCTTCGACGTTGTGTCGAGACACGGCACACGGCCTGCGACACGGGCGTGTCGCAGGGCGTGTCAACCCGTGTCGACACTCGTCCCGCGAAGTCGACACTTTGGTGTCGACAGTGTGTCGAGACATGGCACACGGCCTGCGACACGGGCGTGTCGCAGGGCGTGTCGACCCGTGTCGACACTTAGCCGCGAAGTGCCGAGACCTTGTACACGGCCTGGAGCCCAGGCGTGTCAAGGTGACACGGGCAAGGACACGGGCGTGTCCTAGAACCCGTGCAGTGCTCGGGTTGAAAACGGGAGAAAATCATGGGGTACACGGCCAGCTACACGGCCGTGTCAGGTGGAACACGGGCGTGTCAGCTCGAACACGGGCGTGTTCGAGACCCGTGTGAGGTTCCAGGTGATTCGATTTTGACGGCGAATGAGGCACACGGCCCTGGACACGGGCGTGTGCCAGGCCGTGTTCGGCCAGATTGGGCATTTCAGTCCCGAATCGAAGCCGTTCATTTCTTTGACTGAAGATCCAACGGCTGGGGGTTGTTCCTGAAGGGATATACCCGGTTTTGACTTAGAAAACCCTCACTTTTTCCACTTGTTCTCTCTCCAAACCCTTGGAGAAAGAAGAGCTAACGCAAGAAGAAGAGGAGCTAGATCCGCCATTGGAGGAGCTTCGGAGCTCCGAATCGCAAGCCGACTCCGGATCCGCGGAGGCAACGCTAGTGCGGTCAATTCCATCCGATTACTTTTCGATGGCGCCGAAAGAGGAACGCAAGGGTAACGATCCTCACTTTTGAGCATGATAGCTCTCTTTCTTAGCATAGGAAGCCCTCTCTCGCGAGTTTGGCGAAGAGTTGGAGGCGTTCCTTCGGGTAGATATGTAAAGTCCCCGTTGTTTAGCGTCCGTATGCGAGAACGGACATAGGCATTTTGGTTGAAGCCTACCCGGACATGTAGTTCGGATCGGTGATGTTGCATTGCATAAGGCCGGAGAAGACTCCGTGCTATTTGGTGTTTTCGGGTTTTCTACGCGGTAGATTGCAGCAGGGAGCCTTGGGGACTAACCCAAAGGTGCACCCGGAAAACTGGGCGGACACGAGGTCTTGCCAACTTGGTGGCCTGAGAGCCAACTTGAACATAACGGGGTTATGTGACTTGTGATAGAATGGGACTCGGTGAAAGTTTGACCCGCGCATATGGCTTAAATTGCCGTTGCGATGTGAGCACGGGTTAGATGGAGCCGTACCCGCTTTATGTCGTTCGGGTTAGAGAGACCTAAAGGTACATGGCACTCGCCGTTGGCATAAATGTGAGTCTTCGGTGGTCGATGGCTTAAATTGACGTGACCAATACCATGAAGACGAATTGCTCATAGGAATGGCCGTCTAAGTGGCGGTGGTGAGTCCGGAATGTTAATGGCTTCAATTGACGTAACATCGACCGGTTCACCGAGAATGTGCCCTGAGTGCACGGGACGTGTGGCCGTACGAGCCAACGTCTGTGATGAAATGGCTATGGTTATATGCATTGCTCGCTTGTGCTAATGAAATGCAGGGAAGGAGCATCGCCGCCCCGAGTTGGGGGCGGGATCGTTATAATTTGGTCAGCATTGCTGACCGTTGCTTTGTTTGCCACCGTGCGGTGGTTTGTTTGCTTGCAGGTGCAGCTGGACCAAGCGGTCAATAGCGGGCTAAAGCCCTTTTTGCGAAGCTGGCCCTCGAAGGCCCAAGTGGAAATGTTTTATGTTTTATTCATGTATGGCCGGCCTGCGAGCCGAGGTTTGTAAACCATGTAAAAGACAAGTGAAACATTTTGTAAGGCCTTAAGGCCGACTTTTGAGTATTTTGTAATAACATTCCTATTATCATGTTAGTGGACATTCATGCTTGTGCTGGGTTCTTGTTTTGTAACTCTTATAAACTGCTTCCGCTAGAATGCTCTGTGTAGGACGTTGAGATTGGTTGGATGGTTTCCATACGTAACCACCCGGTCTGTCTGTGGTATATGGCGTCGGGCCCCGGCCGGACCTACTGCTATATGCTATGCGACGGATAGGGGGTGTTACAATTTGGTATCAGACTACTGGTTTTGGTTGGGCTTGAATTGAATTCGTGGGCGAATTCTTTTTAAGGGGTGGTGAGCACATTGTGTGCGTCATCGTTATAACAGTAAAAAGAACCCATGAATGTCCACTTAGGAATGAAAATACTCGTGTTTGAGGAACCTGCGTGTTCCTATAATTGCTGTTTGCAATGTTATTTGGTCGCTTAACGGTGTTTTGTACCACTATAGGTGACCCGAAGTGGTGTTGGGCCGTCAGAACGCCGAGGTTCTGAGGCTAGTAGTGCACCAGAAGTTGCTCCCGCAACACCTTTGTCGGCTGAAAATATAAGATTGGTGGCTGAAGCGGTGTTGGCCGTGATCAATGCGCAGCCTGGGAGGCAAGCGCAGCAGCCCGCTCCTGTGATGGAGCAAGTACCTCTTCAAGAGGCTGAGCCGAGGAGGATGGAGCAAGTGGTTGTAGAACCAATAGTGCCAAGGAGGGCGACTGAGAGGCAGTTGAAGCATGTAATGAGCTTTAACCCTCCGTTATTCTCGGGGTTGGGAACCCCATCTCAGGCTGAAGACTGGCTCTCTAGGGTGAAGAGAGTCATGACAGCGACGGAGACGGAGGAGTGGCAGATGACCACCATTGCTACGTTCCTGCTGGACGGTGAAGCGAGGATGTGGTGGGAAGGTTTGGAGCTGCATCATCTGCGAGGTAGACAACTGATAGACGTTCCGATGGAAGAGTTCTCGGAATTGTTCTTAGCAAGATACCTCCCTTCTACTCAGAGGATTTCAATGGAGAATGAGTTCCTGAGGTTGGTACAGGGTGAGAGGAGCGTGGATGAATATCTCCACGAGTTTACGCGGTTGAGTCGTTATGCTAGCTCTACCATCATGGATGAGGAGCGCAAGACTAATCGTTTTTATGAAGGCTTGAGGGATGAGCTGAGACTATTACTGTCGGGGCCGATGACGCAGGGTTTCTTAACCTTGGTCAATACTGCCCGGTCCTTGGAGAAGGACATGAAGAACGTGCAGGCGAAGAAAGGCTTGGTTGATAGAAAATCTGAGTTTAAAGTGCCGACTACCTCAAAGTCCGGCTATCGGAAGTCTTTCAAGAAGCATAGGACTTCGGGTCCAGCTCCTTCTGGCGCTTCTGGGGCGACTACGAGTCGGACCCCGGGCGCGTGCTTTACTTGTGGCAAGACGGGGCATTTCGCCCGTGATTGTTGGAGCGGACGTCCTAAGTCCGAGAGGAGGCCGGGAGCCACTTATGAAGAGAAGGGAAAGGCGGTGGAGTCGACCGCATCCCACTATGCTCCGGCCCAACCAAGGGTTTACAATCTTGGCCAACAGGAGGCCATTAAACAAGCTGACGTGGTGACAGGTACGGTTTAATTTATAGCAAGTCAATTCCTTTATATGCTTGTTATGTATATGTTACCTTACCACTGCTTGTTAGGATTTGTGTTGATTTGTGAAAACCCGGCACGAGCACTCTTTGATACGGGAGCTTCACACTCCTTCTTGTCCGAAGGATTTATATCACGCATCGGAGTCCCTTCTTCGATGGCGAAGGATAAGTTGGATGTGTTGTTGCCCAATGGGTGTTCGATGCGAGCGGTTAGGATCTGCGACGTTAAAGTTCGTATTGGGGAGCAGGAGTTCGACCTGCAGGCGTCTTTACTTCCGTTGGTGGAGTTCGACGTCATATTTGGCATGGACTGGCTCTCGGAGCAGCAGGCCCATATAGATTGCGGTAGCAAGGAAGTAAAGCTGGGAGCAAGTCGTGAGACGACGTTTACGGGCTTAAAGGGGTCGAGCAAGACGTTGATGTCTGCTCTTCAGGTGGTGAAGGCGGTTCGTGCTGGAGCAGAACTGTTCTTTACACTAGTGGAGGTTGCAAAGCCGAAGCCCGCGATGGATTGTATTTCAGTGGTATCGGAATACCCTGATGTGTTCCCCGCAGATCTTCCTGGAGCCCCGCCTCAGCGGGAGATAGATTTTACGATCGAGCTAGTGCCAGGTGCAAAGCCTGTGTCACGATCTCCGTATCGGCTAGCGCCTAAGGAAATGGCGGAGCTGAAAGTTCAACTACAAGAGTTGTTGGAGCAAGGGTATGTGCGCCCGAGTTCTTCGCCTTGGAGCGCACCGGTCCTCTTTGTTAAGAAGAAGGACGGAAGCTTGAGATTATGTATTGATTATCGGGAGCTAAATAAGCTGACTGAGAAGAACAAGTATCCGATCCCCGGATTGATGATCTCTTTGATCAGTTAGTCGGGTCGACGGTGTACTCGAAGTTAGATCTCAAGTCTGGGTACTATCAGCTGCGGATAAGGGAGAGTGATATCCCGAAGACAGCGTTTAGTACGAGATACGGGCATTATGAGTTTACGGTCATGCCGTTTGGGCTGACTAATGCGCCGTCAGTATTTATGGATTTGATGAACAGGACGTTCAGGGAGTACTTGGACCATTTTGTGATCGTCTTCATCGACGATATTTTGGTGTACTCGCAAAGTGAGGAGGATCACTTCAAGCATCTCCATTTGGTGTTGGAGACACTCAGGAGAAACCAGTTGTATGCCAAGTTCTCGAAGTGCGAGTTTTGGCTATCCTCAGTGGCGTTCCTTGGGCATATAGTGAGTGGAGAGGGTATTGCGGTGGATCCGGCGAAGATTGTTGCGATACGGGAGTGGCCTGAGCTTGCTACGGTAGCAGAAGTCCGGAGCTTTTTGGGGCTTGCCGGTTATTATAGGCGCTTCGTAGAGAACTTCTCGCGGATAGCGCTACCTCTCACTACTTTGACGAGGAAGGAGCATAAGTTCGTTTGGACGCCGGAGTGCGCGCGAGCTTTTGAGGAATTGAAGTGTCGGTTGACCACGGCGCCTGTGTTGAGTTCGCCATGTGGAACCGAAGGCTATGAGATATATAGCGATGCTTCAGGCAGCGGTTTGGGTTGCGTGCTACTGCAGCACGGCAGCGTGATAGCTTATGGCTCGAGACAGCTAAAAGTGCACGAGAGGAATTATCCGGTCCACGACTTGGAGTTGGCGGCCGTGATTTTTGCCTTGAAGCTGTGGAGACACTATTTGTACGGTGTGAAGATTGATATCTACACCGATCACAAGAGCCTAAAGTATTTGATTGATCAGAAAGATCTGAATATGCGGCAGCGTAGGTGGATGGAGTTCCTGGGGGACTATACTTTCAAGATCCACTACGTGCCTGGCAAAGGGAATGCGGTTGCGGACGCGTTGAGTCGCCGAGCCCCAGCTCAAGCGAATTGGCTATCAGTGCATGATGAGCGGTTGGTGCAGGAGCTGGAGGCGTTGGAGATTGTTTGTGTGGATAGACAATCTAGTGCTGAAGCAGTGCTGAATTGGACTGAAGTCCAATATGACCTGGCTGATCGGATTCGGCAGGCTTTGGATATGGATGCTCATATGAAGCAGTTCATGATAGAGGCTCTGGATGGGTCAAATTCCCAATTCGTTGTGGAGGACGGATTGTTGTGGAAAGACGGTCGTTTGTGCGTCCCAAGTGTGGGCATTTACGGGTGGAGTTGTTGTACGAGGCGCACCATACCAAGTACTCGATTCACCCGGGGAGCACGAAGATGTACCGTGATGTAAAGAAGCTATTTTGGTGGCCGGGTTTGAAAAAGGATGTGGCGCTATATGTAGCGAAGTGCCAAACCTGCGCCTTGGTAAAGGCGGAGTGCCAAAAGCCGGGAGGATTTCTTAAGTCCTTGCCTATTCCGGAGTGGAAATTCGACGACATCTCTATGGACTTTGTGCATGGTTTGCCAAGGTCGCAGAAGGGGAACGACGCCATTTGGGTGGTGGTCGATCGATTAACAAAGGTGTCGCATTTTATTCCGCATAGGAAGGATGATCCGGTGGAGAAGCTGGCGAAGCTTTATGTGGATAATATAGTACGGCTTCATGGTGTGCCCCGCAGCATCGTGAGTGACCGAGATGGGCGGTTCACGTCCAATGATTGGAGGCTGGTGCAGCAAATGTTGGGAACAAAGCTGAAGTTTAGCACAGCCTTCCATCCGCAAACGGATGGGCAGACCGAGAGGGTCAATAGAACCATGGAAGACATGCTTCGCATGTGTGTCTTGGACTTTGGAAAGCAATGGGAGGACCACCTTTATTTGGTGGAGTTCGCATACAACAATAGCTACCAAGCAAGTATTCAGATGGCGCCTTTCGAGGCCCTTTATGGTAGACGATGTCGCACGCCGTTGTCTTGGTTAGAAACGGGCGAGTCGAAGTTGTATAAGCGATCGGAAGTGGAGGATGCTACTTCGTTGGTGAGAACCATTCGGGAGAGGTTGCTTATCGCTCAGGACCGACAAGCAAAGTACTATAATGCCAAGCACAGGAACGTGGAGTTCGCTGTGGGCGATTATGTATACTTGAAGATCAAGCCGTTCAAGGGTGTCTCGCGGGTGCGGCGATTGAAAAAGCTAAGCCCGAGGTACCTTGGACCGTTCGAGGTTCTGGAGCGAGTAGGAGAAGCGGCCTATCGGCTGAAGCTTTCAGTGGAGCTAAGTGGTTTACATGATGTATTCCATATTTCGGTGCTTCGGAAGGCGGTGCAAGAGCCTACGCAAGTGATCGCGGCCAATCAAGTGCCGGTGGATAGTGGGCTAACGACAAAAGTCAAGCCCGTGCGGATTGAGGACTCGGAGGTCAAGCGGCTACGCAATAAAGAGATCAGGATGGTCAAAGTCCGGTGGGACAATTGCGGTCGTGAGGAGCTCTCTTGGGAGCGAGAGCAGACGATGCTTGACGAATATCCGGAGTTGTTCCGCTCAGGTACAAATTTAAGTTTGTACATGTTTTTCCCTTTATGTAATTTCGTGGGCGAAATTCTTTTAAGAGGGGTAGAGTTGTAACGCCCCGAAACTCAAAGGAGCAAGGGGAATAATTTGGGCCAGTTTGAGTTCTGGCTGCAGGCACACGGCCTGGGACACGGGCGTGTCCCAGGGCGTGTCAAGCCTGTGTCGACACTAAGGCGTGAAGTCGACACTTTGGTCTCGACATTGTGTCGAGACTGGGCACACGGCCTGCGACACGGGCGTGTCGCAGGGCGTGTCGACCCGTGTCGACACTTAGCCGTGAAGTCGACACAGTGCTTCGACGTTGTGTCGAGACACGGCACACGGCCTGCGACACGGGCGTGTCGCAGGGCGTGTCAACCCGTGTCGACACTCGTCCCGCGAAGTCGACACTTTGGTGTCGACAGTGTGTCGAGACATGGCACACGGCCTGCGACACGGGCGTGTCGCAGGGCGTGTCGACCCGTGTCGACACTTAGCCGCGAAGTGCCGAGACCTTGTACACGGCCTGGAGCCCAGGCGTGTCAAGGTGACACGGGAAAGGACACGGGCGTGTCCTAGAACCCGTGCAGTGCTCGGGTTGAAAACGGGAGAAAATCATGGGGTACACGGCCAGCTACACGGCCGTGTCAGGTGGAACACGGGCGTGTCAGCTCGAACACGGGCGTGTTCGAGACCCGTGTGAGGTTCCAGGTGATTCGATTTTGACGGCGAATGAGGCACACGGCCCTGGACACGGGCGTGTGCCAGGCCGTGTTCGGCCCAGATTGGGCATTTCAGTCCCGAATCGAAGCCGTTCATTTCTTTGACTGAAGATCCAACGGCTGGGGGTTGTTCCTGAAGGGATATACCCGGGTTTGACTTAGAAAACCCTCACTTTTTCCACTTGTTCTCTCTCCAAACCCTTGGAGAAAGAAGAGCTAAGGCAAGAAGAAGAGGAGCTAGATCCGCCATTGGAGGAGCTTCGGAGCTCCGAATCGCAAGCCGACTCCGGATCCGCGGAGGCAACGCTAGTGCGGTCAATTCCATCCGATTACTTTTCGATGGCGCCGAAGAGGAACGCAAGGGTAACGATCCTCACTTTTGAGCATGATAGCTCTCTTTCTTAGCATAGGAAGCCCTCTCTCGCGAGTTGGCGAAGAGTTGGAGGCGTTCCTTCGGGTAGATATGTAAAGTCCCCGTTGTTTAGCGTCCGTATGCGAGAACGGACATAGGCATTTTGGTTGAAGCCTACCCGGACATGTAGTTCGGATCGGTGATGTTGCATTGCATAAGGCCGGAGAAGACTCCGTGCTATTTGGTGTTTTTCGGGTTTTCTACGCGGTAGATTGCAGCAGGGAGCCTTGGGGACTAACCCAAAGGTGCACCCGGAAAACTGGGCGGACACGAGGTCTTGCCAACTTGGTGGCCTGAGAGCCAACTTGAACATAACGGGGTTATGTGACTTGTGATAGAATGGGACTCGGTGAAAGTTTGACCCGCGCATATGGCTTAAATTGCCGTTGCGATGTGAGCACGGGTTAGATGGAGCCGTACCCGCTTTATGTCGTTCGGGTTAGAGAGACCTAAAGGTACATGGCACTCGCCGTTGGCATAAATGTGAGTCTTCGGTGGTCGATGGCTTAAATTGACGTGACCAATACCATGAAGACGAATTGCTCATAGGAATGGCCGTCTAAGTGGCGGTGGTGAGTCCGGAATGTTAATGGACTTCAATTGACGTAACATCGACCGGTTCACCGAGAATGTGCCCTGAGTGCACGGGACGTGTGGCCGTACGAGCCAACGTCTGTGATGAAATGGCTATGGTTATATGCATTGCTCGCTTGTGCTAATGAAATGCAGGGAAGGAGCATCGCCGCCCCGAGTTGGGGGCGGGATCGTTATAATTTGGTCAGCATTGCTGACCGTTGCTTTGTTTGCCACCGTGCGGTGGTTTGTTTGCTTGCAGGTGCAGCTGGACCAAGCGGTCAATAGCGGGCTAAAGCCCTTTTTGCGAAGCTGGCCCTCGAAGGCCCAAGTGGAAATGTTTTATGTTTTATTCATGTATGGCCGGCCTGCGAGCCGAGGTTTGTAAACCATGTAAAAGACAAGTGAAACATTTTGTAAGGCCTTAAGGCCGACTTTTGAGTATTTTGTAATAACATTCCTATTATCATGTTAGTGGACATTCATGCTTGTGCTGGGTTCTTGATTTGTAACTCTTATAAATTGCTTCCGCTAGAATGCTCTGTGTAGGACGTTGAGATTGGTTGGATGGTTTCCATACGTAACCACCCGGTCTGTCTGTGGTATATGGCGTCGGGCCCCGGCCGGACCTACTGCTATATGCTATGCGACGGATAGGGGTGTTACACCAATTATAATGACCTCACTCCTTACCCGGGGCAGTGGTTCCTTCCCTGTATGCATCGCAATCACAACATATATCTATATCACAACAAGTGCTCTCAAGCACAACAGCATCACAAGCGCCCACCTCCGCCAGACGCTCCGTGCACTCAGGGCACATTTACGGTGTACCAGATTCTCCTTGACACCACCACCGATCAGATGTTTTTAACTTGTTGACTATGGGCCTTAGTCTACCAACACGCATGCTGGGGACATTCTCGCCCATCCCACTCAGATGTGCTAACCTCACGGCAACCATTGAGCATTTAGATCGACCGACCCCCGTGGTGCAGCAACCCGGGTCTGGCCCGCAGCCATTTGCATTGCCACCAATCGATCTATCACAACACAGGTCCAGGTCAGCCTTTTCCCGTTGCTCAATTCGTCAATAGCGCAGATCTTGGCGCGGGTCGGCCTTTTCTTTCCTGCTCAGCACACAGCTCTCGCAGAGCAGCTTTTCAGTTCAGCACACACAATACAAGGGCTCATCTCAAGCTTCCCAGGTATTCACAATACATAATCATCCACACATTACACGGAGTCTTCTCCGGTTCACAACATAAACATCACCAATCTAGACTAACCGTCCGGATGGGCTTCACACAACATGTCTATGTCGTACTACATATTTTCGGCTTTAGATGCAGACTCAACCGGGGATATTAACTATCAACCTACTGGAATAACTTACGCTTTCTACCGCTTGGTGGGGGATTCCATGCTTATGCATAAAGAAGGACGTCAATTGTCCAAGAAGGAGATCGTTACCTTGACGATAGCTTTGGAGCCATGAAAATCTAGCCAGATGGAAATCACCGCCACGGTCTTGCCTCCACGAATCTGAACTCGGCTCTCGCTTCGGCAAGCTGAAGCTCCACAGACAACCAGATTCCTTCTCCTCCTTCCTTCCTTCCTCTCCTCTCTCCCTATCTCTTTAGAAAGAGAAAAGCCTAAGATGAATGGAAGTTTATCCTTCCATTCTCGGCTTTATAACAGTAGGGGAGGGCCTGGACCACTAGATCCAAGTTGAAGGAAATAAACGACCACGATTTGCCCAAAAAAGCATTTTCTTGGGCTGACACGGCGTGTGACACGCCCGTGTCACAGACCGTGTTTCTTAAGCGGCAAAGGAATCAACTTAACCCGACCAGGACACGGTTATGTGACACGCCCGTGTCACTGGCCGTGTGCCCTACACGGCTTTGGACACGCCCGTGTACAGCCCGTGTTCACCAGACCTGACACAAACAGAGAAGGATACGGCCATGTGACACGCCCGTATCACAGGCCTTGTGCCCCACTCGAATCGTCGAGTACATTTCATCGAGTGGAGTTCGTCGACCCAGAGGAGGACACGGCCTCAGACATGCCCATGTCCCAGGTCGTGTGCCGGTCTCGAGGCACACTCGAGACCCTCTCGAGTACAGAGCAGGACACGACTTGGGACACGCTCGTGTCCCAGGCCGTGTACCTCAGTCGAGACACACTCGAGATCCACTCGAGTGCACAGAGCAGGACACGGCTTGGGACACTCCCGTGTCCCGGGCCGTGTTACCCAGCCTGAACCCAATCTTGGGATTTGGGGTGTTACAACCCTCCCCTCATTACAAGAAATTTCGTTCTGAAATTTAGCTCAACTGTAGACACCAACATAACCACACCTTTGTTAGCTCAACTGTAGACACCAACATAACCACACCTTTGTTGCACCTTGACCAATCGATCAACTTGTTAAGACGATCCGGGTTAGAGCTCAGAGGTCGCAGCTTGTCTCGCCCCACGGTATCGCACAAACACAAGTCGTTTACAAACATAGTGTCATACATACATACACCCTATATCTACATCACGAAGGAACAAAGTTCACCTATTTCCGCTCATCCGCATCTCTCATAATCCGTTTGATGGCCTCTTACACTTCCAGACTAAACACTCGAGGCTGTTGTACTTCACCGATTGAGATTTGCGGCTCCTGCAAATCGAGATTGTATACTCGCGGTTGCGCCCGGGATGCAGATGACTCTGTCACTGCCTTACCATTTTCCTCATAAGACGCACCTGTCTTTTTGTCAACTTTTGCAGGGCCATTCCAACAATCACGGGCTATATGTCCCTGCTTCCCACATTTAAAACATGTACGTGTCTCAACACGTTCTTGCCCATATGTTGCTCCCGACGCAACATTCGAAGAAGTTTGTTCAGCAGGCCTGAACTTTTTCTTGTCTCGTTTCCTAAACTCCGATTGTTCCGACTGTGGAATTTTGAATTCCGGTTTTTCCATTGCTAAGTTCTTCTTCTCCTGTACCGGTTTCAAATCTTTCTCTAGCGCACGGGCTGCATCTACTAACGCTTGGAGGCCTTGGTTCACCGAACTCGGGAGTGCCAACCTCAGCTTATCACGAAGTCCCTCATAGAACACATTCGTCTTCCGCGCCTCCTTAGCGAAAGTAGACCCTGCATAGCGCCCCAGCCTGATAAACTCATGCAGGTAAGTATCAACACTACTCTCACCCTGCACCAGACGTTGGAACTTATTTTCCATAGCAATTCGCTGCGACACTGACAAATACTTGGCCAGAAATAATCGTGATAATTCTTCTATCGATAGCTCATCTAATCCTCGTCAACCAGAGCCTCAACACACAATACACGGAGTCTTCTCCGGTTCACAACATAAACTTCACCAATCCAGACTAACCGTCCAGATGGGCTTCACACAGCATGTCTATGTCGTACTATACATTTCGGCTCTAGATGCAAACTCAACCAGGGATATCAACTATCAACCCACTGGAATCACTTACGCTTTCCACCGCTTGGTGGAGGATTCCATGCTTATGCATAAAGAAGGACGTCAATTGTCCAAGAAGGAGATCGTTACCCTTGACCATCGCTTTGGAGCCATGAAAATCTAGCCGGATGGAAATCACCGCCACGGCCTTGCCTCCACGAATCTGAACTCGGCTCTCGCTTCGGCACGCTGAATCTCCTCTGGCAGCAGGATTCCTTCTCCTCCTTCCTTCCTTCCTCTCCTCTCTCCCTATCTCTTTAGAAAGAGAAAATCCTAAGATGAATGGAAGTTTATCCTTCCATTCTCGGCTTTATAACAGCAGGGGAGAGCCTGGATCACTAGATCCAAGTTGAAGAAAATGAACGACCACGATTTGCCCAGAAGAGCATTTTTTTGGGCTGGCGCGGCTTGTGACACGGGCGTGTGTCACAGGCCATGTTCCTTAAGAGGCAAAGGAACCGACTTAACCCAATCAAGACACGGCTATGTGACACGCCCGTGTCACCGACCATGTGCCCTACACAGCTTTGGACACGCCCGTGTCCAGCCCGTGTTCACCAGGCCTGGCACAAATAGAGAAGGACACAGCCATATGACGCGCCCATATCACAGGCCGTATGCCCCACTCGAATCGTCGAGTACATTTCGTCGAGTGGAGTTCGTTGGCCCAGAGGAGGACACGGCCTAGGACACGCCCGTGTCCAAGGCCGTATGCCTCACTTGAGGCACACTCGAGACCCTCTCGAGTACAGAGCAGGACACGGCTTGGGACACGCCTGTGTCCCAGGCCATGTACCTCACTCGAGACACACTCGAGATCCACTCGAGTGCACAGAGCAGGACACGGCTTGGGACATGCCCGTGTCCCAGGCCGTGTTACCCAGCCTGAACCCAATCTTGGGATTTGGGGTATTACAAAATGAACGTGAAGACTGCATTTCTTCACGACAGTCTAGAGGAGGAGATCTATATACTGCAGCCTGAGGGGTTCATTTGACCCGGTGATGAGAAAAAGGTGTGCAAGTTGAAGAGGTCTCTTTATGGTCTGAAGCAGACTCCGAGGATGTGGTACAAGAGGTTTGGCACTTTCATAACTCTACACGGTTACAGCAAGAGGCAGTACGACAGTTGCGACTACTATAGATTTCTTGTTGATGGTAATATTCTGATTCTGATGCTGTAGGTCGATGACATGTTGATTGTCTGCAAGTTAGCTCGAGAAATTCAAGTATTGAAGCAAAAATTGAATGATGAATTTGAGATGAAAGATCTTGGTCATGCTCAGAAAATCCTTGGGATGGAGATCAAGCGGGACGAAAGCGTGACATGTTGTGGCTTTCTTAGACTGACTACATTCAGAAGGTACTGGAAAAGTTCAATATGATCGAATCTAAATATATTACAACTCCTTTGGGACAACCGTTTAGATTGTCATCACAGCAGTATCCAAACACCGAGGAGGAACACTAGAAGATGCTCAGGGTGTCGTACGCTAGTGCGGTAGGATGCTTGATGTATGCAATGATATATACGAGACCAGATATTGCTCAGGCAGTTAGTGTTGTCGGCAGATACATGACAAATCCAGGGCGACAACACTGGGAAGAAGTCAAGTGGATTCTGCGGTATTTGAACGGAACGTCATACATCGGCTTAATTTTCAATAGGGGTGAAGTTGCTGGAGCTTTAAAGGGCTTCGTTGATTCTGACTACGCAGGTGACCTCAACCGGAGATCTACTTCATGCTACATATTTCTTTTAGGTGGAGGTCCTATCAGTTGGAAAACTACTCTTCAGGATATAGTAGTTCTATCCACGATAGAGGCAGAGTACATTGCTGCGGTGGAGACTGCTAAAGAAGCTATTTGGCTCAGGGGTCTCATCAAGGAACTCAGAGTTTCTTAGGAGCCAGTGAAGCTGCACTGTGACAGTCAGAGTGCAATTTGTCTTGAAAAGGACCCGGTATATCACGCAATGACAAAACACATTGATGTGCACTACCACAAGCTGAGGGAGTTCGTTGGAGGCAGCGAGATTCAGTTACTGAAGGTGCCCACGGAGGACAACATTGTCGATATGTTGACAAATCCTCTAATAGGAGTTAAGTTAGAGCACTGTCTTGACTTGGCTCACATTTGTTCCTGCTGATTGTGGTGACCCTAGGGAGAGGGGGTGTCTCATTTGGGAGAAGATCAAACCTGAAGGTGGAGCATGCATGGATGGGGCGTCAAGGTGAAGATTGCTGTGATTTTTTATGCCGCCTCATCCTCTGAACCGGGCGGTGCCATGGCCCCTTCATACATATATTAATGTATAAACAGGTTTTCACGAGTTGTTTTTCAACCTAGGGCAAAAACATCGGCAGGGTTTAAAGAAGAGCAGCGACACATATGGCTGAGCCTTTCTTTCGCGATTCCAGAAGGAGCAACAACGGCGACCATTAGGTGAGGTGCGATTTCAACCAAAGGAAGAAGCCAGGCACTGTATGCAGTCCGCTTTTCGACTCGGTTCGTGGTTGTTAGGAGTGTGAGGCCGACAACTTCTTGATCACCAACGAGTCCTGAACTTGACGCTTCAGGTGCTATTGTTCATGTTTTTCCCTTTGTACTGTATTTCTGATTATAGTGGATCTTCCCCAGCGCTCTCCCCGTGAATGTAGAAGCTTATCTCCGAACCAAGTATATTTTTGTGTCGTCTGCAATTATGTGTGCTTGACTTATTTTTTGCATTATTTTTCTCTTATATTGCGCTATTGCTATTCCGCTGCGTTCCCGTGGTGTCGAAGCGATCGCGGTAATTTCATAACAAATGGGACCTCTAATTTTGGAATCTTTTACTCTGCCACAAACTCGCCGTTACTACAAGTTTTCTCTGATGCTAATTGAGCCGGTGACGCCGATTCCCACGCATCTAAGTTAGCATTTGTGGTCTTCCTTGGCTCTCATTCTATTAATTGGAGCTAAAAAAACAGTCCACCGTCGCCCGTTCCTCTATGGAAACTGAATATCAGGCCATTATGGCAGCCACTGTTGAGAGGAATTGACTCACCAACTTGTTAGGTGAACTTGGGTTCCCTCCACCATGGCCTCCTAGCCTTTATTGTGACAATGTCGGGTGCAACTTATGTTGTGTTCCACTCCTGCATGAACACATCGCCATCGACTTCTACTTTGTTTGTGATCAAGTGGCCAAACAAATAATTCAGATTTCTCATGTTCACGCCCCCGACCAACTGCCCGACTCTCTCACCAAACCGCTTGCCAAAAGCTGGTTCACCGTGCATCCTTCCAAGCTTCATACTCTTCCCCGAACTATTCGCTTGCGGGGCATGATAGCATATCATCCCAAGAATCCATCTCCCCCGAATAATACAGCATGCTCTGCACACCTACCAACCACCTAACGCCATTATCTTCTCTGTATTTATTGTAAGTGTATATTCGGACGAATAACGGGCTTGGGGCTTTGCGCGAATAAACCCTAGGTTTTCCCTATATATACCTAGCTGGGGACAACGGGGAGCAGGTTCCACCTTGACCTTCCTCCGGATGTTTCGAGCGCCTTTCACATTCTCGAAACAGTCTCCCTCTGGCGCTCGTTCGCGATTCTAGGGTTCGCCTTTGTTCCCGATAGTCGCCGCCGTTCTCCTTTGCCTTTTTTCGCGACTGTTCTTCTCCGCCTCCTGCTTCCTTCGTCGATGGAGAATGAAGGAGTGAAAAATGACGTCGTCGCTCTGTAAGCCGCCTACAAAGGACTCGCCATCGCGTTCCCTTTCGTGGAACAAAGAGTTCGCCGTTCTCAGCATCCTGATCGTCGATCGCTCCTGGGCCTTTCGCGTCTTCCCCGTCGCGGAACCAGGGCTCCCGTTCGACGATCGCACGTTCGACGATCGATTCCAGTCAACGTTCGACGATCGATTCCCGGTCGACATTCGACGATCGATTCCCGGTCGACGTTCGACGATCGATTCCCGGTCGACGTTCGACGATTCCCGGTCGACGTTCGACGATCGTTTCCCGGTCGACGTTCGACGATCGTTTCCCGTTCGACGTTCGACGTTCGACGTTCGACGATCGTCCCGGTCGACGTTCGACGATCGTCCAGCGCTCAACGACTGCGCTTTCCCGTTCGACGATCATTTTTTCCCAGTCGTCGATCGCTCTCTCCCGATCGTCGATCGCCTCTTCCCTGTTGCATTGACTCTTCCGGCAAGGTTGCTGATCCAGTGGAGATCTTCTCTGCTCTCTGCCTCCATCTAGTGGAAGTCCGTTCTTCTTTAGTGAAGTGTGTTCAAGAAATGAGGAACTCCGCCATGTCCTCTCCTGTGCCCATGAACAAACTTGAGAAGTTCACGGCCACAGAGTTCAACGATTGGAAGTTGAACACCCAGTTTGGGATGAAATACCTGAACGTCTTCTACACCATCAAGTCTACTCGTGCTGACGTTGCTGGGACTGAAGATGAGGCACATTGGGTTGAAGATGAGGACTTCTGCAGAGATTACCTGCTGAACTGCCTCTCCTCCAGCCTGTCCAAGAACTACATCAAGATGCAGTCTACTAAGGAGATCTGGGAAGCACTAGAGGAGCACTTCAAGCAAGAGGAGGACCTCTCCAAGGCTCATTTGGTGGACAAGTTCCACTCCTTCAGCTTCGACGAGGAGAAAGCCATTCTCCCTCAGGTATCCGAATTTGAAAATTTGGTTGATTCCCTGCATAGTGAGTCTATTAGTCTTCCAGATAGTTTTGTTGCGGGCACAATTGTGTATAAGTTGCCCTCCTCGTGGTACAATTTCAAAACGGAGATGTACCGCAAAAAGATGCAGGTTGGTCTGAGTGACCTCAAACGTTTCATACGCATTGAGGATGAGAACAAGACGAAGCACGCCTTGGAAGCTGTTGGCAAGCAGAAGGCTGCTGCCCACATGATTTCAAGCTCTAAGCGTGCTCCTCCACCTCACAATACCAAAACGTCTCGTAGTAGCCCCCAGGTTGCAGGACCGAGTAGACCCTCTAAGAAATTTAAGGGTAAATGTTTTAACTGCAACAAGTGAGGATACTGTGCATCTGACTGCAAGTTACCGAGGAAAGAAAGAACTAAGGTACCACAAGAGGGAAACCAGGCCCATCTGGTTAGCCATGCTGAGCCATCCGACTTTGTTGCCATGGTCGGACACGAGCAGGCCAGCACAGAGTGGTTCCTAGATTCTGGGGCAACGTGTCATGTTTGCAACAATGCTAATCTCTTGACAGGGCTGAAGAATGCAAAAGAATCAGTGACTGTAGCAGATGGAGGAACAGCTGACGTATTGAAGGTGGGGAACGCAACTCTGATGCTCTCCTCAGGTAAGTCTTTACTTTTAAAGAACGTAAAATTTATTTCTTCTTTATCTGTTAACTTAGTGTCTATTAGTTTATTGTGTGATGCTGGTATGTCAGTTACCTTTTGTAGCGGTAGAGTGACTCTGTCAGTTAACTCTCACTACTTTGGATGTACTTACGTCCAAAATAGAATGTACTGTCTGAGTCTAGCCAATGAGGTAGTGCAACAAGTTCAATTGAATTTAGTTAGCCCTAGGGCTCTACATGAGAGACTAGGACACGTAAACTACAGGAAAATGTTCCAAGTCGCTAGAACTCACAAGATCACATTAGACACTAAGTCTCCTCTTGGAAAATGTGAAGTGTGTGTTCAGACTAAGATCACTAGGAAATCTTTTGGCACGGTTACTAGGAGCACAACACCTCTTGAGCTTATACATTCCGATATTTGTGACTTTAAGAGTTTTGTCACTAGAGGTGGAAGGAAGTATATGATCACATTCATAGATGACTGCACAAGGTTTTGTCATATTTCGTTGCTTAAAACTAAAGACGAAGCGTTTGAAAAATTGTCTTTTCAAAACCAGGGTAGAAAACCAATTAAGCATGAAAATAAAGAGATTTAGGAGTGATAGAGGAGGAGAATATATGTCCAGTGAGTTCAGATGCTTCCTTGCTTCACAGGGCGTCATAGCAGAAACCACTGCTCCTTACTCCCCCCAATCTAACGGCATAGCCGAGCACAAGAATAGGACGTTAACATAGATGTTGAACTCTATGCTGCTCACTGCAGGCATGCCTTCCGCTTATTGGGGAGAAGCAGTCTTGACTGCGAATCACATTCTGAATAAAGTTCCTCATGCGAAGTTAGAGGTTACACCCTACGAGCTTTGTTTTAAGCGACCCCCGTCTTTAACTAGACTTAAGACCTGGGGCTGTATAGCCTATGTCAGGGTTCCTGACCCTAAACGGTCTAAGGTTGGACCTAGGACCAATACATGTGTCTACTTAGGTTGTGCTGAAGATAGTGCTGCAGATAGGTTCCTTGATATCTCTAATAATACCATAATAGAATCTAGGGATGCAGTGTTCTTCGAGGATAAATTCCTCAAAGATAAGAACCTAACGATCCCAGGTATGCAAGCAACTATTACTGAGGAAGATCCTGCATCAGTACCGAGCACCTCCTATTCCGTTCCGGTAGATAACTCTGGCCTAGAGTCTAGGAGGACTTCAGTGAGAGAGAGAACCCCCAGAACCTTCGGTAGTGATTTTGTCACTTACCACGTTGAGGATGATCCATCTACCTTTAAGGACGCGATGAGATCCAGGGATTCCCTACTCTAGAAAGAAGCTATTGAGGATGAGATGACCTCTCTCCTTCAGAACGACACCTGGACGTTAGTTGATAAGCCAACAGGGGCTAAAACTGTAGGGTGCAAGTGGGTTCTGAAAAGGAAGCTAAATCCCGATGGTAGCGTAGCTCAGTATAAAGCACGCCTGGTGGCTAAAGGTTTCACACAAGTAAGCGGAGTCGACTATTTTGATGTATACTCACCCGTGTGTCACTTAGCAACCATTAGGGTTCTTCTTGCTATTTCGGCCATTGAGAACTTTGTTGTTCATCAAATGGATGTTAAGACTGCGTTCTTGAACGGAGATCTGACCAAAGAGATCTACATGAGTCAACCTGAAGGTTTCATTGTAGATGGTCACGAAAACAAGGTCTGTAAGCTTTTAAAGTCGCTATACGGATTAAAACAAGCACCGAAATTATGGCATGAGAAGTTTGACTATATTGTAAAGAACATGAGATTTATGTCGAGTCTCTCGGACAAATGTCTTTACATACGTCATAGATCAGACAAAGTCGCCATAATATGCTTGTACGTGGATGATATGCTGATTCTTGGTTCTGATCAATCCGTGGTGGATGACGTTAAGTCAGAACTAATGCAGACGTTTAGCATTAAAGACCTTGGTGTAGTTGACACTATACTAGGTATGCAAGTGAGCTTTGGGAAACATGACATTTCCCTCAGTCAAAGCCACTACATCCAGTCCATGTTGGACACGTGGGGATACAGTGAACGTAAAGCGGCTGAGACACCATACGACTATTCTAACCGCTTAAAGCCCAATGATGGAGCTGCGGTTCGACAGTTAGATTATTCTAAACTGCTTGGTAGCCTCATGTACGCTATGGTCTGTACGAGACCTGACATAGCCTTTACGGTCGGCATGTTAAGTAGGTTCACTAGCAATCCTGGCCATGACCATTGGGATGCCCTCAATAGGCTGATGCGATACTTAAAGCACACCCGACAGTATGCTTTATGTTATAGTGGTCATCCTCCAGTTTTGAAAGGATATTCTGATGCATCATAGTGCTCAGAAATAAACGACAGCAAGTCCACTAGTGGATTCCTCTTCACACTAGGAGGAGCAGCTGTAGCCTGGAAGTCCAAGAGACAGTCGTGCATTGCACTCTCATCTATGGAATCCGAACTCTATGATCTAGCTTCAGCTGGTGAAGAGGCAGAGTGGATAAGAGATTTGGTGATGGACATTCCACTGTCGAGCCTGAAACTGAGTTCTGTTGCAGTTTACTGCGACAATCAGGCTACTAAAACGATTGCTACGAACACGTTGTTCAATAGCAAAAGAAGGCAACTACGGATGAAACAAGCCTGGTTGACCTCCCTTACGAGTCAAGGGATTGTGAACCTCGTTGATGTGAGGTCAAAAGATAATGTTGCAGACGCCCTTACTAAAGGATTAAATATAGCTCTCACAATCAAAACATCGGGGGAAATGTGATTAAAGTTCATAGGAATATGAAACTTTCCTCCAACGTTTATGTTTTGATACGTACGAGCCTATAGCTGTCAACATTCAAGCATCTAAATAGTAACAGACGGAAAACCCCAAATAATTTCTTGATGAAAACTCATTGTAAGTTGATTCAAGAGTTATTCAACTGGGAATTGAAAGTCGTTGTAAAAGTTAATATAAACATTATTGGTCACAACACATTATTCCACATTTGATAATGTTGTACGTGATGTGTGTTCACATGTGTTGGTGATGCACATAGTGATCCGTAATGAGTAAGGTAACATGACTAGTCCTAGTTAGACTGGATGAGATGCTGACAGAGTTACTTCACCGTTGCTAGAAGTGTTAAGCTCATTTAGTAAGAGCTAGTTTACTTTAAATGTTACTGCATATGTTTATGAATTCATAGAGTCTGACTCATGAAATTCCTTGCAGGCTACGATGGAGATTATGGAGGAGCTGTAGACCTGGACATAGATGATGATGATCTACTAGATGAGTAGAATCATCAAACGTTCAATTCATGTCTTTGTTTGTAATAATTATTCAGACTATGTTTTGGACAGCATATGTGTGATGGTTTGCCGTTTAGGCAAAACCTTTATTTTTGTTTATTAGTATGATCTGTCCTGATTGTTTTTGCTTAGTTTGGATTATTATTTTGTCTACACTCTAGCACCCCGAAACGTCACCGTTATTTGTCACGAATATATGAGGAGATTGTAAGTGTATATTCGGACGAATAACGGGCTTGGGGGCTTTGCGCGAATAAACCCTAGGTTTTCCCTATATATACCTAGCTGGGGACAACGGGGAGCAGGTTCCACCTTGACCTTCCTCCGGATGTTTCGAGCGCCTTTCACATTTATTACATTGTAATTTGTCATAGGCTTTGAAGCTGCTCATTAGAACTTGGCATAGACTTTGAAGCTGCTCATTAATTGCTCTCCAGTATAAATTTGTTGGAAACGTGTATGGGTTCCTGCTCAATCCCAACTCCACAATCAACTTCACTTAACGCCAAAAAACTCAAAACCAAAGTGCGAGACCACCACCACAAACCGCCACAGACCGCGCGACTTGCCTCCTCCACACGCGAGTTCCTGCCTTCCCACGCGAGCACCACCCAAGCGAGCAGCACGGCGAGACCGACGCGGCGGGACCGACTGGCGAGACCTCCACACGCGAGCACACAAGCCGCAACGCTTGTTCTCGCGGCGAGATCAAGCCGCGACCACTCCTTCTCTGAACCTCTCCTGCGAGATCACCAAACCGCGAGCTGCTCACCTTTCCGCGAGCTGATACGGGCGAGATCACCACACAGACCGCGAGTGCACAAACCGTGAGCACCACTTCTCGCGGCGAGTTCGCCAAACCGCGCGGCTTCTCCTTCTAACCTCCCGGTTAGATCTCGCTCCAGCACTGCAGCGCTCCTCTCTCAAAACTCACACCAAGACTTGGGAAGTTTTTCTCTCAATTCATACATCAAAAAAATGTACAAGGGGGGGCCTTTATATAGGCAAAAGAAAAACTAGAAAACTCTCTCATCATAAATGTACACACCCTCTCTCATAATAAATGCGTACATAACAAAAAATAATACACATAAAAAAACTTTGACTTATTGACCCGGTCAACCAAGTCAATCTCCAACAAACTCCCCCTCAAACTTGACAGACCATACCGAGTTTGCCTTTGAGCTTCTCGAATGTCTCCACCTTCAACGCCTTAGTGAATATGTCAGCGATCTGCTCTCCGGTTGGGCAATACACCACCTCCACTGTCTTCTGCTCCACTTGTTCACGGAGGAAGTGATATCGGATCTCGATATGCTTGCTCCTCCCATACAACACTGGGTTCTTTGCGAGCTGGATGACAGACATGTTATCCACTAATACTGTCGTTGGCCCTTCCTGCGCAAGATGCAACTCCCCCAGAAGATTCCGTAGCCAGATGGCTTGGCAGGCGCATGTCGCCGCCGCTATGTACTCCGCTTCGCAAGATGATAAGGCTATAGTAGCCTGCTTCTTAGAAATCCATGAGAACGTCGCGGTTCTCATGTTAAACGCATACCCGAAAGTGCTCTTTCGGTCGTTCACGTCTCCTCCATAGTCGCTATCCGAGTAGCCGACTAGCTTCAACTCTCCTCCAGATGAGTACTTCAGGCCATGGTCCCGAGTCCCGTTCACATACCTCAAGATCCTCTTCGCTGCTGTGAAGTGGTCCTGTTTGGGCTCCTCCATGTGTCTGCTTACTATCCCGACCGCATACATGATGTCCGGCCTAGTGAAAGTCAAGTACCTTAGACTTCCGACCAGACTCTTGAACATAGTTGGGTACACTCCTTCTTCTTCGGAATCCTTCCTCAGCTTCGTTCCAGGGTCCGCAGGGGTGGAGATTGCCTTGCTTCCCTCCATCCTGAACTTCTTCAGAATCTCCTCGGCATACTTCTTCTGGGAGATGAAGATCTCATCTTCTCTCTGCTGCACCTCAATTCCCAAGAAGTAGCTCAGCTCTCCCAAGTCCGTCATCTCGAACTCCTCCATCATCAGCCTCTTGAATTCTTCGAACATCGCAGGGTTGCTCCCGGTGAATATCATGTCATCCACGTATAGACATAGGATCATGATATCCCCGCTCTTCTCCACCTTCATGTAGAGAGCATACTCATATGGGCACTTGATATACCCATGCTCCTGAAGGAATTTATCTATCCTCCCATTCCAAGCTCGAGCTCCCTGCTTCAGTCCGTACAAGGCTCTGCTCAGCTTGCAGACTTTTCTCTCCTTGCCTTTCACCACGTACCCTGGAGGCTGCTCGATGTACACATCCTCCTCCAGGTACCCATTCAGATACGCCGCCACAGCATCCATTTGCATGATAGTCCATCCATAGTGTGATGCCAGTGTGACGATCAACATTATAGTATCGATCCGCGCCACTGGGGCGTAGACATCATCATAGTCCACCCCTTGGACTTGTCTATACCCTTTCACTACCAGCCTTGCCTTGTGTTTCTCCACAGCTCCATCTTTGTTTTTCTTCATCTTGTAAACCCATTTCACCCTGAGGGGTTTGTGGCCCGCCGGTGGATCAGCTAGCTCCCATGTATCGTTCTTCTTTATGGAAGCCATCTCGGCATCCATTGCCATCCTCTAAGATTTCTCCTGGGCAGCTTCTTCATAGGACCGTGGCTCGCAATCTGCTAAGAGACAATATAATGAATAGTTAACATGAATTGGGACCGTCTCCTCATAGAGTTCCTCCAACCACTTCATCCTGGGTGGTGGACTCTCGGAGTCAATCCGGCTCCCGCTTCCTCCTCCAAAATTGCCTCCACTTGAGCTTTCCCCTCTTGAATAGGAGATGGAAGCTCCCCCTGAATTTCTACTCGGTGGTGATGGCGGCTCAGCTCCACCATTCTCGGCTCAAGCCTCGTGACCACCCTCTTCCTCATCTTCAAAGAACATGCCCTTCATACTTCTCGTCTCCTCATCCCAGCTCCAGATGCTTCCTTCTTCAAACACCACGTCCCTCGAGACTATGGCCTTTCCTTTCACCGGGTTGTAAAATTTATATGTCTTGCTCTCCGGAACGTAGCCAACAAAAATGCACTTCTCGCTCCTATCATCGAGCTTCTTCCTTTTCTGGTCCGGGATGTGAGCATGAGCTACACACCCGAAGACCCTTAGGTGTTTCACACTCGGCTTCCAGCCGCTCCATGCTTCAAACGGCGTCATGAACTTCACACTCTTTGTGGGGCATCTGTTCAGTAGATACACCGCACATTGCACTCCTTCTGCCCAGAACATCTTCGGTAGCCCCTTCTTCTTTATCATGCTCCTCGCCATGTTCATGATGGTGAGGTTCTTCCTCTCTGCCACTCCGTTCTGCTGCGGTGAGTATGCCGCCGTCAGTTGGTGTGATATTTCATTCTCCTTGCAGAAGTTATCAAACAGCCTTGAGGTGTACTCCACACCTCTATCTGTCCTTAGCACCTTCAGTGGCTGTCCACTCTCCTTCTCAGCCATCGCCTTGAACTCCCTGAACTTGTCTAGAGCCTCAGCCTTCTCTCTCAGAAAATATACCCAACACTTCCTCCTGAAGTCGTCGGTGAAGGTAATGTAGTACCTGCTTCCTCCTATTGAAGTAGTCTCAAACGGACCAGCGATATCCGAGTGAACTAGTTACAGCTGTCTTCTCGCCCTTCTGGACTTGCCTCCTTCAAATGTCAACCTCTTTTGCTTCCCCTTCGTACATGCCTCACAGAACTCCGGTGGAGGCGAGATCATAGGTAGTCCTTCCACCATCTTGGAGTGGGATAGGAGCTTCAATCCAGTGAACCCCAGATGACCCATCCTGTGGTGCCACAACCATGCTTCCTCTTCTTCTTCGGTCCTTGCGAGACACGCCGTCTCCTTGACATCCATCCTCAATGTAAAGAGACGATTCGTCGTCATCTTCACCCTCACTACTTCCTTTCCTTCTTGATCTTTCATAGCTAAAATGTCATCCCTCAACAAAACACGGTAGCCCTTCTCCACCAACTGCCCAAGACTTAGGATGTTACTCCTCAAGCTCGGCACATAGAATACATTATTGAGATGCACCTTCCTACCATTCATAGTGACTGCAATCACTCCTCTGCCTTCCACTGAGATCTTTGAAGCGTCGCCGAAACTGACCTCACCACCATTTGGTTCAAGGCTAGTAAACAGCTCCTTCTCTCCACACATGTAGTTACTTGCTCCAGTATCCAAGTACCACACTCCGTTCTTCTCACCTCCAGCTCCTTGGACGGTTAAGAACATCATTGGGTGGCTTCTCGTGTTACTAGCTTCAGCGAAATGGTTGGTATCTCCTCCCTTCCTTGGAGCCCAACAGTCATAGCTCATATGCCCAAACTTGTTACAGTTGTAACATTGAATTTGGGACATATCGCCTCTTCCTCTTCCTTGACCTCTTCCCTGGTTTCTTCCTTGTCCTCTGCCTTGGCCTCTCCCTTGGCCTCTTCCTTTTCCTCCTCCATCGTGTCTCCAGCCCTGAGGTTGCTCTGCCTCCTTCTGGTTATATTGATTTCTTCCGAAGTCTCTTCCACCTCTTCCTCCTCTACCTCTTCCTTGGTAGCCTCGGCCACGCTGGCCTCCTCTTCCTGAGCTCTCCCCAAAGTTCAGCTGAGTCTGGAGTGCTTTCCACAAGCCACTCGACTCCTCATCATCCTGCAGCATGCGGTACTCATGGGCTTGCAGCGAGCCAACAAGTTCATCTACTGCCATCTCGGTGAGATCCTTCGACTCCTCTATGGCTACTACCACGTGCCTAAACTTCTTGGACATAGAACGCAGGAGCTTCTCCATGAAGCTAACATCATCTATCGTTTCCCCATTCCTCTTCATCTCATTTGTGAGCGTCCGTAGACGCGTCACGTAGGCACCAACCTTCTCCGAGCTTTGCATCCTCATCACCTCATACTGGGCTCGGAGGGATTGCAACTTCACCTTTTTTGCTTTGTCAACTCCCTGCATGGAGCGTTGCAGTATCTCTCATGCTTCTCTCGATGTCCCTGCATCAGAGATCTTCTCAAACATCGACTCATCAACTCCTTGGTACAATAGGAATAGGGCCTTCTTGTCCCGCTTCTTTGCTTCCCTCAATGCTGTCTTCTGAGCGTTAGTCAATGTTGCCTCCGCTTCAGCAGTAAGCACCTCGACTCCCTCTTCAACTATCTCCCATAACTCTTTGGAGGCGAGTAGCACTCGCATTTGTATACTCCAATTCTCATAATTGGTCTTGGTCAACTTGGAGACTTGCCCCGGCATTCCACTTCCCATTTCCATCTCTCTTTGTCACTTAACCTTCCGAGTCAACTCCTAGGGGATCCAACCTTCCTCTGATACCACTTGTTGGAAACGTGTATGGGTTCCCGCTCAATCCCAACTCCACAATCAACTTCACTTAACGCCAAAAAACTCAAAACCAAAGTGCGAGACCACCACCACAAACCGCCACAGACCGCGCGACTTGCCTCCTCCACACGCGAGTTCCTGCCTTCCCACGCGAGCACCACCCAAGCGAGCAGGCACGACGAGACCGACGCGGCGGGACCGACTGGCGAGACCTCCACACGCGAGCACACAAGCCGCAACGCTTGTTCTCGCGGCGAGATCAAGCCGCGACCACTCCTTCTCTGAACCTCTCCTGCGGGATCACCAAACCGCGAGCTGCTCACCTATCCGCGAGCTGATACGGGCGAGATCACCACACAGACCGCGAGTGCGCAAGCACCACTTCTCGCGGCGAGTTCGCCAAACCGCGCGGCTTCTCCTTCTAACCGCCCGGTTAGATCTCGCTCCAGCGCTGCAGCGCTCCTCTCTCAAAACTCACACCAAGACTTGGGAAGTTTTTCTCTCAATTCATACATCAAAAAAATGTACAAGGGGGGCCTTTATACAGGCAAAAGAAAAACTAGAAAACTCTCTCATCATAAATGTACATACCCTCTCTCATAATAAATGCGTACATAACATAAAATAATACCCATAAAAAAAACTTTGACTTGTTGACCCGGTCAATCAAGTCAATCTCCAACAAAATTCACACCTTTGGAATGAATCAAAATAATTCAATCGGAAAATAATCTTTTAGTATATATCTCAAAAGTAGGCTCGACAGATCGATTATACATCCATTGGGGATAATAAAATCGAAAGCAACAATATTAGAAGAGAAATTAAGAGAGGGGTTCAAAGCTGTAATAGACGGGGCTACCAAAATGGGGATCCTGATCTCCATTTGAAACCGAATGGAGAGGATTCATTTTATAGTGAAGATATATTCTTTCTACATGCAACAGGTTTAGCAATAACATTCTTTTTTTTTTTTCAATCTATACAAAAAAAATTACACCATAACTAAGGATTTGATCTTGATCACGAAATAGACCCCTCCATTTAATCTCAAATAGAGAGAATATTCATTTGATGAACTAGAACAAGTCAAACCACCACAGAAGCCCAACAAGGTATTGTAAAAGCTAAAAGAAAGCTACCTATTTTAGTACAAGGAGTGCTCAAAATGCTAAAGAATAATCACTTGTAATTGGGATGACTGAGATGGACTAGAAATAACCTTTTTTTGTAGCTCAGCAATTGCATCTAACATGATATGCGTCTGCCAAAAATAAACAGATCTCAAATTTAGCAGGAGATTTTACAAAACAGAAGTGCCTTTTCAGAATTATAAACGCTTGCTTTAAAAGAATCAATTTTTTTTACTGTTTTATTACCATTAAATATTAATATATACGATCCCTATTCTTTTGATTCTTATTAATACAATCCTATGCTATTGATTATTACTCGAGCATAAAAAAATGTCCATGGATGTAATTCAATATTGTTGAACATAATCAAATAAACAAAAAGATCATGACAGACCTGCAAAAGGAACTTGAAAGATACAAAGTTTAACATGAAAATTCACATACATGCAAACTCTTCAATCAGATGGCACACATTATTACAGACGTGTACGCCGATGAGACGTTGTGGCTGATCACACGCCTAGGAAAGCGACGGACACTAGCCTACCGATTGTGGAAGAGACCGCAAAGGAGCGGTACTTAATTATTTCTATTTTGATGTCGTTTTGAGCTTTACTATTTGCAGACCGCTTTTGTTTTTCGCACACCGTTGTTATAAGAGGTGTTGTATGCCTTTATTGTTTTTTTATGTTTGGATGAATGAAATTTAGGGATGCTCTCTAAGCTTTCTTCTCTAACCTAATCTCTCTCTTCTCCCTCACCACTGTCGGCCCTCCCCCTTGCCGGATTCCTCTTTGGGAGCATATCACACATTCATAGGGATGAATTATTTCTAAGTCTATGTAACCGAACTTTATATAAAGGCCCTTACATATACTAGAGCCTAAGTTAGTTAAAAAGCAGAACAGCGTCAATCAATCTCAGCGGAGCATGTGCCTAATTTCACTTCTCTTCGACTTACATTCTGTGGTATCATGGCTTCACCTAGCATATCATAGATGCCTTAACCAAAGTAAACCTCTCCCAGTCCCCCGCTTCATAGAAACGATGAAGAAAATCGCTGTTACTAATTTGCATTAATTAGAGAGAGTGTTGAAATTAATCAAAGCAGCAAAAAGTTTCTGCCAAACCTGTTGTAAAATCGGTACAAACGCAGACACAACTATAAAATTTGCAGGTAACAAAAACACAGAAAAACAACCACAAAATTTATATATAAGAAAAATATAAATGCAAATACAAGAGAAAATTTAACCATCCGATGAAAAACATGTGGATCCGCTGGACACGCACGATCCACGAGAGAGTGGGAGATCTGGACTGCAATCCGTCTGGCGGACGCACAAGGTTCATTGAACCTTCAACGTCAAAGTCTGACGTTCAACCGCACCACCACCGGAGAACAACGCCGCCACCGGAGAATAACGCCACCACCGGAGAGAAACCACCGTCGAGGTTAACTGCACTCACGCACGCCGTCGACACCACACCTTTCCACTCCAAAGAACGTTCACAGCAACGCCGGCGGCAAACTCCACCAAGCCCGGCGGCAACACACTCTCTCAACGCCGGCGGCTGCCTCCTCCAAGACCGGCGACAACACCCAAGGCCGGCAGCCCCTCCGAATGCATGAGCGAGAGAGAGAAGAGAGAGAAAGGGGCGACTTCCTCCAAGCGGCTCCTCCAAACCTTCAGGCTGCTTTTTCTAATCCATCGGGCGGCCGACTCCTAAAACAGCTACAAGCAGTTCCTGTCTCTCAAGATGGAAGAATTAAAATAGTAAATTAAATTTTCCTCCCATTGGTCACGGGACTCAAAACAGGAAATAAAAATCTCCCTTTTCTTGATTCTGGTGATCGGATCAAATAAAAAAAAACCAACAAAACCTACAAATGCAAAGCTGCAAGATACAAAGTTTACCGCTGAAATTCACATAAAGACAAGCACTGTAATCAAATGATGAACTATGTCAAAGTCTATGTTGTAACAACCAATCCCCGGCTTCAACAACCGGCTAGTGAGTGTATATCTAGAGAGTTGGGGTGTCTGGTCTGTACACCTGTAACAGTCCCAGGGCGGAATGCGGGGGATTGGGCTGTTACATATGTAACCAGGCTCCATATATATATATATATATATATATATATATATATATATATATATATATATATATATATATATATACTATTTAAAAAGATTTATAGTGGTCTGCCAATAGCGTGTCCACAAAAATGGTTAAAAATGCGTACATCATTGGATTTTCGCTTCAAAAAACAAGGGTCGTCGGATCATGAAGAAGAGTGCCTGCAAATAAAATTATCCTAAAAAATCTCCTCACTTTTTCTCTCCAATTCCCGATCAACAGCAAAACCCAAAAAAATGAACAGTGCGCACCGAATATCTTCCTCGGCGCCCTGCCCGACACCCATCGGCGGGTTCGCCGGAGGCCGGAGCCGCCGGCGCGGCCTGCCCGGGCGCCTTGCGGCCCGGAACAGTGCCGCCGGCGGACCGGCGGGTTCGCGAAACCAGCGGTTGTCCGCGGTCCGCGGTTATTTAGGTTTTTTTTTAATTTTTATAATTATAAAAAAACAAATAACAATAAATAAATTATTAATTTCAAATAATTTGAAAATTAATAATTTACAAAATGTATTTATTTTTAAAACAATGTAATTAAAAATAATTAAAACAATCCGTCGGGGGCGGGGGGCGAAGCCCGCCGTGGGGGGCGGGCGAAGCCCGCCGTCAGCGGTCAGATACTGTGGCGCGTAGCCATCGGGCCGGAGGCTCGTGCCTGCGACTCGTATATATATATATATATATATATATATATATATATATATATATATATATATATATATATATATATATATATATATATATATATATAAGCCCTTATATATTGATTCTAAGTTAAAAAGTAAAAGGAAAAAGGCCTCCTACTTCTATTTCCTTTTCAATAATATAGTGGCAATATACTAATATCGAACTATCCTCATCCCACTTCCAACTTACTTTTGTAACAGATATATTGCATCCAAATGCTAACTCATTTAAGATTGAAGTGTATTACTTATTGTAGTACTTAAATGACAAAAGAATAGAAGGGTTGTCAATAATCTTAGAGAATTGCGCGGTATGACAACTTAATAAACTCATATATTTATAATGGCATAGGAAAAAAAACAAAACAAAATTGTAGGTCACTATAGTAAGATCCTTGAGAGAAAATTCATACCTTTCTCGACCTTATATGCTTCAAAGAGCATTCAAGTTGTTGCTCTAGATTTTGAAGTTCTTTGATGCTCAATGTGTCAAGTTGTTCTCCCATTAAATGCCTGAAACTTATGTAGAGTTAATGTCATGGGAACAAACTCATTTCATTCAAATATTTAGCCATATACTAACACAAGAAGATTTGACCTCTGATTGTTCTGTAATATCTGAGACCTGGCTTTCAGTTTATTATATTCATGACGCCAATCAGCCTACATTGAAATAATTTTTTGGTAATTATTAATTAAAGAATTAAGAACAATATTAAATATGGAGTACTGTGGTGAATATGCTTAAAACTGTCATACAGATATACCCACACACATAAAATACACACCTGTGGGTCGGAATCATTGTGGAACAATGCTTTTTCGGCATAGGAATAACGCTCATGCTTTTCAAGAATTTTCTCCATGCTACAGAAGAAAATAATTATCAGTAGAACTTCATGGGAACAACAATTCAAGCTTTCAGTTAAATCCAATGTATGTTCGTTTTTCAAAGACACTATACACAACAAATAATAATGGTTTGATGGTTATTTCAATATATATATATATATATATATATATATATATATATATATATATATATATATATATATATATATATATATATATATATATATATATATATATATATATATATATATACTTCGCTCGTTCTCGATGCGACGCCGCAGGCTTCGCTCATAACCAAGTGGGCTTCGCCCGCCCCCCGGCGAGCGCCGATTAGAATTTTAAAGTATTAAACTTTAATTTATTTGAATTTTTATATTTAAAAAGAACATAATTTATAAAATATATAAAATGAATTTTTAAAAAAATGCCACTTCTGCTTCCGCCTGTAGCCTCGATTCCCGACGCCGCCGCCGGCCTGACCGGTGACCACCGACGAGTTCGCCACGGCCCGGCGAACTCGCCTGTAGCTTTCTGGCAGTGAGCGGGCAGGGCCACTCAAGAAATCCCGATAGCCTGTTTTTTCTCCCCCCACCCGCGCAGATCCCCGACGCCGCCGCCGACGAAGCTGCCCGCGGCCTGTCCGGTGACCACCGGCGAGTTCGCCGGCCCCGACAAACTCGCCGGTGGTCACCGGTCAGGCAGCGGGCAGCTTTGCCGGCGGCGGCGTCGGGGATCGGCGCGGGTACGGGGAGAACAAGCATTTCAGGAGTTTGGGAATTCTATTTTTTGGAGGGATTGCTATAGGCAGCCCTCCTTTGAATCTGACGACCTCATGATTTTGATGGTGCTTGAGCGGACGGTCTAGATAAGGCTTTTGGTATGCTTCCAAATATGTATATGGATATATATATATATACCGGACCTCCCCTCGAAGTTTGCTTAATTACAGCTTGCACCCCTCTAACTTTCAAAATTACAATTACCTACCTGCAATGTTTATATTACATAACATTCATGCACAAAAAGACCCTTTAATGATTTACCTCAAGGGAGTCCCCGTAAATAACCCTATATATACTATATTAAAAGAGAAAAAACATCATGTCGTTAAACATTCACTCTGATTTTACCTATCTTTATTAAACAATTTTTTTAATAATTGTGTTTTTCTTTTATTTAGAAAAATGGTGTTCTTATATTGACAAGGTCATTTATTTATAATAAAAAATGTGTTCTTCGTGTACAACCCCGTGCCCAGCGAGTGGGCCCATCAGGGGAGAACCTAGCCGATTAGTGGACAGGCTTTGGATCAGGCGAGTCAGATGGGCGAGTGGTCTCCGACTCGCTTAGGCTGAGTGGCCAGGAGCATTGGGGGCGAGTGGAATTTATAGGCTCGCACTTGCCTTGGGCCCAAAGCAGGGGGGGGGGGGGAGAGGGATAATCAGACCCGCACTCGCCCTAGGCCCCGGGCTGACGGCGAGTGTCAGTCCCATCGAGCACTCGCCGCCCCAGGCAAGTGGTATTTTCATGGACCACACGCCCAAAGTGTTTTTTACAAGAATGCCCCGGTTGGCTTGCCAATAGCCCCACCGAATAGCGGAGTTTCGCTATTGGCAAACCGTTTTGGGTTGCGTATAAAAGATTTGAACAACGGAGTTAAGCTGTTTGCAGACTAGACTTGGAATTCTATAAATAAACACTATGGGCACCTTTAGAGGAGATCCGGTTCTTTTGGCTTCTTCCTCCTTTGGTTGTCATGGTTGGCTGTGAGAGTCCTCCATGGTGCCCAACTTAGCTTTTGGCTTGGGAGGGGAAACGCTCTTGAGATCTTCCGGGTGTGTGATGAGACCTCCGCGCTGCAGCCCAGAGTCATTTTTTCCAGTTCCGAGGGTCTGGTCAGGTGTTCTAGTTCGGGAGGAGTAAGTGCAAGCTACCTCCCTTGGGTCCGAACTCTCGTTGAGACCAAGTTTTTGGTTCCAACATTTTTGGTATGGTGAGCATGGACCGTAACCTGCACAAGAAAGTCTCAGGTTAAGCTTCATGGCCGGAGGCGAAGGAGAAGGATCTGGCTCGGGCGACTCACCGCCTCTGGAGAGTGGTGTTACGATCAGGATGCTGGAAGAATTTAAGAGGGAGGTCCCGCAAACCATTCACTTAGCATTCGCCGCGAGGAGCGAGTGGGTAACGCCCTCTGTCTCGGTGGTCGCATCTCTGGGCAAGAATGCCCCGGGTCAGCGACCCAGGAAAGACGTGTCGGTCGAAAGCGGCGAGAGGGATCTCGCCGAGCGGGAACTCTTCCCCGAGCAGGCGAGTGCTGATAGGGTCAGCGAGCCCAGTGCACGAGATGGTTCGGCTCGCCCGCTAGGAGGGGGAAGCCCCTTTAGTGAGTTGATCGTCTCGGCCCCGGCTGCAGAGGGATTCAGAGAGCCGGATATGTCTTACTACACGGGCAGAGATGATCCTGTACAACATTTCTAGTGGTTCGAAGATGGCATCTCCATCAGGTAGATGTCAGACGCCTTCAAGAGTCGACTTTTTGCCATCACCTTAAAGGAGAAAGTCAGGGACCGGTTCCACCAGCTTCTCATAGGCTCAATCTACTGCTTTGAGGACTTGCGACGTGGGTTCCTCTTGAGGTTCTCAATATCAAAAAAGAGTAAGAAAAGAGCAAAATGCCTTTTCACAATCAAGCAAAATCCGGAGAAGACGTTGGGGAGCTACGTTGATTGGTTCCAAGAGGAGATTCTTTTGGTCCGGGAGGTTCCAAGGTATATCATGATGCTCGCCTTCATACTGAGGCTCAGACAAGGATTCTTTAGCATGAAGCTGAAGAGGGTGCCACCCATATCATTTGAAGAGCTGACGGAAAGGGCAGCAAAAGAGATAGAGGGGGAAATGGCAAACCCAGCATTCGCCAAGAAACTGGCCAAGTTGGCCGAGGATGAGGTGAAGGTGCAGGGAGCAGGAAGGCATCAAGAGGTGAGGAGGAGGGAAGATCCCCGAGGTCAAGGGAACCAGGGGCAACAACAGGGTTGGGTGTGTCGGGAGCCGAGCAACCGGTTAGCCTGGAGACCCCAGGAGAGACCTGCCTAGAGGAAGAGGAGAGGATTTCAAGGTGGGGAGAATTACCGTGGAGGTCAGGGGCGGTTCAACCCACCGGGATGGAGGCAGGGTTAGAGGCCACCCCTTCCGCCGCCACAGCAAGCGATGACGATCGCCCGGGGAAGGGGGATGAGAAGAGGAGCTGGAAGGGGAAGGAGAGAGGGGATCAAGGTGGTGATGCCCTATTGTGACTTCCATAAGGAGGAAGGTCACACGACGACCACCTGCCGGGAAGTTTTGGAAGTGAGGGGGGCCTGAGGCCATGTTCAGGAGCTGCCGATGTGGATCGATGAAGCTCTGTCAGGAGGAGTGGAGGATAGGTGTGAGGATCAGGTTGATGTAAGCGCCCGAGGACGGATCATGGTGATCCATGGGGGGCAGTCGAAGCCGCCCGCAAGGGGAGCTTCTAGACAATGTATAAGAAAAGTGTCGTCTCGACCTCCCAAACCCCACCCCCGAAGGAGAAGATTAATTTCTCATCAAAGGACATGCCCGACTATTAGGATTTATTTTGCGAAGCCCTGGTGATCCAGACGGCGATTGAAAATTACACGGTCTCACGAATTCTGGTTGACAATGAGAGCTCGGTGAATGTAATATTCAAAGGGGCCTTCAAGGCGATGAAGGTGGAATCTAGGAGGGTGTTGGCCTCACACGGGCTGTTGTTCGGATTTTCCGACGAGAGGTAAGAAGTCAAGGGAGGAGTTGGTCTCTATGTGAAGCTGGGGGTGTCGAGGAATTGCCAGTTCGTCATTGTTGACGCTCCAAGCAGTTATAACGCCATCTTCGGGCGCCCCCTCATCAGCGCCTTCTGTTGCGGCCATTCACCTTTTCACCAATGTCTCAAGTTTAACAGCGGAGGGGTCCAAGTCCGGGTCAGGGGGGATCCAAAGGTGGCGAGGCAGTGCCATGTGATGACAGTAAACATCATTTTTTGGATGACGGAGGCCGAGGAGATTGGGAGAGCGCTGGAGGCGTCAGCAGGGCAGGAAGGTGGAGCAGGAGCAGTTGGAGAAGAAATGACGGGGTTGGAAGCACGAGAATGAGTGGGGATGATGGGAGAAGGAGCAGGAGAGAAGGAGGAGAGATTGTTGGAGGGGTCCGGAGTGATGGAGGTGGAAGAAGTGGAGAGTGTGCTTGCGGTGGGGGAGAGACTGGGAAGCGAGTGGGAGCAGTCGAGGTTGGAGGCAGCAGAAGAGGTGGTCGAGATGGAAGTCCTCACCACGGGGGAGGGGGAGGACGAAGAAGGTGCGGGTCAGTGGCGGGTTGAGTCTAAGGAATCACGGGAAGATACTGGAGTGCATCCAGAGGAGCGTCGATGTCTTCGTGTGGAGTGCGACGGACATGCCAGGCATGGTCACCGCCAAGCTGGAGGAGCCCATCCGACAAGAGGTGAAGAAGCTCCTAAAGGCAGGTTTTGTATCAGAGATCCAATATCTGGGCTGGGTCTCCGATGCGGTAAAAGTTAAGAAGATTGATGAGCGATGGAGGATGTGTGTAGACTTCTCTCATTTGACTAAATCATGCCCGAAGAATTGTAATCTTCTGCCTCGAATCCACGCGTTGGTTGACACAGCTGTCGGTTTTTTTGTGATGAGTTGTTTAGATCCTTTTTCAGGTTATCATCAAATCAGGATGTACCCACCAGATATTAATGATGTCTTCTTCATCACGAGAGAAGGATACTTCATCTACAAGATGATGCCTTTTGGGTTGAAAAATGCAGGAGCAACGTATCAGCGAATGATGGACCATGTTTTCAAAGAGCAGCGGGGGAGGAACCTGGAGGTGTACATGGATGATCTCATGGCAAAAAGCAAAGATGTGAGCTCACACTTACTAGACTTAGAGGAAACATTCGCCACCCTGCGAGAGTTTAAAATGTTGTTGAACCCCTTGAAGTGTGTCTTTGGGGTAAGCGGGGGGAAGTTTCTAGGCCATCTCCTCACCCCAGCTGGGGTGGATCCCAACCCTGACAAGATGAAGACCATCCTAGAGTTGGAATCGTCGCGAAGCACCAAGGAAGTTCAACGCTTGACAGGAAAGCTCACCGGGTTGAATAGGTTTCTCTCCCGGGCAGGGGAGAAGTGCTCTTCAAAGTGCTGCGGGGGAATCAAAAGTTTGAATGGTCAGAAGTGTGTGTGGAGGCATTCGAAGCCTTGAAGCAACAACTCCCCCAGGACCCGCTCCTCTAGGGACTTAAGGAGGGGGAGGACCTAGCTGTGTATCTGGGAGTGGGAGCTGAGGTTGTAAGTTTTGTCCTACTCCGGGAGGAGGTTAAGAAGTAGCTGCCCATTTATTATGTTAGCAGGGTCCTAAAGAAGGCAGAGCTCCGTTACCCGATCCTAGAAAAGTTGGCTTTCGCCTTGGTTGTCTCAGCTAGAAGGCTCAGACCACACTTTCAGGTGCATTCAATCAGGGTGGTGACTGACCACCCTCTTCGCAGGATCTTGGAAGGGGTGGAACACTCAGGGAGATTGACTAAATGGTCCATAGAGCTAAGTGAGTTTGACATCTCCTTTGTACCTCGACTCTCAATTAAAGTGCAGACGGTAGCTTATTTCTTAGCTCACTACGTCGTTGAGGTGGATATTGAAACCGGAAACCGGCTTCTGTGGTGTTTGGACCCTTAAATAGGGGTGACCGCACACTTACTTCTCCTAGTAAGCTTGATTTACCTAGAACTTAGGACTCGAGACTGACCCAAGGCTCCAGCACGAAGGTCTCACCACACACCCGAAAGATCTTAGAGCACTTCCCATCCTTAGCCAGCGCTGAGCTAAGGATACCTCAGAAAGCGCAAGAAGATCAGAGAATGAGAAAACTGGAAAGCTTGTCTTCTGAGGTACCCTCTTGGGTATATTTCTAGATTTCTGAAAATGTTTTGCTGACAGCTCAACTCCGTCGTTTGGAGCTATTACTGGCAGACCTACAAGGGTGGAATGGTAAAAGCATCACTGGGCGAGTGATCCCAGAATTACCACTCACCTGGGGTGGCGAGTGCCCAATGAGACTGACACTTGCCGCCTCCACAAGGCCCAGGGCGAGTGCGGACCTGACCGTCTCACTCGTCTGTTATCTACCGAGGGCCAGGGGCGAGTGCGAGCCCGCTTACTCCACTCGACCCACATCTATTCTACCCCCAGCCCGGGTGAGTCGGGAAGCTCCAAAGCACTCGCCTCCCTGCCGAATCGCCTGAGATTTGGACCCCACAAATTGACTGGGCGGGCTCCTGCCGATCCCACTCACTGGATACGGGTTTGTACACAATCCCCGCTTTTTGCGAGGTTGCCCCAAGCTCGGAAAGAATCATCCAACCCCAAAAGATCAGTGAGTGTAGCAAGAGAAAGAAGAATCTTTTGGTGGGATCCACAAGCTACTAGATATATGTCCGCCTGTCTGGGAGAGCATTGTCATTCCACCTACTTTTTTTTATCTTTGCCATCATGCCTCTTTCAAAGGAGTTTTAGGAGAGGCTCAACTGCACCAGGGAGCTCAACTCCTCACGTGCTGCCGAGCTGAGCCCCTGGCTCTCTAACCAGTCACCGCGCAAGTCACCGAAGCGCAAGCCCGCAAAAATGGCTAAATCCGACCCTAAAGTCGGCGAGGCCGTCCTTGGTGATCTGGCCCCTATGCCGGACCGTGGACTTGCCTCTTTATCTTCCAAACTAGCCGCCCAACCTAAAGGGAAGGAGGTTGATGACACTCCCGACGATCCTGGTACTTGCCACCATGAGGATGCGGGCACCCCTTTGGTGCGAGACGATTCTCCATCGAAGTACTCACGCCCCCAAACCACCACTGATGGCCATGCGAGAGGCCAGACCCCCACCTTTGGGACCATCAGACTAGGTTTGGTATCGCTGAAAATGTCGGGTCGCGAACCATCTCGTGACCCTACCCCCGATCCTGCACTCGCGGAGGGAGGCGTTAGGGACATCCCTATTCCTGGTTTTGATCTGATCACCTACCCGAACTCCTATCTTCTAGGTCACGACAAGGTGCTCACCTCTTCTCTCACTCGTCCCCTTCAGGGACAGTCGAGCTCTTCTCGCCAGCCACACCTCTAGAGGACGTCTGCCTCGCACAGTTAGTTGAAGCATTCACCATATTTAGAACCTCAAGTCTCTCATTTGGATTGGTTATCATCGCAGGCCTTCTCGGTCAATCTGAATTGAAGCCGAAGAATCCTTCGACCCGGTACTCCAGTCGCCACCTTCCTCTCCCAGCACACTGGAAGACTTCCTGGATGCCTCAATTGAGCCTGTCGAGATGAGGAGGCAAATTGTTGGGATCCTCAAGAAGTATGGGCTTACACTGCGCGAGATCCAAGAGGAGAGGGTTGTCGACGAGCAGCGACTGCGCGCACTCGAGCAGGACTACGTGTTGTTGGAGGACGAGGTGAGGCGCGGCTCAGCTGGCGTGATGACTTCCCTCGGGCAACTCATGGACCACATACAAGAGAGCATGCGCTTTATACACTAGGACCTCGAATTGGTCCGCGAGTTCAACAACCCTCGCCGACTGTCGGGGGTGGGGGCGCGAGGCGGGGTAGATGGAAATATCTCCTGAGCTGAGCCTACCGGTACTCACCCCATGAACCCCCAACTTTCACGTGTTGTAATAACACTTCACCTCCTTGCTGTATTCCTTCCTATGGACACTCAGGCTGTTGTGTTTAATAATTTGACAATGTTTCATATTTGACGCTTGTTGATCTCTCGCGCATAATATTCCGCTTTAGATTCGACTCGCTTTGTGATATAACAGGTCGCGAGCTGGGCTGAGTAGGCAGCTCGGCAGGCAATTATCCATTTTCTATAAATAGGATCCCCTTACCTGCCCTCACCCTCAACCGCAAATGGACGGATGCCGAGGAAGCTCGGGCTCTCGCCGCAGACGATGTGGCTGACTTGAAGAAGAAGCTGGAGATCACCAAAGCTCTCCTCGCGAAGAGTGCTGGCGGGGTGGTAAGTGTCAGTTAATTTTTTTCCCTTTTTCTTTCGCTCGCATAGTTCCTTTGCTTACGCCTTTCGCCTAGCAGGATGCTGATACCGCCGACCGCCTGCGTACTCGCGCGACTGACCTCGAGGAAAAGAACAAGCAGTTGTCGTTCAGTAGGGCAGTATTCTACCTTGATTCTTCCTTGTTCCACTTGATCTCGTATAAAATGATGCCGCAAATCAATGTGCTTGCATCATTTTATGAAGTCTTTGATGTACATCACCCTTTATGAAGTCTGCCTTTGGATCTTGTTGGTATCGTATTCCATAGTTAGCAGTTCCTTGCAGGTAACGGAGGATTCGATTAACTGCTAAGAGGTGCATCTTAGAAGGTTTGTGCATATACCTGGCCACTTGATTGACTGCATTAGCTATATCTGGCCTAGTATTGGTAATGTACATCAAAGACCCTACCGTGGATCAATATAAAGTAGTGTCTACACTTACTTCTTCATCTTCTTTTCTCAGACTTTCTGAAACAGGCATGGGTGTTTTACAGGAATTACAGTTTTGAAATTGAGTGTTGATAAGGAAATCCGTAATAAACTTTTGCTGTGATAAATGTATACCTTCTGGGGTTTGCTGAACTTGAATGCCTAGAAAGTATTTCATCTGTCCCAGGTCAGTCATTTGATAAGGTTCTTTTATTTGTTTTCTGAATTCATTTATCAGCTTAACTGAATTTCCTGTAATTAGAAGGTCATAAACATATAACCCAATAATAAATTGGTTGCCTTCTTCCCATTTGGTGTAAAGTGATGGCTCATTTACACATCTTTGAAAACCCTGCTGCAAGAAATAATGATCGATGTGTTCATTCCATGCTTGGGTGCATGTTTGAGTCCATACAATGCTTTATGTAATTTATACACTTTCTTTTTGTCTTCATCTTGCTTTTTATATCCCACATGTTGCTCTACATATATCTCTTCCTTGATAGATCCATTTAAAAATGCAGCTTTTACATCTGTGTAAAATAGGATATTTGTGTTGTGCGGCATATGCTATAATTAAGTGTATTGTGTCCATACGAGCTACGAGGGGCAAATGTCTCATCAAAATCCTCTCCAGGTTTTTGAGAGTACCCTTTGACAACCAAACGAGCTTTATACTTGGCTAAAGCTCCTGTTTCTGTGTATTTGATTTTGTAGATCCACTTGAGTCCTATGAGAGTTTTATTCAGTGGTAGATCTACTAATGTCCATGTTTTATTTTTATGTATTGTCTTTCACTCTTCATTCATAGTCATTTTCCAAATGGGATCTTGAATGGCTTCATCAAAAGTGTTTGGAACTGTGGCCAACAGAGCAGTTTGCATTCCTGTTTCTGTGGCTAACAGAGCAGTTTGCATTCCTGTTTCTGTGGCTTTATATAAATCATGCATGCTGCAAGTTTTGAGTGGGGTAGGAGAACTTACAGGTGAGTCTGAAGGGCTGTGAGTCTGAGATGATTGACTGGAAGATGATGAAGCTGAACCAATAGAGGATTCATGTGGGCTTGAATCCTGTGGAGCATGCTCCTCTTGCCTTCTGGGGTATACTTGGATGGGGTAATGTTGTTGCTCAACCGATATCACAGGTAATAAAGTATGTGGTTCCTCTGATTCCCATTACCATGCTGCGGTTTCATCAAAAACTACATTTTTAGAGACTTTAATCGTGTGAGTAATGGTGTCATATAATCTATATGCCTTTGCATTCTCACTATATCCCATGAAAAGGCACTTCTCCCCTCTTTTCTCCAGTTTGTCTCTTCCTACTGCTGCTGTTAGTGTATAAGCTATACACCCAAAGATTTTCAAATGGGTGACTATAGGTTTTTTTGTTTTTGATCAAGAAATAGAGGGTATTGTTACCGAGAGTTTTGGAAGGCACTCTGTTTAGTAAATAAATAGCTGTCTGAGCTGCTTCAGCCCAAAACTTCTTTGGTAAGCCCTTGGCATGTAGCAGACATCTCACCATATTTAAAATAGTGCGGTTTCTTCTTTCCACCACTCCATTCTGTTGAGGGGAGCGTGGAGCAGTCAATTCTCTCTTGATTCCTGCTTCTTGACAGAATTTGGTGAATGGAGATGAGGTAAACTCACCTCCTCTGTCAGTTCTTAGATTTTTAATTTTCAAGTTTAAGTCCATTTCAATTTCCTTCTTAAAGAGTTGAAATTTACTCAAGGCTTCAGACTTAAGCTTGAGATGGTATATCCACATGTATCGGTTGTAATTATCCACAATAAGAAGGAAATACAGGTTACCTCCCATGGATAGTATTGGGGTTGGTCCCCATAAATCGGCATAAAGGAGGTCCAGTGGCTTTGTATATCTTGGTATTACTATGTTTGGAAAGGGCTGAGTGTGTATTTTGCCATATGTGCAGTCTTCACATATGCTAACTTGCTTTTTTGTGAACTTAGGTAATCCAATTACCAATGTTTTACTTTGCATAATCTGTAGAGCTTGCCAATGAAGGTGCCCTAATCTATGATGCCATAATGTAAGAGGTGAAGGCTTTACCTGATGATGACACAACAGTACTTTTGTCGGAATACAGGACATTTGCAGTGCAAATAATCGATTAGGAGTGACTTTTGCTGAGATTAGATGGTTGCCTGAGGCTGCATGCCATATATGCCCTCCTTGGTGATCAAATGAAACTGTATATCCTTTTAATACCAGTTGTCCCACACTTAACAGATTTTGTTTTAGTGAAGGGACATAGCAAACTTCAGAAATATGCAGTCATTTATCTGAAGTAATTGGGACAAAAATAGTGCCTTTACCTTCAATGCTTGCTGATATGCCATTCCCCAAGAGTACTTTAGCTTTACATGTTTCATCTATGTTTACAAACATTGATTTGTTATTTATCATATGACAGGAACAACCACTGTCTAGGAACCATGTATCAGCTGTGACTGTATTTGGGGCAGTTGATGAGTAGAACATATCCTTTATGTTCTCTTGTTGTAACTCAGCTACTTTTGCACTTTCCTTTCCTTTATTCCAACAATGTTGATCTGAATGATTTGGGTTTCTGCAGGTTATGCAACGGAAAAAACAGTCTTTAGGGAAATGATTGGACTTTTTACATATATGACAATACTCTTCAGTGCCTAAGTCTGTAGGTGCTGTAAAGTTTGTTTGTTTTTTCCTTTTCCTGCTCTCCAGTTAGTATTTCCTGGCTTAGCTGCAGAGGGTGAAGGCTTTGATGTTGTAGTAGACCAGGTCTTTTTGTCTTTTGGTTTAGTGAACTGTAGCTTAGCTTGAAGTGCCTGATCCAAAGTTTGTATAGATTCACTCATTCTTTCTTCATGAGTTTTTAGGGAACCCATTAACGCAGTTAAAGGTAGAGTCTTCAAATCTTTGGACTCTTCTATAGCAGTCACAATTGGATAGAAAGATGCAGGTAGACTGCGCAACAACTTGGGCACAACCTTATTGTCTTCAATTGTGTCCACATAGCTGCGTATTTGATTTATAACATGAAGTGTTCTTGTAAGAAGGTCCTCCACTCTTTCCCCATCTTTCATTTTCAGGTTTTCAAAATCTCTCCAGGCATTTTGAAGTTTTAGGGAGATAATCTTCTCATCACCTTTATATTCCTCTTTCAATGTGTCCCAGGCTGCTTTGGTCGTTCGAGCTCCCATAATACGTGGAAATATGTTCTCGGATACACCTTGATATATCATGCATAGTGCACGAACATCTTTTTGTATAATATCAGTTGCTATTGTTGTTTCCTTACTTACAGGGGCAACAGGAGAAGGGCCTGCTGTAACAATATCCCATAAGCCTTGTGAAACAAAGACAGCTTTCATGTGAATGCTCCAAAAATCGTATTTTTCTCCATTAAACACAGGGATGGAGGTCTGAGATGTTGAGAAGTTGCTAGTACTCATATTCCCCAATGATGTTTAAAGCTTGTCAGGTCCAGAAAGAACAGCTCTGATACCAATGATAGCAGATAAACGCTTAAAATTGATTCCCTAATTGCTGCCAGATAAAACAAGAAAACAAATTAGCCACCCAAACAGAGACAAGATAAGCATCGAGGGAAGAAAGTCAAGGCACACCACCGGATAGATATGTAAAAGATATATAGGAGTCATATGTTAGGTGTCATGGGCTGGGCCCAAAGCTAAAAACTTATATATAGCTGTGCCAGGGTTGTAAAAAATAATTTCAGTATCAATAAAACTTATGAGCTTAATACTAGTCCATTCTTCTCAGTTTTAAGAATTTATCTGCTATCAGCCTGTCGGTGGACTAACAAGAACTTATAAGGTATTTCATCCTCCTCTCTCTCAAACCTAGATTTCTCTCTTCTCTCCCAAATCTCTCTTCTCGTCTCTAACATTTGGTATCAAAGGTTTCGATTCTCTACCATAGTGACTCGCTCCCCGAAAGAATCCAATAGGTTGACAACCCTGGAGGAGAACTACATGGGATTGTCAGACACTGAGACCACCATTGAAGAAAAAGAGAGGACTTCAGAGAAACGATGATGTGCCCTTTTTCGTCCGTCAATTCAACAAGCTGCTCACAGAACTCACTTGCTAAAGACAATGATGATCCAACACTTACAAAACTCAAGCCCAACCAGAACTTAGATTGATAGAAACAATCCTAAGGGCAAGCCCTGGAAGGAGGTGCAAGGGAAGTTACCGTTGCAGCCACCCGACACTACAGAGAAAACAGAATAATTTTCACATGCCTCACTATTCGCAACCATGGTGGCTATGATTTTCTGGAGTCGATTGTCCCCTTCCTAAGAGTGTTTGATGTGTTGTAGAAGGTCCCTTTGCAAAACACTAAGTGCACTCAAAGAGGCCCCCGGTTTGTCTTGACTCTGTGATAGAGCATCGTCACAAATATTTTCTTTATCCTGCTTGTATTGCACTTTGAAATCATATCTCATCAACTTCAAAAGGTAACGTTGTTGAGCCGGCGTCGCGAGCTTTTGTTCCAACATATATTTCAACTGAGGTGGTCCGTTCGTATCACGAATGAGCACCCAATCAAATAATGTCTCCACTTCTGCACGGCTAGAACGATGGCCAACAACTCTTTTTCATATGTCGACAGACCGGCATTTTTCACTCTTAATGCTCTACTAAAAAATGATATGCATACACGAGGTGTTTGAAAATCCCCTTCCTCCTCATTCATCTCCAATGCGTCGTTCTCCTCCTTCCCCGGCTCTGTATCATCCACCGCTTCCACTAAAATTTCTATTGCATACGCTTATTTCTGGTTGTGACACTTGTGCTCGAGCGTATATATCTGGTCACACCAAAAACACAGCCCTCTCTGTCTTTTCTCATTGATTTCGGAAGACGTAGATCTTCTTCCCCCTCCCGTGTTGGACTGTTGTTGACCGATTGGTGTGTTAAGGACCCTTTTCCGGTCGAACGATTATGGTAACCCGCTCGCTCTTCCCGGCGGTAATTTTCCTCGATGTTGGTTGTGATCTTCATATTGTGGTAAGACAATTGTTGCTCCTGAATCCGTGCAAGGGAAAACACCTCCTCCTGCGATTTTGGACGGAACATACGTACACCATATTGGATGTCCTCGCGGAGACCGGCAAGACAAAGGCTAATAATAGCATGTTCATCAGATATCATCACCCGGTGTAACAAAAAGTCGATTTCCTCCAAATAGCTTTAGATCGAAGCACGCTGCCGCAAATTCTTCAGCTCGCTCATGGGGTCATTAAAGAGGACTGACCCGAAACGACCATGCAAAGCTTGACTATACTCCTCCCAGTTCGGCCATTGCCGAGTTAACCATGCTTTCATATAGGCTTGATGCCAATATAGGGTCTTCGCTTCTAAGTGCACTTTCAAATCCTCCGGTGTTCCGTTGATCTAAAAGAATTGATCGCACCGATAGATCCACTGCACCAATTCCTCACCCTAGAACCGGGGAAACTCCAGTCGGGGAAACCGCGTAACGAAATGGGAAAACGATTAAGCAGGGGACTGGCCTCCTTCCATTATGGTACTCCCTCCCCGATGATCGCCTGATTGTTCACCCCTCCAACTAGCAAACATCGAACGCATCTCCTCACTCATAACTTGAATCAACTGAGCCAACTCCTCCTGCGTGTGTTTGAGTGCCTCCATTTCAGACTGCATCTCCTTGGATCAAGTGGTGTCCGACACCGGCATATCCCGAACGCCAACCTAGCTCTGATACCTTGATGCACCTTTTTTGTCCACCGACAAGCTGCTCACAGAACTCACCAGCTAAAGACAATGATGATCCAACACTTACAAAACTCAAACCAAACCAGAACTTAGATTGATAGAAACAATCCTAAGGTCAAGCCCTGAACGAAATGGAAGGAGGTGCAGGGGAAGTTCCCATCGCAGCCTCCCGACGCTACAGAGAAAAGAGAACAATTCTTCACATGCCTAGTTCACAGCAAAAACCCGGACTTAAATCCCAAAAGCCCTAAACATACAAAAAGACACTCTTGCCCCTCCCAAACAAACAAAATAACATAAGCATTAAAAACAACGTAACAAACGATTGGAAGAACGGCTGGATGCTCACATGGAGGAGATCAAAAGCTTGTTATCCCAACACATCAAGGGCAAAGCGGTAGCAATCGAAGAAGCCAGTGCTAACCCCCTGTTGATCCAAACGCCAGCGGGAACGAAGACCCGATCGGCCTCAATGACTGGATTGGTGGCGCCAATCGGGGGCTCGGGGGAGACGGCGGAAGAATAGGAGGCTCACAACAACACCCTACGTGGATCTACGCAACCTAGGAGGGTGGAAATGGCGAATCAGGCTGGGAATTCCTTCCTTACGGAAGGGACGGTCGCATCCAAGGCTTCGACTGGACATGCTAGGGACGCCGGGAGGGCCGACGACCACTAGAGATGTGCTTCACACAGCGGGATGAACTCCTTCCCATTCTTGGGAGGACATGACAACCCATCAACAACAGGGGAGGGGCGGTTGAGAGTACAGACCCCCGCCGACAAATGCAAGGCTTGGAAACCAGTTCGGGGAGGATTGGAGATACCAAAATTAACATGGTCGTTGAACAACGACGAACGCCGGGACTCGAGCAAGAATATAGAGGACCCGTGCAACAACACCCGAGAGTCTACATGCCGCCTAAGGTGACACACATGAACTACCCCAAATTCAAAGGGGGCGTATTGGAATGGGTCTAAAAGACGGAGTTATTTTACAATTATCAGGGGATTTCAGAAGAACAGTGAGTGAAGTTAACGTCTTTTTACCTTGAGGAGGACGCATTCCAGTGGACCCAGTGGTTCCTCCGAGGACGGGAACATGCGTCATGACGCGAATTCATTGATGGATTTACAACCCTTTTTGGACCACTAGAGTGCAAAGATTTTGAGGCACTTCTTCAAAACTGAGGTAGAAAGGGACGGTGATGGAATATCGGGCAGTGTTCGAAAGGTTAGCCAACATGTATAGTGGAAAGAGAAGACATAAATGAGTTGTTTTATTTTGGGGTTGAAGGAGCACATCAAGGATGAGGTACATGCCTAAATGTCACGTAGTTTGACTCACGCCATCAGCTTGGCCCGGATTCAAGAGCAGTGATTCAACAGACAAAAGTCCAGATAAAGGATACGAAAAACACTATGAACCCCCGAACATCAAGAAGTATTAAGGAGCTATTGGGAGGGAAACTATGAAGATATTAACATGGTCAGAGCTATAGACAAGAAAGTAGAATGGATTGTGCTTCAACTAAGATGAGAAATTCATCCCATGACACAAATATCAGATGATCCAGGTATACATGTTGGGGGAGGATGACAAGAGGGATATGCAGGATGAAGAAGGTGGGGAGCAGAGGAACAACATGGATATAACCAAGTTGGGGTATCTATCCAGGCAATGGAGGGAGGATCAACACCGCTCACTATACGTATCATAGGGTGGATCTGTCAACAGAAGGTGACTATTTTGGTCGACAGCGAGTGCACTTGCAACTTCTTCAACCCCATCATGACACAGAAGTTGGGGCAAGAGATTACCAAGGATGTTGTTTTCCAGGTCATGGTGGAAGACAGAAATAAGTTGCAATGCAAAGGGGAACTGAAGGGAGCGGGGTTCAGTGTGCAAGGATACACCTGCAGAATGGATACCTACTTATTGCCTATCTGAGGTCAGATATGGTTCTGGGGAGCTAGTGGTTACGACAGCTAGGTAAAATAACTCTGGATTGGAACATCATGACTATGGAATTTGCTCAGGGTGGAAGGGAGTACTGCATGTACAAGATAAAAACCTCTCTGATGAAAGAGATCTCTCTTCAGTGATTAGCGAAACTGTGGGAACAAGAGAATGACATGGTTGTGATTATGGAGATCGTGCATCAAGCTACGACCACGCAAGAAGTCCCAGAATAGATGAAGCTACTACTTCTTCAGTATCCAGAGGTATTCCAGGAACCCTGATCATTACCTCCTCAACGATTCTGTGATCATTTGATCAGCCTGAAGGAAGGAACCGAGCCTACCCACATTTGACCTTACCATTACCCGTACATACAGAAGGCCGAGATAGAACAGAGCGTGAAGGAGATGCTAGCCGCAGGAATCATTCAACCCAACACCAGTTCGATTTCCTCACTCATCATTCTGGTGAAAAAAAATGACGGGTCATTGGGATTTTGTGTTGACTATCTCACTCTGGATAACTTTACCATCAAAAATAAGTTCCATATTCTCATGATCAAGAAAATCCTGGATGAACTACACGGAGCACACTTGTTCACTAAGCTGGATTTGCGTTCTGGGTACCGCCAAATCAGAACGAAGGATGAGGATATCTTCAAAACTGCCTTCCGGACACATCATGATGGTCACTAAGAGTTCGTTGTCATGTCGTTCGGACTCTTCAACACACCCTCTACATTTCAGGCAATGATAAATGAGATCTTTTGGCACCTCCTCCGTAAGTCTATATTAATAATTTTGATGACATTCTAATTTACAGTGTCAACTGGGAAGATCATCTTCAACATGTAAAACAAGTGCTCGTGATACTCCAACACCACCGACTCTATGCCAAGTGCTCTAAATGCTCATTTGGTCAGGAGTAGGTGGAATATCTAGGTCACATTGTCTCTATACAAGGATTCAAGGCCGATCCCAAGAAGACGGAGAGTATGCAAACATAGCCTAGGCTGCACACTCTCTATGCTCTCCAGGGTTTTCTCGAGTTGACGGGTTACTACTGACAGTTTGTGAAAGATTATGGGAAGATAACATGATGGTTGACTCGACTGCTACATAAGGATGTTTTTTGTTGTCAAGTGGAAGCGGAAGCTGCATTCCAAGCTATCAAGACGACAATGCTGACGACACCGGAGCCAACTCTTCCCGATTTCACCAAGGAATTCATTCTGGAGACCGATGCTTTGGGCGTAGGAATCGAGGCCGTTATCGTGCAAGAAGGTCGACTGATAGCATTTTTTAGCAAGGCGTTGTTACCACGAATGATGGGCTTATCGACCTATAAGAAGGAAATGTTGGTCATCGTACATATAGTGACATTATGACGACCTTACCTTTTGGAAGACACTTTAAGGTCTGGACCGATTACCAGAGTTTGAAATATTTTTTGGAACAATGGGTAGCCTTTCCTCTACAACAGAAATAAATGACGAGGATGCTTGGCTACGACTACGAGATAGCCTATAAGCAGGGGAAGGAGAATGTTATGTCAGACACACTATCCCGCCTACCAAAGGGGACACTCCAACACACCCCAGGTCCACTAATTGGCGCATTGGATGACATATAGAAGGAGGTCCTACAAGATCCTGAGCTTTGTCCTGTCGTAAAGGTACTTGGGCAGGGACATGACGCTCCTCTCAGGTTTTGACTGCATAACAGACACTTTTACTTTCACGACTGGGTGGTCATACCCTCGTCGTCGCCATTGAAGGAAACTATGCTATAAGAGTTCCACTCTTCACCGGTGGGTGGGTGGGTGGGTCGGGGGCATGCATGATTTCTACGTACCTTACATCGGGTCAGAGCTTATGTTTTCCGGAAATGCCAACGAAGGGATGTCCAACAGTTTGTGCAACAATGCGATATTTGTCAACGGGAGAAATTCGAGACCACATCGTAGGTGGGCTTTCTCACTCCCCTGGAGATACTGTGGCAGATTTATGACAATCTCTTTGGACTTCATCGACAGAATGTCGAAGTTCCAACGAAAGAAAATCATCTTGGTAGTGGTGGATAAATTATCCAAGTGCGGGCACTTCTTAACCTTTATCCATCCCTACACATGTGAATCAGTAGCGTTCTTGTTAGTGCGGGAAATTGTTAGACTTCACGGAATCCCACTAGCGATCATCTCTGATGGGATCCAGTCTTTGTGAGCAACTTTTTGAAGGAACTCTTCAAGAAGGACACTCTCCTATGTATGAGCACCGTCAACCACCCACAAACAAACGGTCAAACAGAGGTACTCAACCAGGGAGTTGCGACAAACTTACGGTGCCTCGTTATGGACGAGCCCCACACATGGACACGATGGCTGCATTGGGCAGAGTACTGTTATAATACCTCCTACCATACGGTCATTAGGTTTACTCTTTTTGAAATTGTCTATGGATGCTTCGCCCTGATCTTGGGTACATATGATCTAGGGGGAATGACGCTACCTACTATTTATTGTGAGTTGCGCGACCGAGACCGTACCCTTGTCATATTACGAGAAAACTTCTTAGTCTCCCAAAATAGGATGGAGGTACATGCAGATAACACTGGTTCGAACGTCAATTTTCAATTGATGATGAAGTATTCTTAAATCTCCAGCCATACAAACAAACCTCAGTGTCCCAGATGACTAACCAGAAGTTAGCTCTTCGCTATTATGGTCCCTTCAGAATCATTCAAGGGGTGGGACCGGTTGCATGCATCTTAATTGGACCTTACTGCGGGCTCGCGTATTCATCTCATATTTCATATCTATCTTTTTGTTAAAGAAGAAAATCGGGGAAACAACACAAGTGTGCCCTACTCTCCCGGAAACAACCAACGAGGGGAATTGCGACCACTCCCTAAGGAGGAGCTGCTCACCAAGTGGAAGAAATGTGGAACGAAATACTGTCAGGAGATCCTTGTCAAATGGAAGAACTTATCAACAACACAGAACACTTATGTCGATCTGCTCGAGTTTCGGAAATTTTATCCAGATTTTCACCTTGGGAGCAAGCTGGTTGTTGAAGGGGGGGGGGGGATATTATGAATCCTTATAACGGCCAGTTCACGGGACAGTAATACCAAAAATAGAGGAAGGATGCGTCATCGAGCAAGGTTGAACCAACTAGTTCAACCCTCCCTAATTAAAACAGATGGTGGTTGGGTGCTGAACCGATGGGTTCAGCCGCTATGGGGGGCCGACCGATCCCCTTGGACCCGCGGGGTATAATAACCCCTAGGGTTGCCTGGCGGTGGACAAGCAATAACTTTCAAGGAATTTCCTCCGCTCTCCCACGAACCCTAGATTTCTCTCTTCTCTCTCAAATCTCTCTCCTCGTTCCTAATGATCTAACTCTATTCGCCTACCAGATTTTCCCATGTTATTTAGGGCAAATCGCACAGCCACTTCAAACCACAATGAATAATCGTCTTTAACTCCCATATCCAATCCTTATTTGCCCACCAGTTGCTCCTTCAGCTCTACAAGTGGCCGATCGACAACTATTTCCTTGATCATTTTGTCTGCATAGATCCACCCCCTCTACTCACGTGTTCACTTTTCGTTTCTCTATTTTTGTATAGTTGAGACAGAGACTCTTAACTTCCCTTTCTCGCGGAGTATGGGATTCTGCTGTTGTCATTTTTTTCTCTTTATTTGAAAGACAAAGGGCAGATTCGTGGAGAAATTTTCTCATATTTACGAGATAAAATTAGGAATGAATGTATCTGGGATAAGACAGGAGTATCGTCAATTGCAGAGAAGATGTGAAAAGCACGACTAAGATGGTTTGGACACGTACAAAGGAGCCCATTAGAGGCGTCTGTTAGACGGTGCGAGAGTCTAATCACTAGGCATGTTAAACAAGGGAGGGGTAGACCAACGAAGACTTGGAATGAAGCTATAAGGAAAGACATGATGTATACATGCCTTAGTGAGATTATGACTAAAGATAGGACACAATGACGATAAAGGATCCATATAAGATTCTGAGCTGACCCCACAACAGTGGGATAAAAGCTTGAGTGTTGTTGTTATTGTGAGAGATAAACTGGGGCTTCCGGTATTCTGTAAATGACTGTTTATGCTTTTCAAGGGGACTGGACATTTGTCCTGAATAAGTTAAAAGCTAAGAATGCAGACTTATCCAGTCCGGTTTAAAAACTGCTATGAATAGCTGTAATGTAAGAATGAAAAATAAAATAAGAAATATATCAGAGGATATCCTTCTTGCTTGTTTTCTTAGAGCTACAGTTTTATATTACATAACTGAGACATAAGTTACAACATCTGGTATCAGAGCAGGTTAGTATTACTCGTGCACGCTGTAGCTTCATCTCCATCATCTACCATGGCCTTCAGTCACGTCTCGGTGCCTCTATTTTCTGGTGAAAAATATGACTACTGGTGTATTCAAATGAAACCGGTATTCATCTCTCAAGGCTTGTGGGATATAGTTCAGCATGGACCTCACATTCCCCCAACAACAAAAGTCTTGGAAGCAGGGGATCAAGCAGAGCTACAAACCAAGCAAATGGAAGAAATTGCAATTAAAGATGCCAGAGCCATGATGTTAATTCATCAAGGGGTCACTGAAATTATTTTTCCCAGAATTATGTTATGCCCCCACACCCTCTTGGGTTCTCGGGACATAAATACTCGCGGCGGACCAAGGAGCGCATGCAAGACAACGGGGCTGAACCATCCGGTTCAGCCCCCACTCATTAAATCAGCCAGAAGGGGGGGCTGAACCACTCCGGTTCAGCCCCACTTGGGGGGGCCGGTCGGCCCCCTCCTTTCCCCGGGTATTTATAGCCCGGGGCTGCTTTGGGGAGGAGGCATTGAAGACATATCAGGTTTATTTCCTCCCTTTCCTCAACCCTAACCCTAGTCTCTCCTTCCTCTCTAGTCTCTCTCTCTCTCTCTCTCTCTCTCTCTCTCTCTCTTGCACGTTCATATCATTTGGTATCAGAGCCTCCTTCCTGCGACCATGGTGACACGCTCGGAGGCGGAGACTGCATGATTGGATACCCTAGAGGAGAACTATGTAGGGTTGGCGGATTCGGTGGCGGCCATGGAAGGCCGCTTGAACACGTCCACAAAAAACATGGAGGAACGCATGGATGGACGTATGGAGGAGATCAAGGCGTTGTTGATGCAATCGTTGAAGGGCAAGGCGGTTTAAGGCAGCGATTCTGAAACCGAGGCGCCACAAAATGTCAACGGAGGATCGGCGGGGTCTGGACACTTCGGTCCCGGCGGAATCGGGACCGATCCGGTCCGCACGGAGCCAGCAGGCGCCGGATCGGCCCCCGCGTGGATTGGGGCGTCGCACAACCACCCTGGCTGGTCGATAGCACCCGAAGGGGCCGGCGGTGGCCGCCCAGGTGGCGCCTACTCCCTCCGCCAGCCAGCGCCCTGGACCGGCCCGCAACTGCCACATCCGTGCGTGCAGTCCGGGAGCGGGGCAGGCGGACCTTCCGCCGCCCAGGAGGGGACCGCAGCGGACCCATAGAGGACCCGGGAGGCCACAGTAGCTCCCTTGAGACCACCGGGGGCTATTGACTCCCATTTCGGAGGAAGAACGAGCCTTCTACCGACGTCGCAGCACGTGGGGGGGCCGATGAGGTCTGGGAACGGCGAGACATGGCCCGAGCAGCTACGCCGCCAAGGATTTCAAGGCGGGGGACAACAATGGGGCGGCGGCCAAGGGGGAGCGAATTTCCATGACCCTTTCGGCCGACCACAGCACGGACCAGAGTTTAACGGGAGACATGGGGATATGCATCAACGGCCCTACATGACCCCGAAGCGAACTCGCATGAATTTCCCTAAGTTCCGCGGCGGGGATGCCTTGGAATGGGTGCAAAAGGCGGAGTTATTTTTCACTTATCAAGAGATACCGAATGATCAGTGGGTGCAGCTGGCTTCTTTCCATCTGGAAGAGGACGCATATCAGTGGGCTCAGTGGTTCATACGGGCCTACGGATACGCAACATAGGCGAATTTTGTGGAAGGGTTCGTGGCACGTTTCGGGCCGTTGGAGTACAAGGATGTGGAGGCCACGCTACATAAACTCCGTCAGAAGGGCACAGTGATGGAATATCGAGCGGACTTCGAGAAGCTAGCAAATCGGGTTAATTGGGAAGAGAAGACGCTCCTCAGTTGTTTCATATCCGGCATGCGGGACCATTTGAGGGATGAGGTCCGCGCGTATATGCCGCGCAGTCTAAGCCATGCCATCAGTCTGGCCCGCATACAGGAGGAGCGCTTCAGCCGTCAGAGAAGTCGGGCCCCACCAAGGGTCCCGCCCGCCCCAGCAACAGGCAGAAGGGAGCAGGCACCGGCAGCCCGACCGACAGTGACGCGGCTTACTTGGCCTGAACTGCAGGCCAGGAAGGAGAAATGATTATGTTTTAACTGCGACGAGAAATACGCACCGGGGCATCGATGCCAGAAGGTGCAGGTCTTCATGCTGCGGGAGGAGGACGAGGAGGAGGACTACCCGAGCCTCGAAGCCGAGGAGGAGTTGGATCTAGCTGAGTTTGGCGTTTCGATTCAGGCCATGGAGGGATGTGTGGCACCCACCACTATGCGGATCAAGGGAAGGATTGGCAAGGAAAGCGTCACCATTCTCATTGATAGTGGGAGCACCCACAATTTCATCAACCCTGAGGTGGCGCTGATGACAGGACACCCCGTTGACAGGAACGCGGCGTTCCAGGTGATGGTCGCGGATGGCAGCAAACTGCGGTGCGAAGGGGCACTGAAGGGCGTGGAGATACATCTTACAGGATATGTGTGCCGCACCGACGTCTACCTCCTTCCGATTAAAGGGTCTGATATGGTACTTGGGGTACAGTGGCTCCGCCAACTGAGGCGGGTGACCACGGACTGGGATCGCATGATACTGGAGTTCACGCAGCAGGGGACGGATTACTGTTTGCACGGTATCCGATCTGCCCCTCTCAAGGAGATCTCCCTACGAAGACTGCAGAGACTGGAGGAGCAGGGTAGTATAATGGCCATGATACTCGGGGTGGCGGCAGGAGGGGCCGACACGCAGGTAGCGTCGGACCCGATACAGCTGCTTTTAGCTCAGTTCGAGGACGTCTTTCAGGAGCCGCACACTCTGCCTCCCTCGCGTTTCCGGGATCACCAGATACAGCTGAAGACGGGGACAGACCCTACCAATATCCGTCCTTACCACTACCCGTATGTTCAAAAGGCGGAGATCGAGCGCAGCGTACGGGAGATGCTAGCGACATGCATTATTCGGCCCAGCACCAGCGCATTCTCTTCTCCGATCATCTTGGTCAAGAAGAAGGATGGCTCCTGGCGATTCTGCGTCGATTACCGGGGGCTGAATAGCTCTACCATCAAGGACAAGTTTCCCATTCCTATGATTGAGGAGTTGCTGGATGAGCTGCATGGAGCGAGTCTGTTCACCAAACTGGACCTCCGGTCCGGTTATCATCAAATTCGGATGAAGGAAGAGGATGTCCACAAAACAGTGTTCCACACCCACGACGGTCACTACGAGTTCTTGGTGATGCCGTTCGGGTTGGCCAACGCTCCCTCCACCTTTCAGGCTGTGATGAACGAGATCTTTCGACCACTACTTTGTCGGTATGTCCTGGTATTTTTTGATGATATACTAATCTATAGCAGGGCTTGGGACGACCATTTGGAGCACGTACGACATGTCCTCACCGTACTGCAGGAGCACCAGCTATTCGCCAAAAAGTCCCAGTGTTCTTTCGGACAGAGTCAGGTCGAGTATCTGGGGCACCTTGTGTCCGCCCGGGGGGTCCAGGCAGACCCACAGAAGATTGCGAGTATGGTGTCCTGGCCCTAGCCCACGACGGTGCGAGCCTTGCGTGGCTTCCTCGGGCTGACGGGGTATTACCGTCATTTTGTGAAGGACTACAGCAAGATTGCTCGACCTCTGACACAGCTATTGCAGAAGGATGCGTTTCAGTGGAGCCTCGAGGCGGACGAGGCCTTCCGGGCTTTAAAGCAGGCCATGACCACTACACCGGTGTTGGCGCTGCCGGATTTTACCAAGGGATTTGTGGTGGAGACTGATGCTTCGGGCGTCGGCCTCGGGGCAGTCCTGATGCAGGAGGGCCGCCCGCTCGCTTACTTCAGCAAGGCCTTGGCCCCACGGACGCTGGGGCTTTCAACGTATGAGAAGGAGATGTTGGCAATTATACATGCGGTCGAGATGTGGCGACCCTATCTTCTGGGACAACACTTCCAGGTCCGTACGGATCACCAAAGCTTGAAGCACTTCCTGGAGCAGCGCTTGGCGTCTCCACTGCAGCAGAAGTGGTTGACCAAGTTGATGGGTTATGATTACGAGATTGTGTACAAGCAGGGTAGAGAGAATGTGGTCGCCGACGCACTCTCCCGCCTACCTGAGAGCTCCCTCTCTCATGTGTCGGGGCCAGTGATCACCACCTTGGACGAGATACAGGCAGCGGTACTCCAGGACCCCGAGCTACGCACCATTGTAGAGGCACTATAGCAGGGTCAAGCTACGGAGCCGGGCTACCATCTTCAGGGCCAGTGGCTGTACTTCCAGGGCAGAGTAGTCATTCCCTCCGCGTCGCCATGGCGGACGGCGATGATGCAGGACTTTCACGCTTCACCCACAAGCGGTCACGCAGGGATTCTCCGGACACTTCAGCGGCTCCGAGCAAATGTCTTCTGGAAGGGGATGCGTCGTGATGTCCAGCAATTTGTACGGGAGTGTGAGATTTGCCAGAGGCAGAAGTACGAGACCACATCACCGGCTGGGCTTCTTACACCGCTCGAGATCCCGCACCAGGTGTGGGACACCATTTCCATGGATTTCATTGACGGGTTGCCCAAGTCCCAAGGCAAGTCCGTCATCCTGGTGGTGGTAGACAAGCTTTCCAAGTATGGTCATTTCCTACCATTGAGCCATCCATACACGGGGGAGACAGTTGCAGAGTTATTTGCAAGGGAGATTGTGCGCCTCCATGGCCTTCCACGTTCCATCATTTCCGACAGGGATCCGGTCTTTATCAGCAGTTTCTGGAGGGAGCTCTTTCGGCTCCAGGGCATTACGCTACGTATGAGCACAGCCCACCATCCCCAGAAGGACGGACAGACAGAGGTCCTCAACAGGGGAGTGGAGACCTACTTACGGTGTTTTGTGATGGACGAGCCACGCACATGGACCTGTTGGTTGCATTGGGCGGAGTACTGTTACAACACGTCCTTCCACACAGCCAGCAAGGTCACCCCCTTCGAGGTGGTATACGGCCGCCCTCCCCCTACCTTGAGTTCTTATGAGCCCTCCAGCGTCGCTCTCCCAGCCGTGGAGCGGACACTTCAGGATCGGGATCGCACTTTATCCTTACTTCGGGACAATCTGCGGGTCGCTCAGGACCGCATGAAGGCACATGCAGACAAGCACCTTACCGAGCGGGAGTTCGCAGTGGGTGATGAGGTTTTCCTCAAGCTCCAACCTTACCGCCAGCTGTCAGTTTCTCGGAGGATGAATCAGAAACTCGCCCCACGTTACTACGGGCCATTCCTCATTCTACGTCGGGTGGGCCCAGTGGCCTACACCTTGGATCTTCCAGCGGGGTCCCGCATCCACCCGACATTCCATGTCTCTGTTTTGAAGAAGAAGCTCGGGGCTTCAGTTCGGGCCAGCCCTTTCCTCCCCGAGGCGGCCAGCACGGGTAAGTTACGGCCGTCACCAGAGGCCATTTTGCTTACCAAATGGAAGAAGTCGGGCACGGAATATCGACCAGCGGTACTCGTCAAATGACGGCAGTTGGACGCTGGGCACAACTCATGGGTCGACTTGTTGGAGTTCTGCGAGCGGTTCCCGGACTTCCACCTTGAGGACAAGCTGGTGCTTGATGGAGAGGGGAATGTTATGCCCCCACACCCGCTTGGGTTCTCGGGACATAAATACTCGCGGCGGACCAAGGAGCGCGCGCAAGACAACGGGGCTGAACCATCCGGTTCAGCCCCCACTCATTAAATCAGCCAGAAGGGGGGGGGGGCTGAACCACTCCGGTTCAGCCCCACTTGGGGGGGCCGGCCGGCCCCCTCCTTTCCCCGGGTATTTATAGCCCGAGGCTGCTTTGGGAAGGAGGCATTGAAGACATATCAAGTTTCTTTCTTCCCTTTCCTCAACCCTAACCCTAGTCTCTCCTTCCTCTTTAGTCTCTCACTCTCTATCTCTCTCTCTCTTGCACGTTCATATCAAATTATGGGTGCAAAGACAGCTAAGGAAGCATGGGACACATCAAAATCAGAGTATCAAGGCTCTGCCAAAGTCATCAGCATCAAACTTCAAAGGTATTGGAAAGAGTTTGAAAACATTAGTATATTTGCTAATGAATCCCTTGATACCTTTATATCAAGGATCATCCAGTTAACTAATCAAATCCAGAGTTTAGGAGATGAACTACCTGAAAATACAGTAGCTAAAAAGATCTTGAGATGCTTACCAGCAGTTTATGACCCAGCAGTTACTGCTATTGAAGAAGCAAGAGATTTATCCACCATTACCTTAACTGAGCTGATTGGATCCCTGAAGTCTCGTGAAGAACGACTTGTAAGACACACATAAATTCATATTGATCAAGCCTTACAAGTAAAAGTACTTAAGAATAACCCGAAGAAAGAAAAAGAGGTTAAAAACCAAACAAACCCCTGGAATAAACCTGGGAAATACATATCCTGGCATACTTCTGGCAGCCAACATAGCCCTGCAAATCCAGTAAATTTCAAAACAGGACCTTATATTATTTGTAAGAAAACCAATCATGGATCCCAAGACTGTTTTTTCAGATGCAAAAGGTGTCGTATTCCAAATCACTCAGCTAAAGATTATTGGCATCTTAAAAAGGAAGGAGTCAAAACTGTTACTGAAGCAATCCTCCCAGGTGAAACAATGTTTTATTCAAACCACCTGAATAATGAATGTACTACAACATCAGAAATAGAGAAAAACATCTGGGTGATTGACAGTGGGTGTTCCTCTCACATGTCAAATGATAAAGCTCACTTTAGTACTCTTGATGAATCCTACAAATTTAAAGTCTATCTTGGGGATGGGAAATCTCAAAATATTGAAGGAAAAGGAGTTATTCAAATCCATACAGCTACAGGTAGTCTAAAAAGCATTACAAATGTTCATTTTGTGCCTATGTTGGCTCAAAACCTTTTAAGTGTAGGGCAATTACTTCAAAATGGTTATAAAGTCCTCTTTGAAGGTCATGCCTGCACAATATTCAATAAAGATTCCTCTTCCATCATAGCCTCAGCTATTATGTCACCAAATAGAGTATTTACCCTTGACATAAATCATCTCAATGTTACTGTCATCGCTTGTACACAACAAGGACAGGATCCAAACAATGAACACCCAGGAATTAGTATATGGAATACCATATATTGCTTTCAAAAATCAATTTTGTGAAACCTGTGTGTATAGTAAAGCACACAAAGCAGCAGTAAACAAAATAAAGCAACCAAGAAGTGATCACCCTTTGGATCTAGTACATGGGGACTTATGGGGGGCCAGCATCAGTTCCCTCAATTGGAGGCAGCTACTATTATTTTCTCCTAGTGGATGATTTCAGTAGATACATGTGGATTTTCTTTCTCAAACAGAAATCAGAAGCATATAAGGTATTTTTAGACTTTAAAACATATACATAAAAAATGTTAGGAACAGCTATTAAAGCCTTCAGAACAGACATAGGGGGAGAATTCCTATCAACTGACTTCATAAACTTTTGTAAAGAAAATGTAATAAGAAGAGACTTAACTGCTCCATATTCACCCCACCAAAATGGAGTCATTGAACGTTGAAATAGAACAGTTATGGAAATGGCAAATGCCATGATGCAACAGAAGGAAATGCCCAAAAGCTATTGGGCAGAAGCAACTCATACTGCTGTCTATCTGTTAAACAGAACTACTTCCAAGGCAACCAAGACAAGTACCCCATTTGAACAATTATTTCAGAAAAAACCAAATCTCAGCCACATCAGGACCTTTGGTTGTGTAGCATACAAGTTTACTCCTACTCACCTAAGAGATAAACTTGATAGAAAGAGTGGAAAAAATATTTTTGTTGGCTATAGTGAACAATCTAAAGCCTAAAATTATTTAATCCACTCTCAAAACAAGTTTCCACTTCACAAAATGTGACTTTTCATGAAGATGCCCTTTGGGAATGGAATACCCCTACAAACCAATTAACATTACCAAAAAGACAAAGGTTCAATGCTTTTCCAGATAGTTTTCCTGAAGACATCCCTGAAGATATCACTCCACCAGAAGGTGAAATGGAAAGTAGTGAGACAGAAGAAAAAATACAAGAAAGTGAAGGAGAGTGCAGTACCTCCTCAAGTGAAGAGGCCTCTCCACCACACAAGATGAAGAGCTTGGAAGAACTCTACCAAAAATCTCATCTTGCACTGTATGGAGAGACACCATCCATTTATGAAGAAGCCCTAAAAGATAAGAAATGGAAAACAGCTATGCACCTAGAAATGACTATGATTGAGAAAAATAAGACATGGAAGCTTGTTGAAAACCCTATCAACAAAGCAATACTAGGACTGAAATGGCTATTCCGTATCAAATACAAAGATGATGGCTCCATCGACAAATACAAAGCAAGACTAGTAGCAAAAGGGTATGCTCAAAAACCTGGCACAGATTTCACTGATATCTTCTCTCCAGTGGCCAGAATGGACTCCATACGCCTCATTCTAGCCTTTGCAGCCCAACATAAATATTCCATACATCATATGGATGTAAAATCTGCATTTTTGAATGGAACCATATCTGAAGACATCTATACAGAACAGCCACCAGGATTTATTAAGCAGGGAGAAGAAAGAAAGGTATGCAAGTTATTAAAAGCATTATATGGCCTTAAACAAGCCCCACGTGCTTGGAATATAACCATAGACAAATTCTTCCTCAGCCAAGGCCAAGTGAGAAGTAAAAGTGATCCATCCATCTACTCTAGAAGAAATAACAATGCTCATCTAATAGTATGTTTATATGTAGATGACCTCTTATTCACTAGTAATTTTGACTCTTGTATGACAAGTTTTAAAAGCAAATTGTGCAAACAATTTGAAATGACTGACCTTGGCCTTGCTCGATATTTCCTGGGAATCCAAATAAAACCAGTTCAAACAGGACTGTTTATATCCCAAGAAAAATATGCATCTGATTACAATAAACAACAGATGGCATCATGTAATCCATGCCTCACTCCTATGACAACAAATGAATCTTGCAGAAAGGAACAGAAAAGGAATGTATAAAGACAGAGAAATATAGATCTTAATTGGATCTTTATTGTATCTTACGCAGACAAGGCCAGATATTGAATATGCTATAAATCAGGTAGCAAGACACGCAAATCTACCAAATAAATCTCACTGGTAGTCGCAAAACGCATTTTGCGCTATATTCAAGGGACAAAGCATATGGGTCTATACTATGCACAGGAATCTACTTCAACATTAAAAGGATATGCAGATGCAGATTGGGCAAAAGATAGTGAGGATAGAAGAAGTACCACTGGTTTTATTTTTTGCTATGGTTCAAACCCCATAACTTGGGCTTCCAGGAAACAAGCAACGATAGCTTATCCACGACGGAAGCCGAATATATGGCATTAAGCATAGCTAGCTGTGAATGCTTATGGCTAATACAACTATTAAATGAGATTACCAAGCTGGTTTCTACTACCACCACAAATGCAGAAGACAAAATAGAAAGATTTGAGAAGAAGAATAAGACGAAACCAGAAAACAACAGCAAGAAGAAAAAGCCCCAAAGAACTCTGTAAAAATCAAGTGTGATAATATCTCCGCCATCTATCTCGCAAGAAATCCAACAACGCAAAAATGAAGCAAACACATCGATCTATGTTACCATTTCATACGAGAGCATGTAGAAAATGGTACCATCGAGGTGGCGTTTTGTCGAAGTGAAGATCAACTTGCTGATATCATGACGAAGGCGCTTTCCCGAGACAGCTTCCAGAAACATCGCAACGCGTTAGAGTTACGCCTCAGCCCGGTTTAAGGGGGGCGTATGTGAGAGATAAACCGGGGCTTCGGTATTCTGTAAATGATGTTTATCCTTTTCAAGGGGACTGGACATCTGTCCTAAATAAGTTAAAAGCTAAGAATGCAGACTTATCCAGTCCTGTTTAAAACTGCTATAAATAGCTGTAATGTAAGAATGAAAAATAAAATAAGAAAATATCAGAGGATATATTCTTGCTTGTTTTCTTAGAGCTACAGTTTTATATTACATAAGTGAGACATAAGTTACAACAGTTATTACTTGATTCCATACGAAAAAAAGTATACACCTTTTTCTTCTTCTTTAATTTTGAGCACCCATTGTCTCCACCGTGTTCACTTTCTTAGATAAATATGGAGTTTAAGTTTTTTCCAATTTATATTTTGAGCGAGCATATTTGTTAGAGATGTTAAGTCTGATATCGTAACAAATTTTAGAATGATTAATTTTGTACATTATATTTTTCTGGATGCCCTTGACTTATCGGTATAAATGAGCATCCTTTTATAATCTTGCTCTGTAATCGTACTATCAGGAAGAAATCATAGTATAGTCATAGAGCAATCAATTGCCGAATCATGTAAATCTGTGTTTGCACTTTTTATTGTCTTTTTTTTCCCTTCATTTTTTGATCTGCTTTCATAAAAATATTTTTGTTTCTCATTACGACGCATGTACATCATAAATTTATTGCTTTGATTTGTATATTGACATGCATTCTATGATATATTGAATCGATTACCGAACTCATCAATATTAAAAAATGTTGATATTTATGAGGATAAATCAATCAATATAGGAATGAAGTGGCTAGACCATGCGTT